>MU204263.1:938952-986383 GCA_017309775.1 Paedocypris sp. Pulau Singkep
GTGAAAAAAAAAAAAAAAAAAAAAAAAAAAAGCGGTTTGTCTCATTCATCTAAAGGTAAGGGTTTGTTCTGATAAAGGATTAAAATGACATGCATGAAATTACATCATAATGAGACCAAAATGATGCTCCGTAAACATCAAAATTATGTTATATAGTGACGTCAAAATTATGTTATTTGTTTGACATCGATTTGATTTTCAAATACCACCAATTTTTGATTGTGTTTGATTGACTTTTGATGTTAAACGTTGATGTTATTTTGATGCCGGCATGACATATTTTGCCCACTGGGAAGCCATTTTACAGAATTTTCTGTTTGCTTAAACCCAAACTGTGATTCTTGTAGCACAATTTCTAAAACTATTAATGCGTATAGCAAAACCACTCACAGAGTTCACAAAATTAAAAGCACAAACTCTGCCTTGCACTCAGTTTGCAATTTTGTAACACATTTTTCAACACAACACTCAGAACTCTGTTCTTACACTCAATTACCAAATTTCCAACACACTACTGGCAAAATTATACACATGTATCGCTATCATTAACATTATTTGGTCAACTTTTGCAAAAATGTTGTTCAAACTTCTGTCCTCTGCATTTTTAATGTAGTTTGATAAGGTTGTGTTATAGCTTACAAGTAAATTGTCTTTCATATATGTGTGAAAACATGTTATTAAAAATATATATATAACATTGTTATATTGGAGTTGGATCTGCCACCCCAACATTGCAGACACTGCGCTGACCCCCACATCGCCCCGTGCGCCACGGCTTAAGGCTGTCCACGGCTCTGGGTTTGTGTGAGTTCACTTCACTTTGTGTGTTTAACTTGAATGGTTAAATGCAAAGTACAATTTCAATATGGCTCCTAGTGACCATGTTTACACTTTACCTACCTTTCGAAGTAGATATAATATACTGTAGTGTTTATTCTCTCTCTTTCTCTCTCATTAAATTGTGTGCATTCAATTTTTAATTTTTAATAATAATAACAATAATGAGTATTTGTAAGGCGCTTTTCACAGACTTAACTGTCTTAAAGCGCACGTGTGAATATGTAAGGGAATTGTTGGTTTATATTAATTTGATCGTCTGGTTGTTGTAAATGGCTATGATTATCACTATGACTATGACAAGACAAAGACCAAGACAAAGACCAGTGAGCAAGCACAAAAGCGACAGTGGCCAGGTAAAAAAAACCTCTTTAAAGAGGAAAAACCCTGGGGAGAACCCGGCTCACTGGCGCCAGTCTCCTCTGGCATTCTAACACTACAAAATCAATGCGTTGGTTGTTCCGCGCCATTTTTAATGATGATTCGGGAAAGATGTCTCCCTCCCCAGTGGGGAGAGAGGCGACTGATTTTTTAGACCTTTGCGTCTCCTTTATTACTCCTTAATAGTGATTTAATAAGTGTAGTGAGTGTTTGTTTTAGCACTATGAGACAATTTATTTCTAGCGCTTTGAGACAATGTTGTAAAAAAACAACTATTACTATTTAATATTTATTATTTACTACTATTTTTATTTAGTGAGATTTTGCGCATACGTATAACAGCTCAGGATGTTTCACTAAAAACAAACAGACCCCTGTGAGGCGAGTGTTTTATCCTCAATGCGTTGGTTGTTCCGCGCCATTTTTAATGATGATTCGGGAAAGATGTTTCTCTCCCCAGAGGGGAAAGAGGCGACTAATTTTTTAGACCTTTGCGTCTCCTTTATTTTGGTAAAGTGTTTAGTAATAGAAGTGATTTAATTTTAGTGAGTGTTTGTTTTAGCACTATGAGACAATTTATTTCTAGCGCTTTGAGACAATGTTGTAAAAAGTGCATTATAAAAAACAACTATTATTATTTAATATTTATTATTTACTACTATTTTTATTTAGTGAAATTTTGCGCATATAACAGCTCAGGATGTTTCACTAAAAGCAAACAGACCCCTGTGAGGCGAGTGTTTTACCCTGCTGAACCAGCTCTGCCAGTAGGCCGCTCCACTCTTCCCTAAATAGATTGGCTCCGGTCAAGCTGCCGTCTCCTCCAATCACACACAGGTTGGTTATGCCTCTCTTCACAAGATTATGCGCTGCCCTCAGACGGCCCTCGTGGGTGCGGAACTCTTTGCAGCGTGCACTGCCGATAACAGTGCCACCCTGGAACACAGTTTAACCAAAACCTTTAAACCATGTACAGTAAAACGCAGTCAGTTCGCTATTCAATTTGCCCAAATTAACATTAAGATCGACAAGTAAATTGCAATAGTTATTTTGCGCACTCTTGGACTAAACTTCACTGAAAACTCCTTGTGAGCTCAGATGTGAGTTGATATGCAGGAGCTTTGGCGTGTTTGTAGAACTCACCACTTGCAGCATGCTGGACACATTTTCCCAGGAGGCCTCCTGGATGTTGTCCCCTCCATCCACCATTCCCTGATATCCCTGCAAGTCCAGCCAAAATCAGACCAAGCAGACAAGATCAGATCAGATTCAGTGACCGGCTGCCACAGAAAAAAACTGTTTACCCATGACTTTTAAATGACAATGTGCAATTGAGGGAGAAAGTTTTTCCCCACACTGGTTTAAAAACCTCATTAAAGAGCAGAATGGGCTGCAAGAGAAAACAGACATGTGGGTTTCTTTTTGATGATAGCAGTTGCATAACACGATTTTTGGCCGACTTTTTATTTAGCATGACTGAATTTCACTGTGACATTAATAGCAGCTGATGTTTAAATAAGAACGGATTTATGAACTATCATTAAAACAACGTTTAGACAATCCAGCTACGGCAAAACGCTTGAAGTCATCTCATGCTACATTAAACGTGTGATTTACTCCACTAAACAAGCCGGGTGATCAGTGTGTATCTTGAGGAGTCTCACGGTCTTGACACATGGAATATAAAAGCAGCCGTTTTGGAAACACATACAGTAATGCTATGGAACTAGTAAACAGGACACTCTTTTCTGGGTAATTACAAAAAACCTTTGTGTACATACATAAGAAGACACACTTGTGCTTATGTGAGAACCGAGTACGTAATAAAAACATAATTTAAATTTCCATGTTTTTTTTAATGAAAAGCATACTGTATGCAACATATTACAGAACAAATAATTATAAAAAAAATGTACAGTGAGTACATTTGCAAGTCAACAGTGACCGTGCAACTCAAGTATTTTTTCTCAGCTTTCTTATGGTGCTTTAAAGGAAAAATAGACATTTAGAAAACCTTTTTGCAATTCGTTTTTATTTAAATACTTCTCAAACATTTGAATCTCTTGTTAATACATTTTTTTCAAAACAAATGTTGTAGGACTCTGCTTAAATCATTTAATGCACCAGAGTTGAACAGCAGTATTTATATAAACAGATTTTGATTTGGGATTTAATTAAACATCATCATTGATCAGCGCACAGACATCTACTGTAAATACAAGTGCAAACGTGCATCACACGCTCACCGATATTACTTGGGCTTATTGTTACATACGTTTCTTTACGTACTTTATTTACGTAATCGACTGATACATATGTAATGTTATCTTCTGTCAGATGCATTGGTCTGACATTTCTCTGAGGCAGACTGTATTACAAAGCATTAACGGGACTTAAAAACACTTCTGTTAATAATCAAAACAACTCCTAAGTTAACCTCTGGAAATGTATTCAAGTCTGCGTCTCTGTACATGATGTGTTTACCCAAAATGTTGGTGTTCGTGCCGTTGGGTAGCGCGGCTTAGTAGGAGCGCTTTCATGTCTGCCCACATCCATCAGTTTCTAGAGCTCATGTGCTTAAAAGCCAGAAAAGTTTCCGACAAAACTTCTTCCATGAACCTTTTCGACTTAAACCGATCACAAAGACTGTTCTCGCCACTTGATAATATTTATCACCTGCGCCTGCCAGTCTGTCGGAGACCAGGGATGATGCGGAAGCGCGACTAATATGATACTGTTAGGCCAGAGTGTCGTATCCTTTTAATTTTTCAGGAATTATCAATATTTTTAAAACACTCGCTTCAGCGGGCACTCTGTGTTAGTGATTAACCGCTTACACGCACACATTTCCGGTATCAATGGCTTTTAACAAGTACTAGTACTTGAGAAAATGTGTCAATATCGGTATCGGTGCATCCCTATTTAGAACACAGTGATATAAAATCTAACATAAAAATACAATATGATGCAGAATCAGATCTGAAGAAAAGATATGTGAGATCTGGTCTAAAATTGATGAAAAGTCAATAAAACAAAAACAGATGAAAATCGCTGTATTAAAAAAAAAAAAAGTACTTCAGTGAAAAGACTAAACCTATAAAAGATTAAAAACTATAGACCAGAAAGAAAATATGAGCACAAACGTTTAAGAAGTTGAACAGCATATCTACAACTAACCAGACCACCTGGGAGGTTTTGCACAGCTCCCCCACTAATTTTAGCAGATAAGAGTGACTGTAAAATATTGCATGAGTGTGTAGTGCTGTAATAAACATAAGAGATGTGCATGTGAACTTACCTCGTGAACAAAATAGACTTTCGCTCCTACATATATTCCCATCCGGACAACAGCTCGAACCGCAGCATTCATACCTGTGAGCGAAAATAGCTTTATTTAATAAATTGAATAAATCAATTAAAAGAGATCAATAAAAAATTAATAAAATACATTTTTATTTTGCTTATTTATGATATTTTGATTTGCTTTGTCAAATTCCAAATTTATTTTATTTTGTGAAAATTATGGGAATTTATTTTGTCAATAAATATTGAAAGTCTCAGTGATATGAAACATCTTCATCTGGTTGTTTCTCCAGTCACTACTGTACACATTTGTGTTTTCTCACCAGTTTCATCATCTGTCAAGGAATTTCTCACATCTGATAGACAGCTTGGACTGATGGCCTTCCTTATACTGCTCTAACGCTCAACTCCATGACCCAAGGTGTCAAAACTCTACAGAATGAGTTTGAGCTTCTGAACTGGTCACTTTATTTAGAATCATCCGAGTAAAGAATGTAGTTCTGCCTCCATGTTTGTCCTGAACAGTTGCTTTGTGTTTCTAAAGTGAGAATTCATCAGTAGCCCGGCGTGATTAGAACAGTAAATCATGGACATGACTAATACAGACCTTCACCAGAGTAACATCAGAGTAGAAACGCAGCACATGAAGCGACTTGCAGTGCCTGGAATAGGGCAACTACTTAAGAAAGTCTTTCAAAGTGATTGAAGTCCCCTGTACTTTGTACATTGTGATTTCATAGCTTTTGGTTTTTTTGAAAATTGGAAACTAAAACGAACATTTCAATGGCTTACCTCAAACAATTTACAGTTTACAAAAAAATAAAACTTCAAATTTCCAGAAAACTGAGAAAAACTAAATTTAAATGGATGTGTGCGTATCTTAGTGTGTTACACTAAAGACGTGTGTCCCCTGTAATTGTAAGTTCATTCAGTAATCCATTTATCTTCTTCCGCTTAGTTCACTGACAAACACATTCACACACTCAGTCATAACTTCATGGTCAATTTTCTAATTGGACTGTGGGGGGAAACTGGTGCACCCGGAGGAAACCCACACCGGCACAAGGAGAGCATGTAAACTCCACACAGAACGCCCCGGCCGGCCTCTAACTCACACCTGTGTTTTGACACCAAATTATTCACACGAAGAATACGTGTTTTTGCTTTATTTTATTTTCTAATTTATGTAGCTTTATGTTTGCATTAGCAAAAAGTGGCAAAGTTTTCATTAGGATAAAAAAACAGAAAACGTGACATTGAAACGTATTCTGAGCTGACGGTATCACGTGACTGGGAATATTCTGACGTAACGCAGCTGTTAACGTCGCCCCATCACGTACGCAACTTGGAGACACGAGTCAGCGTATCAAACCTAGAAACCGCGAATAATGAGCCCGGAAATGGCGTTTAAAAACATGCCCGATGTTCTTGCAACAATCGAGGACACGGGAAGCACAGCAACTTCCTACTTTACGGACACGCAGAATTATACGAGGACTGTAGTTTATGTAAAACGCCGAGTACATGCAATAACGCAATAGAATGAAGAAATCACGTGAATGTATGTCGCGCTGTCATCGGTGTCACGTGAATCCGCAATGCAGTTACACGAAAGGATGCTAAAAAGAAAAAAGGACCCGAAGAGGCAGGTGGATACGATCGATTTGTCTTATTCTCAAATAAACTGACGGCATCTGTGTATTGGCATGTAACTGGATGTTCTCGGAATGCAGATGAACCAGACCATTCGCCCCTCGCTTATACCGGAATAAACCCGATCGTGCAGCATAAAGCGGATTTCAATCATATTAACCGTTAATTCACTAACCTTCGTCGCAGTCTCGCAGGTCAGACATGTGACCTTGTCATCGCGATGTCAAATCCATCTCACGACATGCACCCGCTTTACACTTATTTGGCGAGCCGTTCCGTACGCACAACGTGTGTGATTATTGTCAACTGTTATTACAATAGCGAACAATAATCAGTGAGTTGTTAGGGTCTCGTCTAACGGTATGTACCTTGAGCATCTCCTCCGCTTGTGAGGACTCCTATGGCTTTCCCGGCGCCCGACAGGTTTTCGAAGAATTTCTTGTTGTCTGACTGCGCCATCTTCTCTTATAAAAGTAGTATGTTTCTATATTAATTAAACGTAAAGAATAAATTACAAGCAGGTATGCGACAGGGGGGCTCTATCCTCCCCTTTACTCTTCTCAGCGGTCTCCTCCAGCACGTCCTCTTAGCTGCCGTTTCTGAACGCCAAGTGACTGTCATCAAACGGACAGCTTTTCCAGCCAATAGAGGACCAGAATGTCAGCGGTGTTGACAAATGGGAGGAAACCTTGGTAACATTTCCGTGTATGAACACACATGTAGGCGGAATAATAATTTTCCAGTAGACATATATGGCTTGCACACATTTCCGGTAACTTAAATGGAAAGTAACATACAATAGCAACTATTACGTAGAACGGTACAACTATTTCGAACGTAAAAAAACATGTATTACCTCTTTATAGTATAACTTTAAGCTCGTTTTATCGCGACAAATTTGAATTTTTTATTAATTTTATTATTGTCTGGCTACGTAATTTAAATGCGCTGAACATTGTTGCTGCCCTCTGTAGGAACATTTCCGAACGTCGTAAACGTATACCGTAGTAGACACGTTTATTGGCTTTTGGTTTGCTCAACACTGCTCTTCCAATAACAAGAATACATTTTATTTTACTTACTGTTTACTTTTTTATTCTTTTTGCTGTAACCAGAGGCATGTGGCAAACAGAGAAAACGGCCTACAAGAACCAGTGAATATTATTTATTTTGAGTGATTAATTAAATCAATTAATGAAACAGAGAATTCAGGGACTTTTGTTTGTTGTCGCAGTACAAAATGGGTTTCCGGTCAGACAGAGAAGGGGTCTTTTATTAACAAAGCAGAGAGGATGGAAAGTACACTGTAAAAAGTGCCAAAAGCGTGTTGTTACTTTAAATTCTTTTTTCTACCTAATCTAACTCAAAGCGTTTCATTTTCTGTCTTCCATCAGTTTTATGTAAAATGTGTGCTTCATCCAAATTAAAAGTAAGTCTTAGTGTAAAGTAAATATATTTCTTTGAAATAAAGTAAAAATGTGCTTTGGAGCCAGATGGTGATGAGACGAGAAGACCTTGTTTCTTGGATTGGCCGATGAGAATTGGCCAATGAGAAGCTTGCATTTCCTTTACGCATTTTTTAAAACTCTTTTAAACTTTAACATAAATCAAAAACACATTAACATCATCTTGTTCAGTTGTACGAAGGAGCAATTGAAGCGATTTGTCTTAAAATGAAAACAATAGATGTTTTAATATGGTAATTATTTAAACAACCATGAATGTGTCTCGTTATGTGAGCAGAGACTCAGCTGCATTTTCACCTGTTTAAACTTCCACAATAGGTGGCGCTGTTGCTGTCTGTCTGTTAAATGGACCAACTGAGCAGATATTATGTCTGTTGAAGTCTTTTATAAGGCAACCTTTTTGATTAAGTTGTTATTACACTTCAGTGGTCAAGACACAGTTCAGTTCAGATTTTATAATATAATGTTAGATTCTCTTATAAACCTTATTATTATTTAAATTCAACCCATTAGTGCACAAGGCCCAATCAACGAAGATGCAAATTGACGCATATATTAGGGTGGGTGTCTTTTTTTTTTAACCCTTCGGATGAGAAATTAAGAAATTAAAAAAAAAATGTAAAAACAAAATCTGTCGACACAATTTTTTTACTTTGATCCAACGAGACACTTTTTACACTGTAAACCACCAGGGTGGACCAAAGTGCTTCACAGGAAGGCAGAGTAGAGGAGGTAAAAGGGAGAAAGACAATAAAACACAGTGAACGAATGCATTATATGGCAGTAGCAGTGCATAGAGGGACAGAACTTATAATGGCACATCGAAGGTGTGAGAAATGATTTATACTTTGTCTTTATATGAGAAAGGATTTATGCCTTAATGTCTTCATGTTTTATTTCTGCTCTATTCTGTAATGCATTCATGCTTTGATGTGTTTATTTCTCGAGTGTCTACTTCGCTTTGATGTCTCCTTTTGTCCTGAAAGTTTTGTTACCATACGAAACTGTAAATATCTTAAAATTAGGAATGCCTTCAAACCATATGCCTCCCAGGCTGGCGGCCCAGACCCCCTGTCGCAATCTCCGGACATGCAGAGAGACCCCGCCGGCAGAGTCCGGAGTCCTGGAGAGATGTGCGGCTCAGAAATTTGTAGACCCTTCAAAGGAACGAGTTTATAGGCTTTAGAGAATCTATCAACAATCACAAAGATACAAGTAAAACCTTGATAACGAGGTAAGTCAGTCATAAAGTCCACGGCTAGATGTGACCAGGGGCGCAGCGGGATAGGTAGTGGCAACAACTTTCCTTGTGGTAACTTTCGGGGGACATTGGTGATAGCACAGACTGCACACTGTTCCACAAAGGCTGCCACATCCCGAGCCATGGAGGGCCACCAGTAACGAGGTTGTAGGAGCGAGAGGGTACGCGAGCTGCCAGGATGTCCAGAGCCCAGAGAGACATGTACCGAGCTGATGAGTTGCTGGCGAAGAGGAGCAGGAACAAATGAACGACCTGGAGGGCATCCTGGCGGTACCTCCTCCTGACCCTTAGAGGTCGCTATCTGCCTGTCCAAATCCCATTGGATAGGGCTCACCAGGATTGATGACGGAAGGACTGGCTCAGGACAGGAAGATTCTGGCTCATCTGGAACCTCGTGTATTCGGGAAAGTGCATCGGCTTTTCCATTCTTCGACCCTGGACGGAACGTTACTGTGAAACGGAAACGGGTGAAGAATAATGCCCACCTAGCTTGACGAGGGTTAAGTCTTTTAGCTTCTCGTAGGTACTGGAGGTTCTTATGATCGGTGATCACTTCAAATGGATGACGAGCACCCTCCAACCAGTGTCTCCACTCCTCTAACGCCAGTTTGATCGCCAGAAGCTCCCAATTGCCGATGTCGTAATTCCTCTTGGCGGTGGACATCTTCCGAGAGAAGTAGGCGCAGGGTCTCAATTTGGACTTCCCCTGCCGCTGGGAGAGGATAGCTCCCACCCCCGTGTTCGAGGCGTCCACCTCCACGATGAACGGCTGCTCCGGGTCAGGGTGGACCAGCAGGGGCGCTGTGGTGAATGCTGACTTGAGTTGCATGAAGGCGTGGTCTGCACTGTCATCCCAAGCTAGTTTCCGGGGTTTATCTTTCAGGAGAGAAGTTAATGGTGAACTTAATGAACTGAAACCTTGAATGAATCGGCGGTAGAAGTTAGCGAAGCCGAGAAATTGCTGTAGATCCCGCACGGTTCGAGGAGTGGGCCAGTCACGAACTGCATCCACCTTCTTCTTATCCATCTCTACCCCCTGTGGGAAGATTACATAACCAAGGAAATGAGTTTGTCTTACGTGGAACTCACATTTTTCTTCTTTTAGAAACAAGTCGTTTTCTCTCAATCTTTGTAGAACTCGGGAAACATGCTGCTTGTGCGTTGAGAGGTCTGGGGAATAAATCAGGATGTCATCAAGATAGATGACCACAAACTGGTGGATGAAATCCCGGAACAGCTCGTTCATCATGGCCTGGAACACGGAGGGAGCGTTGGAGAGTCCGAATGGCATGACCAGGTATTCGTAGTGCCCTTCTGGTGTGATGAAGGCGGTCTTCCATTCGTCTCCGGCCCTGATCCTAATCAGATTATAAGCACTACGCAGATACAACTTGGAATAAACATAAGGCATGGCGAAGCTGTTCGAGTGCGGCTGGCACCAGAGGAAGTGGATACCTGAACTTGTGAGTGCCCTCATTGAGTCTGTAGTCGATACAGGGCCGGAGACCTCCATCCTTCTTGCCTACAAAGAAGAAACTGGAAGCGGCAGGGGAAGTCGAGGGTCGGATGAAACCCTGCTCGAGAGCCTCCTTCAGGTACACATTTAGCGCTTGTCTCTCTGGGATGGACAGAGGGTAGATCTTACCCTTCGGAAGTTTAGCACCTGGCAGTAACTCGATGGCACAATCCCAGGATTTGTGTGAGGGTAGCCGGGAGGCGAGCCGGGGATTGAAGACATCACGAAACTTGTGATACTCGGGAGGGATGCCTGGAGGAGAAACTGCAACACAGGATTCAATGGAAGTGGCGGAGAGGGTCACGTTTGTGATGTGCGTGTTGTGAAAACGCTTGAGTGCGACGGCGAGACACTTCTTACGGCACGTCTCACCCCACTGTGCTACTTCGGCCCGATCCCAGTCGATGACCGGATGGTGGAGTTGCAGCCAAGGCAAACCGAGCACCACATCGGCCGTGGAACCTTCTATGATCATGAATTGAATAGATTCAAAGTGGAGTTGGCCCACCTGTAACTGAAGCGAAGAGACGAGGGAACGAGGAAACAAAGGAAACAGGTCCAAGGGGATGCGTGAAGTCCGGGAGTCTCAGGTAAGTGAAGACGTTGTCGGACATGGAACAGATAACCCGGCACACCTATATACTGGTGATGATGCAAATCATACTGGCTCCAGCTGTGATTGTGGGAACTGGGTCAAGGGGCGGAGCCGGGAACATTGACGAAGAAGGTGTGACAGTTCTGCATTTCATATTGATTGTACAAATTTCCATAGATTTACTTGTATTTAGTTTTAAACAGGTATGGCTCTTTTGGAATTCATTTTTACCAATATGCCGTGTTTATGGCTCTCAGCCAAAAAGGTTCCCGATCCCTGTCCTATAGCGTTCTGTCCTGCAGCGCAGTGAGAGGAGTCTGTTACTCCTGGTGCTCATCTGTGCAAACATTGTGGTGTGTAGTGGGTGCCTGAGATTGGCCAGGATGCCCTGCATTAGGATCCTCATCCTCCTCTCCAGAACGACCTCCAGGTGTCATCCGAGTACTTCTGCATATGACAATTTGCAGACGTATAGGCAAAGTCCGCGGTGTAGAGTGTACAGAGAAAGGTGCAAGCACAGTTCCCTGGGGTGTTTCTCATCAGTGACCCAGACACACAGTCATCCAGCCGGACATACTGTGACCTTAGACAAAGCAACAAACCAAATTACAACGCTGCGTACGGAGGTGTTCTTTCTCTATAGTACGCCTCCATCATCGGGCCTGACAGGTGTCGAACAGTCTTTTCTCTCTGCGGAGCACCACCACCAATGGTATCAGCAGCTGTGGAGTGTCGTTCTTGTTCTCCACAGGTTGAACGTCAGACAAGCCTGGTCTGACACCTGTTAGCCTAACTACTGAACATAGCTGGCGGGGCTCAGGGACTGCAACTGAGTCCCATCCACCTGCTCTGTGCCACTGCAGGGTGGACTCATTGCTCAAGGGCGTTGCACTTTGCTTCCAGACTGATCTAGGGCACCTTGCGGCAGTCCTGGCTGAGGCGGAACATAGGAAGAAGAGAGGCCCACACTGCCTCGAACCTCGGACGGGAAGTTACAAGGTACTCTCACCTCATGATTCTCATGAATCTGTCGGTGGAACGCCCGTCCGAGTATCGGTCCTCCCAGACCCCGGTCTCGGGACCTCCACGGCTTTGTTGATCCCCCTCAGACGTTCTTCGGTGAGTAGTCTACACTCTCTCAGCCATCTCCGTTGGTGATCCAAACTGTGAGACTCGACAATGCGCTACAGTTTGCCCGCCGGCCTCCAGTGTTCCAAGGCGTCTCACCACTCGCGTGAATTTGAGGAACACTGAGGTATTAAGGGCAGAGATTGTCTCGCTGTTAGCAAGGGACGCTAACGAGGTGGTGTCGCTAGCAAAGATAGAGTGAGGGTTTTACAAGCCATAGTTTGTGATTCACAAGAAGACCTGCGGTATTCTGCTCATTCTGGATCTGAGATCTCTGAATCAACCCTCGTTCAGGATGGGGACTCAGATGACCATTCTGAGGGCAGTTCAGCCCCAGGATTGGTTTGCCGCTATAAACCTTCAACACACATACTTCCATTTCTCGTTATTGCCTCGATACAGAGCGTTTCTACGCTTTGCGTTTGAAGGCCAAGCATATCCGTACATGGTCTTGTCTTTGGGCCTCTCTTTGTCGCTGCACGTTTTTACGAAGATAGAGCAGGCCGTGCTTACTCCCAGATTCCCCAGCTCCTGGGTTGACTCAGTAAGGATGATTATCAGGTTACTTTGATTGTGCCTTATTGGCCCAATAAGACCTGGACGCTCAAGCTCATGGCTCAGATAATGCCACCTCCGAGGAAGCTACTGAGAGCAAGCCTTCTCTCTCAAGCACTCTTTTTGATCGGGCATTTGCGACCAGACCTCTGCAAACTCCACGGCTAGATGGGACGCCTTGTTAGACTAGCTGTCTTTGTCGGTACAGGACACTATTGCTCAGGTATATTCACCGTCGTGAAAATGGCAGACTTGAAATGGCAGACTTTCGTCACCTGGTTTCGCCAGAAAGACGAAAATCCAATGAGTTTCCCTATCGGGACGGTACTCTCGTTTCTCCAGCAGAAGCTCGATGAGAATTCAGCCCATTCCACTCGGAAAGTCTACAGTATGTTGCAGCAATATCTGCCTGTTTTTATCCTTGGCCCTGGTGACTCACACGTGGTGCTGAGACATATGCAGACTTGCCGGCTGGGCTACACCCAATACCTTTATCCGATTCTACGAGTTGGATAGACGGTCGGTGTCCATGCAGATACTCTCTGCAGTGGAGGGCGATACCGACGTGTAGGCCTGTGGAGCAAACTGTAGGATGGGGCCAGTCTCCATTTCTCAGTGTTCTTTCTCCTGGCTCAGGCGCATTAGAGCGTCGCGGCCAACGGAGTACCGTTACCATTGGGTGCCCCAGCCTCTGTTCCTACATGCCTGCATTGGCTCTCCACCCTCTCCCGAGGCACTGGGCTTTGATTGATTGGTTTGCGTCTCGTGGCGACTCAACGTGCACCGCAAGTTTCAAGTAAGTGGTGGTCTCCGTCAAACCTGGCGAGAGTACCCCCACAGCAAGGTTTGATAGCTAGCAAGATCTCTGGTTGCCCTTCTGAGGTGAGTAGCTCTATCCTTCGTGCTAGGCCCACCTTTTTGCACTGTGGAAGATCTGTACTTCTGTCTCTTGGTCACACGTGCCAGAGAAATCTTGAGTCGGATGCTATACTCCAGGGGTGCCCATTGTGTTGATAATGTTGGATTGGCAGAACCAAGTTCCTGCTGTTGGACCACAAACTGACAACTTCTTTCTGTCATCCTTCTGCTGTGCATCCAATAACAGAAACAGCTCCCCTGACTACTTTGTTTTCTCTTTTTCTGTACTGCTCTATATTCTGCAAATCATACTGTAGAATGGAGGACAGAAGACTGAGGCTATTACTGTTTAGTAAAAGGTACATGAGAAGTCCTTACTCATATCAAAGAATCTCAATTTTATCAGCAGATGGAGGGAATCTTGACCCTCTCTGTCTGTACAGGGGATCTGAATTGGTTAACCAGTCCAATCATTCGTTCAGGTGAACACCCAGGTATGTGTATTCCTGCTCATTCTCACCGGACACTCTACAATGCGGTGTCATCTGAGAACTTCTGCGGTGGCAGTGGAGCAGACCTGAACTCAAACATGTAGAGGGAAAATCGAAAGGAGAAGAGATATTGGATAGAACAGATAACCACTATATGCGTCACAATTTTTTTTTTGCGTCAGTTTTGCTTTTAGCAAAGGTCATTGAAATCCCATGATTGGTGGTTCAGTTGGTTCTATGCAAAAGAAAGATTTCATGTGCAAGGTAATGATGATGATGATGCATTACATTTTTTACTTATTGGCGCCTTTCAAGGCACTCAAGGTCGCCTTACAGAAACACAACAACATTCACACAAATACCAATTGCCACACACACCACACACGCTCACAAATGCACATGGCCAGATAATGTAACATTTGATCATCTCCTACACTGACCAGCCAGACGCTCCTTGCTCATTAAAGAAGTTATTAATGAGTATTATTCTATGCTAATAAGAATCATATTACTGCAGTGTGGAGGCCTGTTTGGTAGACACATGCAAACCATCAGATATTTTTGTAATGTCGAGCGAAACAAAAAAGACTTTAGTAAATGATCTTGGTGACTTTGGTGTATTTTCATATTTTAATTTTTATTTTCATATTTGTTTTTATTCTGAGGATGATTCATAAATGTTAAATTGAATACAAGTGCGAACCACAATCTAATTTCATCATATAAACATTTCAAAAGCATCATGAAAAATATTATTTGTTTGGGCGTCATAACCTTCATCCGCCCAGCAGAGGGCAGTAACAGCACACAAAAACAACATTGTTTTTTGGGCCATCGCTATTACAATTTTTTTGTCATGTAGAACTTCATGCGAGAGCCTGAGTTTCAATGGGGCGCTAAAATTAAGTTTGTTGAATAAAATAGCAATGGGTTACTGTGAGTGATTAATTGAATATAGCAAAATCATAAATCTCAGATTTATACATCTATACATTTCAGATTTTTCAATATATCATCAATATCACATATGTATAGTGTTTATTTTAACCTTTTTTGGGTTATAGTTCTATTAACTATTATAACGTCGGAAATATGTAAAAATATTTTTGCTTTTTTAACATTTGTTCCTAAACAATTGTTTCAAACAAGTATTTGTCTCCCTTATTGGTTTTATTTTGCAACAGCTGAACATTTAAGTTTAGTTTCTAAATCACTTCATCCATTCAGTTACGAGTCGCCATTATAATCCAAAACATGCTTTTGACCGTTAGAGAAAACAGTAGGAAATTGTATAAAATAAACTTAATAAAAGTAAAAAAAGTGTGCCCCCTCCCTCTCTTTCTCACACACACACACACGCACACACACACACACACACACACACACACACACACACACACACACACAAAAGCAAACTCGTAAATCTGCTGTGAACAGCAAGGTTTGATAAACAGGAGAAAGTGACTGGCCAATGGCAAAAATAAGCATCAAAAGCAGCTCAATGTGACAAGGAAAAAATCAAGCTGTCATTTATCTTAAAGGTAAAGCCCAAGCACACTTTAACATGAAATACAACGCATGAAAATGCATCAGTGCCCAGGGTTCAACTCTCAGAACCCTCGCAGAAAAGCCCCAGTTCAAAACCCTGTGAGAGGGGAACACATGCCCATCAAACCTAGAGAAAAATCAACAAAGAATAAAAGCTTCTCGCGTTTGTTGTTCTCTTAGGGAAATGTACTATTATGCTCTATGTAATAGTAAATAGACAAATATATATACAGTATATTTATATATTATGAATTGGACTACTGAGAATTTGTTTGATGTTTGAAAATAAGGGTGGCATTTGCCTTCATAAAATTTAAAATCATTACAACCTTCAGCAAACACCAGGCCAATTTAAAATTAAAAGTAAATAGAATGAAACTGATCACGACCATCAAACCCAAAAATTGGTTCTCCACCTGAAAAGATTAACCTCTTTGGGTTTGAGAAGGAGATTGCATATTTACTTTACTTTACTTTCTTGAACATCAAGTGAATGATCTTAAAATGTCTGGGTCTTGTTACTAGGTAAAAAAAGAGCTGAGCTAAAATGCAAAGTACTTGACTTACCAGTTCATCAATGTTCCACCTCTCATGCATAGTCATGAGGAAGAAAGAAAGAATGAGGTCTAAGATACAAACTGCCAAAATGGGCTTTCTCTGCACATCTGCATGTGGGTACATCTTTTTAGAGAAGTGAAGTAAAGAGAGTGAGATTGGGAGAAAGTGAGTGAGTGCGATTTGGAGCAAGAAAATGGACTATATCTACTTGCCCAGAATCATTGCTCAGGCTATTGCCTGACCAATCTCGTCCCAAGAAACTTTGCTTCTGAAATCCGTGCATGTTCTATGCAATTTGTTTCTTTATGATCTAATTATGCACAGTACCATGTTTATATTGCTTTTTTTGGTTAATGTCACTTTTTATCTTTTAATTTGTACTTTAGATACATTATTTGTAGTGTATCTCATGTTGTTTTTTTATTTTTGTTTATTGAATTATTTGTATGCATTTTGAATGTGCTTTTATTTTAAATGCCAAAAGCCGAATTAAATGTGTGTAAGTCCGTAGTGTGGTGGTTTTGACTAGCTGGTTAGTTTATCCCTGCATAAACCAACACTAACACCTGACCATTTCTATTCAGATATTTTCTGTCCCAGATAGATTATTTCAGCCTAGTCGGGCGCAGATTCTGTGGCTTTCCTGTGATTCATCTTACTATTAGCAATGTCAGAGAATTTTTAGGTTCTCCAAATAAGATAATGATGAATTGTTGGAGGGGAGCTGGCCAGACGCTAACGCTGTTTATATCAGCGCAAAAAGTTCTGTCAAGTCTGATAAATCTCATTCCTGAAATAGTTTATAAAGTGGCAAATTGATGTGTCAGGGTCAGCAAAGGTGGCAAATTAATGTCACAAAATGGGCTTTGCTACCTGGATCCTGATGAAAGCCAGGGGAAAGTCTTTTATATAAATTGTCTGTGTGGGGAAAGTAAATGGGAAGAAGGAAGACAAAAGGAAAGATAATGGTGAACGAGCCGTAGGTCAGTCACCGAGAGAGAATAAGAGAAAGGGACTGAAAGAGAAATATAGAAAGAATGAGAAGAGAGAGAAAGTGAGAGCAAGAGGAATAGAGAGATGGATAGATGGAAAGTGAGTAGATGCAGAGAGAGACAGAGAGAAAATGTAAGTTAAAAGGGTGAGAGAGGAGCAGAAAGAGCGAGAGAGGGAGTTAGAGAGAAGGTTGAAAAAACAGTAAAATGCAGATTGTGAGGGGAAAAAGATATGAACTTCTGTCCTTCTCTCTCATCCAACGTTTTTTGTCTCTACCATCTTCTCTCTCACCATCCAGAGGTAAAAAGAGGTACTAGAGAGAGAGTTCTTGATAGTGGGTTGCTGTACCCTGATCATTCATAATGGCAGTGCAAAGTCTTGCCTGTAAAGAAGAAAAATGATAACTATTAAAGAGCCCTGTATGCATTGTTGGCTTTGCCGTGTCAGCAATTATTACCCATAGACAGACTTAAGATCGGGGAAAAAAAAAATGTAGAGAAAAGGCATTTTGATGCTTTTTTCCCCTTGTGCTTTTTGTTTTACACTGCAAATTGTTTTTAAGTATTCATTTTTTAGTGAATTCATAGTATTTTAATAAAAAAGATTGGCACTACTGTATAGTGTGTACTATACTGACTAGCTACAGTAGACAAATACAATTTTATAAGCATAAAAAGATTTATGCAAATCTTAATGATTACTGCTTATAACATTAATACTGTACAATGATAATAATAATATATATATATAATAATAATAATGTATATAAATAAGATTGTTAATACATAAATAATAACATTAAATATCTATAGATAAAAATATTTATAATACTGTAAATTAATGATAATTATAATAATATATGATAATTTATTTGCTTGTTTGTTTTTCCACTGATGGTGCGGAATATATATATATATATATATATATATATAATATTTTTTTGTATTACAATTTTCATGTAAATATTCTGTTCATTCATCCCAATTTAATTTCCCTGTGACCCAGAAATTGAAAAGTGGATCAATGCTGTGAGAATACGCTGTTTAACATTAAAATTAAATTAAATAAATTCTACTCAGAAATCTTTGTTCATCAAAATTGCTCAATTTAAATGAATTTCAACAATGTCCAAAATGAGCTTAGAAAGACTTCTGATCTTTTTTCTTTTTGAGAAACTTTGGCCTAAAAAGAAGTGAGCACTTCTGAAAAGAAATAAAACCAGTCATTTTAAATGAATTAAAATATTGCATAATTGGACAGTACTGTATGTATTTTTATAATTCTAATGATTCTTTATATTAATTTACATTTATTTATATAATATATGTGTCTCTCTGCAACAGCAACCGTGGTCTGTAAAACAAGTCCAGTTGCCAGAAAATAACAAACAAGCGTCAGGAGCATTAAACGGCGTTGATGTGAAGCCGAGGTCGTCCCACTGTAAATGTCCCACTCTTTCACTTGTACAGGAAAACAAATGAGTGAGAATTCACAGGTTACCAAAGGAAAGATTACCCTTGACATTCCTTCTTGACAACACCATACATCACAGAGTCCCGTTTAGTCTCATTTTATGCCGCCTTGTCTTCTTTGACAAAGCTAGAGCTTCTTCCCCACAACAGTAAATGCTTGGTGTAATGCAAATGTCATTTCTTGCTTGAATTTCCGCTGGATTCTCTTTATTGGAGCAAAAAGAGTCTGCTGAGATGTAATAATGGCGTTTTCACATCAGATACGCTCCAGGGGGTCTGGGAGAACCAAGAAAAAAGAAATGAAAAACAGTAGTTGTGCGAGATGGGACTGAAAGTAAGTAATTCATGATTGTAATTAACAGTTACAGTTTGAATAACAAGTTAGATGTGGGAAAATTGAACTTTAGAAAGGCCTAAAAATACACTCCAAATATCAATCTTTTCATACATTTGTTCACGCAAGCTAATTGTGAACAAATCCAAATACAATTAATAATATTATTAATATTATTAATTTATTATTATCATTATTATTATTATTGTTTTGTTTGTTTGTTTTTTTAATTGTAAACACAGTAATGATAGCAGCACAGTGTCGTAGTGGTTAGCGCCTCACAACAAACAGAACCTGTGTGAGATTCAAGTTGAATTCAAGTTTTTCTTGAAGTACTTCTTGACTTTGAAGTTCAGTTGGTTATTACACTTTATCTTCACTTTACATGTATCACTCGAGTCACTTTTTTGTATTTTGTTTTTTGCTCTTTTTATTGTATTTTTATCTTTTTTCATCTTCATAGTGTTTTTCTTGTCTATTCATATTTATTCATATAGGGCAAAAAGGAACGTCAGATTGATTGGTTCATTGACAGTAGTACTGAGGTCTAGTGTGGTAAAGTAAGAGCCGAGCCGAAAGGTTTTTGATTTATCGGTCATTCTACATTCCAACCCTTATGGTCATAAGCTTTGGATCTTTGAGTAGAGCTTCTTCTCTTCCGCATTGAGATCAGTCTTCATAGGTGGCTTTGAAATCTGTTTTAGATGCCCTCGGAACATCCCACCAGGAGAAAGGGCCCAGAGGAAGACCCACGACAGACTGGAGAGGCTATGTCTCAAAGCTGACCTTGTGTCTTTATGGAGGATCCCCCTGCTGGCTTCCGGAAAATTTATAATATTAACTCAAAGACCATGTTTAAAGCAAGTAGATGAGAAGTGTATCATCTACTCCCATCTCCTTATTCCTCACTGGTGTTGGACACAAACCTACTGATTCCAGGACCAACTGAAAGACCCCCAACTGCCGATGCCAAAGCGTTGGATAAACCACACTGCACAAATAGCAAACAAGTGAAACACTAATTTGACTCAAATACAATTCAAAGTTATGCAGTAGAGCATTTGGAGGTGATCCGCAGGGAATCCCTGGCGCGGAAAACTCATAAATGACATTAACACAAGACGCTGCGTGTAATAGTATGATGCATCCCAATGTGCTCACTGATTAATAAACGCTCCCCGGGTCCCATTTCACAGATATACAGCCCCTTCAAGTATTCGCCCACTGCTGTCGTAAGTAGTTTTCTGGACAAATGCGTTTCAGCTTCAGCGAGTCTCTTGTTTTTCCGCTTGTACTTTTTATGTACCTTTGTTCTGCTACCTTTAAGTCACCGCCTGATTACCTGTCTTAAATGCCACGGACAAACATACATCATAGTGCTTAAAGGTATCGCAGCAGGGGGTATGTATATGATCGGGAACTAATGATACAATCTTTTTTTGTTTTATCATCAAAAATGATCTAGCGGCAAAAGGCAACACGCCGGCAGCACGATGATGCTACACCTCTGAAGTCTTTTGATTTTTTAAAAATGTCCTTGCTATTGTGTACGTGCAACTGTAGCTAATGTGTAATGTGTTGTGGGTAAACAAAAAAACGTTTAATGTTTCACGTAAAAAAATTAATAATTTCATCTATTTTTGTTCACAGGAACCTTTCTGGGCCAAAGGTACAAAATAGTATCTATTTATTGGACTACTTAAATAACGTATTGTGTAAAAGATTGCATTCCGAGTACAATAATCAGTGTACATTCATCACATTTTGTATAAAGTCTGCTGTTTTTTATTTATTATTTTCATAACTCACAGGCTCATCCAGTGCTATTAGATGTCGGTTGACCTTTGTTTAAAATCTATGTTTCAGCCGGTCACCCTATTTGTCCCTTCACTACACTCCAGTGGGAAAGATAATTAGGTCTGAAATGAAGTTTGTGTGTGTGTGTGTGTGTGTGTGTGTGTGTATGTGTGTGTGTGCGCGTGCGTGTGGACCTCTGTATTTATGAATAATGTATGCCGTACATTATGCTCCCACCCGAGACAATAAAATCTAGATTTCATGTTTTTCCTTTTATGTAAATATGCATTTTAGACTAAAAAGAACAGCCACTTGTGTCAATAACAGTAATAAAACCCTGAGGTGCATTGTACGTGTTTCTCGTCAGTTCTAAAATGCCAAATTTCTTATTTACGAGGTAACATGAGCGTCTAATGTAAGATCAATGCAAGGAAGAGAAGGAACGTTACAAACCCACCAGCTAGTGCAGCAGTAAATGTTCGTTTTATGGTTTAGCTGTTATTGTAAAGCTAACAGGCAACGACCAGTCCTGGTAAAGCTCATATACATGTATTTAGCAGAACTTATTTTTAATCCCTTTTATAAATACTTTCCTCCGTGGCATCCTGGTGACAGTTTCCTTGCCTTCTGGATCAGAACCAGATGGTTCACATCCAGGTTGGGCAGTGTGTTTTGATCCTTCTCTGCCTCATAAAGCACCGCTAACTGTCAGTGAATATTGACCAGTGAAAAAGGAGGAAACGGGCGGCTGCATTTACGGATGCGGTGGAAATCAATTCCTACTAATGCTTATGAGAACAGTTCCAGAGATACTGGAGTGAAAGAGAAATCGTAGTGTGACTGGGTCTGTATAGAGTTGATCAATACAGATCCATGTCTCTAACGCTTGCATTTCTCCTCAGTACTTTTTATGGCCTCTAAAGGCATGTTATACAAAATAAAAGCCTTTCTCTGTAATCTATTTCCTTTGTGTGTCCTATTTTGTCAGTGCAATCTTTGGCCATTTTACCCCTAAGACTCAAGCTTACTATTACTAAAGTGATTAGCCATGGCTTAGTTTTGCCCTGATAAAAAAAAATATCATGTGTGACTTATAGAGCCTGTACTTGTTTTTAAATATTAATTCATTTGTATGAACATGTTTGCATTTTTAGATTTATTGAACAGATTTTATTTATTTATTTATTTATTTGTGTGTGTGTGTGTGTGTGTGTGTGTGTGTGTGTGTGTGTGTGTGTGTAAAATTATACATATGTATATGCTATTCTGTATGTATCCTGAAACAAATTTTCTCAACTTGTTTGCATCTTGTTGCAACACACGCACACGCACACACACACACACACCTATACAATTTTGCAAGACAAGCTCCCTTTTTCCTTTTTTCCTCTGAACTCTTAAGGACCTTGCCATCTGTCAGCGTCAAGTTGGCGACAAAGCGACAAAGCTTAATTGAAAAACAATGAGAGGGCAAAGGGAAGGTCAGGCCGATATTCACTGCGGCTTCCTTCAGTCTCACGGCATTCAGAACTAGCCAGCGTGCTGTCAGGGCACATCGTGTTCAGTCAAATGTCCTGGCCTGGACTTTATCTCTGAGATGAGGGGACAGATATCTCAACGCCCCTTATCCTACAAGCCCAAAGGTAATCGATGTTGAAGGGAATATGCCATGTGATGTGATCACAGCAGACAGAACGCTCTCTCTATTGGGCCGCCATGACCGGACCAGTGTTTTCTTTTGCGTGATGGGCGCTGGCATTTCAGGAAAAGCCCTGGCTGTTTTTATTATATATTTATTTATGTCTGCTGTCATTTCCCATACAATCAGAATGCATGTCAAAGACAGAATAAAGTTTCCTGTTGTAGAAGTTGATCGAGAGTCTGAGATTTTAGCAGTTAGTTGAAGACTGTATCGACTGTGCTTGACTTAGTATTGTCAATTCTTTTATGAATATTGGGGCATTTCTATTCAACCAAGTGCACCTTGCAATTACTATAAAATCAGTCTTAGATGTCGGAAGATGTCGTAGAAAGTCCCTCTAACCGCTTCATGTGGTCAAACTTTCAACTTCAGAAAGCAGATTGTCACTGTATAGAACCAACCAATAAATAAATAAAATTAATTTAATAATAAATAATAGTATTACAAAGTATGATAATGGCTTTTTAAAATAATATACATCATTGGAATATTACTACCATTAATGTTAGCAATAGTAGTTATACAATAATGTTAAACAAGAATAAAATAATATTTATCAAGTAATAAACTAATACTGTTTAAATGCTGATGGAAACAAAATTAACATTAAATAAATATATAAATATGTAAAATTACTGTATATTTTGTTTTTAGTCACTAATGATTTAATTTAGAAAAAAAAGCATGCAAATAAAATTTTAAAATATTAAAAAAAAAAAAGTTTCATATTGTTCAAGCTTGTAATTAGGACTGTAACTGCTTCAGATCTGGAGATATTGATCAGCAAAATACAGCTTTTTAACATTTTTTAAAAAAAATAAAAGTAATCACTAATAGAAAATAGAAAAATAAAAGTAGTTCTCTAATAGAAAATTATAGTTTAAGGTTAATTTGGAGTCATTAATCGAAAAATTGACAGAAATTAAAGGTCAGCAGGAAACGCCAGAGGATTTTCTCACGCATGTTTTCAGGCTTGACGGAACCGGCGAGACCTTGGTGACCTGGTTATTGTACCTGTGTATGGCATCATATAAAACACCAGCCTGAAATCTGACATAATCACCTGTCCGGCTCGGATATCTCTGGAATGGTGCTAGTGAAGATATTTGTAAAAATGCATTGCAATACATGAAGTATTTCATTCATAAGGAGCCTGGCTTTTAGTGACACATGCAACTGCTGCAGAGAGTCTAGATATGCTATTAAAAGCTTAATGATTACTACTAAAATCCAATCATAAGAAGTAATGAACCTATTATTCGATGTGAGAAGATGTAAATAGGTGTGACTCCACAAAGAAATCCATCACGGCAACTTGGCAAGCAACTCAGAGAAAGCATATCATATTTAATAAGCAAATCAATAACAGTCATTATGGACAGATCCTCCCCGTGAACAATAATATAACAGGATTGCATTTCCAGCACAGCTGCCTGCATTAAAGATAATGCAATTTATTTCAGTGTCAAAAGAGCAAAGCCCTGGAAATGAGGAATTTTACTGGAAACTCGGGTTTCTTATGAATTCACTCAAAATGTTTTTAAAATCTACCAAGCCTGGGTAAATTCAGATTAGTCAGAAAATAGTGATGTTCAAAAGTTTCCAAAATACTGTATGCTAAAATGTTAACAAAAAAAATACATTGAACAAGTGAAAACAAAATAGAGCAGCACAAATTAAACTAAATCTATTTCATAAACTGTTTCACTGAAACTGTAATGTAAAAAAAATATACATACAAGCATATTCTAGCCACACAAGCACAATTTAATAAACTGTTTTATTTGAAACAAACAAACAAAAAGTTTTAGAGCAGCTCAAAAAAACTAGAACGATTTATTAAACCAAACAAAAAAAATTATAAAAACAATTCAAGAGCAGCACAAAAATGCTCACTAGGTGGCGTGTTAGCCACATTTTCCTGAACAGCTAGGGCATTAAAAGCTTTTCCAGAATTTGCCTCTGTAAACATTTCTTTACTTTTCAAAGTAGAGATAACACCTCTTATCCAAAACTTCTACGCTCTGGCAAGTTCTTCCTGCATGGTCCCAGAATACTTGACCGTAAAAATAGCCACTTCACACCTATAAAACGCGTGTCCCTTTGACAGATGGATATTAAACCCATCCATGCTGTATGTAATGGCACATTAAGCATCTCTCATCACCCACAATGAAAGGATCTCCACATGTACTCTTCCAGTGTATAATTAACATTAGAATTATTCGTCTACCCTTCATCGGGTTCCAGACAACCTGTGGTTAGTCCATACACTTTAGTGAAGAGAAACAGTGAAGGGTTCAATTACTCCTGAGTACCGTCTCTCTTCACTCGGACTGGTAATGTGCTCCAAAGCCATGTTGATTGGATTATTCTGCCTTACTAGATGCACACAGGTGCCGAGCAGAGTATTTTCTTCTAATGACAGGCTCAAACACACAAATTCCGTCACAGATCACGTATCTGATTGCCAAAGAGATTTATAAGCGTTGAAGTAATCTGAGCTGGTTTTGCAGGACATATTATTTCATTCCACAGATTGAGTGAGAGGCGTTTCCTGTTAGTATAGTCTACTAGGGTGTGACCACATGACGAGATTTTACTTCCTGACATTTGTAGTCTGACCCTGACCGGCCTCAAGGATTAGTCTTGAATAGGTTATACTGCGTCAGATACTAGCTACAAGGTTAGGGTTAGGGTACTAGCTACAGGGTTTGTCCAGTAAAAATACAGTTCTTTAAACAGTATTTATACAGTATAATACTACTGGCAACTATGGTTTATGACAACAAACAGTTTTTCAGTAAAATGCTTACAAAAAGTTAAAAAATTGACTGTGCACCTTATGATCTAGAAACCAAACATGTTCAGTTATTGTGTTTATGTGACAATTTATCTGTTAAATGTGTGTCTATTTCAAAAATAATATGCTTGTTATTATTAACAATGTGCTTTTTTTAAAATGAGATAGTTTTCATTTTTTTTTTTTTTTGAATTTGCAGCATATTGCTGTTTTTCACTAGTCTTCCCATGGTGGTTTGTAAAAAAGAAACACAGCAATATATCGTTAACAAGCATTTACTGTAAATTAACCATTTACAGTGTAGCAGTTTGAAAAGCAAAATTTCCAACATATGAATCTTTGAAATATAAGTCTTGAGTTATTGACAATCATCATGACTTTTTTTTTTTTTAGCAATTACTGTAGCAAAAAATTTGCAAAACTACAATTTTGGCAAAATTTGTTTCAAAACACTAGTAAATGTGCCAATCAGCTTGGCAGACACACACTCCTTTGCCCAGATTCCCTACAAATGGTTAATGTAAATGCCATTACGCATTACACAGGAAATCAACAACATTAAGAGCTGGAGACTGGGCCGACCTGATTGTTCACTCTGCCATTACGAGCTCCGGACCATCTGTCAGTCTAACCAGAGATAGATTTAGACCCCAAGTCTGTTCCACCTGAGTGAACTCTCTGTAAAGCAATATCTCACATGATACAACAAAAAAATCCAGCCTCCGCCTGGGATTTAACCTACAAGAGTAATAACACACTGTGGAGACTAGATCCAGTCCGACTGTTACTGCCTTGAAACCTGTTTTTATTCTTTTGTTGGGAAAAAAAAAATACAACAACAACAACAACAAAAAAAACACAAATGGCATTAGCAAATGTTCATACACATACATTTCCTTCTATTAATTTCTGGGTTGCACGGAGCTGAAGCCAAGTAAACAAGATTCACACCAGGATTGATGGCCAATCAGGGAGCAGATTTGGAGTCTGTAACAAGTATATGTCCAGAGTGAGAATTCAGAATTGTCTGTCACACTCTCACTTGCTATGGACATATACGTTTTACAGACTCCAATTCTTCAGAACACCTATTTTTGGACAGATAGATAATCCCACAGAAATTATTCAGACCTAAGCATGAAACTGGAACTTGAGTTTTGAACAGTTCTCTTTGTTGTGAGGCAACAGTGCTGCCCACTGCTCCACCGTCTCATCCCTACTAACAAATTGCAATTTTTCTACATGTGTATTTTCTAGAAACACATTCTAAATCTGTCCTAGTGGTAGACAATTGGTCTTGTGAAACAAAAGATTTCAGGTTCAAATTTGAGTCCAGTAGGATCCACAACAGAATTGTCTGTGTCAGAACAAGACCTGCTAATTCTGTTCAGTAAGTTGCTTTGGATGAATGCATTGGCCAAGCAAATATAAAGTAATCTCACCTTGGTAAAGTTAAGCTAACAGGTTGGTTTCCAATCTGAGTGTGATTACCCTCTCCAATTTTGACTATTTCCTCTTTATATTTCCTCTCATTCCTGGTGTTTCCTCACACCAAACAATCTGGAAATGACAAAAAGATATTGAACAGTGGCACTGTAGAGTTGAAGACGTTTCCAGATGGTGAGTGTGCCATGGACTAAACCACGAAGTGACAGAGGCATCATTAGACATTTATGAGAGCGTATAACCAGCTCGTTTGTTTCTATTTCTGTCTGCGTGCAATGAGGCTCATGGAAATCAAATCATTTTGATAATGGCACTCATTATGCAAAAACTTCATCTGTGTTTGTGCCACCGAGGTCCTGCCCAGAGAAAAAAAAACGAACCATTTTGATTGACAATCATTTGCATCGCAGCAACTCACAACACACATTCTGTTTAATACAATACTCAGGACGTGAGTAAACACATGTGCACGTGTGGGGGAAAAGCTCAGAGACCTTTACTGAAGCTCATTGAGAATACTCTGGCTGTTTAGCAAGAGGTGGGTGAGACCTGGTGATGAATCATCACGACTTTCAAAAACAATGCAGGAATTTTTAGCCGTTAAACAAAATACCACATCACATTGAAGGCATCTGTTTCCTCAGATGACATTTATATTCCAGTATTCAGAAATACAGTAATCCCTCGTTTATCGCTGTACATACGTTCCAAGCCCGACCGCGATAGGTGAATTTCCGCGAAGTGGAGGTACAATATTTACGTATTTATTTAACACTTATTCAGACTTTTAAAACACTTTTTTCGCGTAGTATTCTTTATTAAAGTAATGTTAACAAACATCTCCCCGCCGCACGCGTCGTCCCCGCGGAGATTTGTGCTTAAATGTTGTGGGATATGAGGCGCGAGCGCTGGTCGCGGGGGAGTGATGTGATGACGTTGACGGGTGACGTCAAACCGAAAACAAAAGGACGAGAATGTAGCTCCGACCTCGTTTGGTCATCTCTTTGGTTTGCTTTTGTTTTATTTAAATGTTTTGTAACGCTCTCTACTGGGTTGCCCGGACGGGAAATAACACTGCCCATTAAAGGTTTTGCTGAGCTTCCCATCCTCTGCCTTTTTATTTTTGGCGACACCCGTGGCCGGGCTGACGCCCTTACCTCGGGAAAAAAATCTGCGAATATACATCCGCGAATATACGTAATAACGGAAAAAAATCCGCGATGCAGTGAATAGTCGAACCGCGAAGTAGCGAGGGATTACTGTACTTTTGGTGGGCATGAAATCCATACAGTGGCATAG
Source organism: Paedocypris sp. Pulau Singkep (assembly GCA_017309775.1). NCBI lineage: Eukaryota > Metazoa > Chordata > Actinopteri > Cypriniformes > Paedocypris > Paedocypris sp. Pulau Singkep. The sequence goes on from MU204263.1 coordinate 966,949, forward strand.
TATTCTCACCAGCCAATCAGAGTAAGGGTCACCTCCCACTTGAAGCTTGTGCCAGAAGTCCAAACCAAAAAACCAACAAAAAAGTCTGAAGTGAAAAAAAAAGTTTCAAACGAAAACGTGTGTCACGGATCAAAGTTCATGAGACAACAAACTTTTATGTTGAAAATCCAACGGACTCTGATGTTGAAAATTCCTCGTACCGCCGCCATGTTTGTGTACCCGGTTCTTGTCTCTGTCGCCCTAGTTACCCAGGTGTTCCGTGTTTGTGATTAATTCCTGTATTTAGGATCGTCCTAGTCGTTGTCTCGTTGCCAGATTGTCTGTGCTTTGTGCCTTACTCTCCAGCGTTATTATTGTCTTAGAGCCCTTTAAAGTGCTAATAGCTTTTGTTCTTGCTAGTGTCACTCCCCTGCCGAAGTCTTGAGTGATCCACATCTTTGCTGGAGGAGTGAACGCTGCATCCCTGCTGGAAGAAACGCACCCCTGCCGGAGAAGGCAATGCTGCTACTGGAGGAATGTTGTACCACCGGGTTGCAGGTAACGTTGCATGGAGGAGTGTTGCATCTTCGAGGATTAGGGAAGACGTGGCTTGGAGATGATGTTATTTTCTGGTGACGTTAGTTCCGTGTCTGTGCTCGCGGGTTTGCGTGACGTCATTTCAAGATGGCGGTAACTGTATCATTATATTCGGTACCTTTATAGACATTTACCAATGGGCAATTTAAACAACCACCTTCTAATATGTTTTTATTACATTTATTAACAATAATTTATCATTTGTAAAATAAGTGTTTGTCTGAATTTGCGAAGTCATGGCATGGATAACACGAATTACATGTAAAATTTGGCTCAGCTAACTAAATTCCCGCCTAACGAAACAGCCGTCGGCACAGATTAATTTCGTAAGTCGGGGTACTACTGTATTCATCTTCACAAATGATTTTGTAATGCCAGAGGAGAGTGGCACCAGTGAGTCGGGTTCTCCCTAGGAACCTTGTCTTTTACAAAAATAAAATAATGCGCATAAGACCATCTCCACGTCTCCATGTTTATCAATTTTGCCACAACTGGCCAGTGCAGTGCACAGTTACAGCGAAATGTCAAATTTTTGATTTATTGTCTTGAGGGTGAAAACTAATATATTGTTGTAAACAATACTTTTCTAAAGCATTACTCCCAACACTGTATATACATAAGGAAATACAGACCAAAAATATAGGGAGTGTAGTGAGTGTGGGCGGAGTTCATAAAACCAAATTGTAGTTAATGTATTGACGCTAAAACAGGAGATGAAATGCAACGGCAGCAGCATTAATCTTCCCAAATCTTTTCAATATCATCTAGGAATATTTGAGGAGAATTTGTATTCTGTCTGGTTTGGTAACCTCTTGAAATTGTGCTGTTCTCCTTCGCAGAGCATAGAGTGAATAGTATCATATTTCACGCCGTTTCAAACCATTAACCCATCTGAGGCTTCACTCTTTCCCATTTTAAACAGGTTGCCATTGGAAAAGGACTGCTTGGAAAGAATCCAGGAAAAGTTGTTTAACTCAAATAATATTTCCTGAAAATTGCAAATTGGTAATGTGACCGGACAATAAACAAACAACACCTAAAACATTTAGGTGCATGTTTTTGAAGGCTAAATTAACAAATAAAAGTTATATTTTTACACTATTTGCTGTTTAATCCAGTTATGTTAGTTATTGTGTTTGCAATAATCACAATATTTTGAAATTTGCTCATTTAATTGTTACAGACAACAAATAAAAATATAAGTATACATTAACATACATACATACATACATACATACTATACATATGTATTGCCAATTTTTCCAAGTGTTTTAAAAGTTAAGATGAACACACACACACACACACACACAATCACGATTAATTTTTGACAGAAAATGATCAAATGTACTTTGATGGCATCATCTATCATGTCCGAACATCTTCAAGGTCACAGAATAGAGAAGGCTGTATTTCATCTATCAGCTAATTAAAACTCCAATGATCATCAGAGAGTAATGGAGTAGAGAAAATGCTTACGTCAGAACCCATTAGGACCAGCAAGGACAGTTTTCAAGCCACTGACCCATTGGAGAAGACCACAAAATACAGTAAAGAGTATGTAATTAATTAGTTGTAACCCTAAAGAAGATGAAAAATATCTTGGTGTTTGATAAATTAAAGCCAAATTACTTATAATTTTTAAACGTTAGTTCACATGTCGATCATCTTAACTCTTGTTGAATGTGAACAGATTGAAGCAAAGATTTTTTTTTTTTTTACAGCAGAAGGGGAAACAAGAGGGCATTGCCAAACGACATCTGTTGCAGTCCTGACGGGTTCAGACTGGAGGAAGCAGAGTAAGGCTGAGCTACGACACTTCCACTGTCAAAGTCCATCAACAGGTGGACACGAGTGGGGCTACCACCTACTGTATGTGCTAGACAGACAGGTGCACCCACACACTCACTTCCTCCAGTACTACCAACAAGCTGGTTCTCCCAAGTGTATCAGTACAAGGTCCTGCCCTTTGGTCTCTCTCTGACGCCGCAAGCCTTTACGAAGATAGCGCAGGAGCACGCAGGGCATTCGTATCCTGAACTACCTGGAGAACTGACTACTCATAGCCAGCTCACGGAGTCTGTTGATTGCCCACAGAGAAGGCGTGCTCTTACACATACACCGACTAGGACAAACTGTCGACCATAGGAAGAGCACTCTGACTCCATGTCAGCAGATCTCATTCCTCGGGCTCGACCTTGACTCTTTCAGATTCAAAGCAGGTTCTCTACCCAGACAAAAGGTCTCACACCTCAATCTTGAGTGCCAAGCAAACACATGTGGCTGCGATCTCCGCCTGAAATGACCTCATCGAGAGGAAGAGGGTAGTCCGGCACGACCTGACGATTAGGTTCTTGAGAGCGTGGTGGTCGGGGTTTACTTCTGCTAACATGCATAAGCAGAGGTCCCCCTGTGCCATTGGTTCCAGGCGAGTGGGACGATTGTGTTTTCCCTTAGGGATGAGGTTCACTCTCCTCCCTCTCCCGAGCCTCATTCTGTCAGCGACACACACTGGGCTGTTTGATGATCGGTCTGCATCTCATGGCAACACACTCCACTGGCTACGGTGAGTGGTGTTCTCAGTCAACCCTGGTGAGGGTCCCCTACAGCTATGGATGAGAGCCAGCAAGATCCCTGGTTGCCCCTCGGAGGTACTGTTTGGGTTAGGCCCACCTCCAGGTGCTGTGGAAGATCCACCGTTTGCCCCTCGGTCACGCATGCCAGAGGGGTATTTTCAGTCGGATGCTATCCTGAATGTGGCTTGTTGAATATCTCCCACTGTCAGTCCATCTGACAGACGTCGAAGTGAACTGCCTTTAAAAGGGAACGTCTATGATTACTTGAGTAACCTCAGTTCCCTGTATTATCAGCGAACGAGATGTCCCTTTCTGCTGGCACATTCAGGACATGCCGCTGGAAGTCTGTGTTGGCCCGACCAGCTTCAATCAGCGAAGGATATTGTGCATGACGCGCGTGTCCCTTTTATACCTCCTGATCTAGGTTAAAAGGTGACATGCAAATTCATGCAGCCATGAACTTGACATTCATTGGCACTTTTGTAACCGGCTACCGTTCAATCTCCCGTCTTCAGTTCATCTGACAGACGTCTTGTTCGCTGACAATTCAGAGAACAGAGGTTACACAAGTAACAAAAGATGTTTCCATGTTTTTACAAAAAACTAAGTGTCTCCATATTCCAATTGCTTCTCTTTCTAATAAATGTTTTTTTTGTTGACACATTTAGGTAGCTAATGCATATTCTTTGCTTCTTATGTAATTTTTTTTCTTTGTTATCTAATTTATGCATCTTCCAAATATACTAGTCATTTTGTTTTTGCTTAAACAGCTTCAGTACTGTAAATGTGTGATTGCACTAAAACGTTTTGCCATCAAAGCATTGCTTTACTTTTTACTTTTTCAATCGCGTTCTTCAATTAAACCGTTAAATGCTATTTCCCTTCAAAAGTGCAGTTTACATATGCTAATTAGCTCCTTCATCAAAAAAGCCACATAAGAAATGTATCCCACTGATTTGATTGGCCTGAGATATTAAGTGGCTTTTCAAGACAGCGTTTTTCACACCGTTTCTAAGGAGCCTCATTGCACAGTAGAATATTGGTGAAATGTTTGTGTGGATGGCAGATTACAGCGATGCATGCATGGCAAGGATTTTGTCTGAAATAAACGGGATTCAAAAAAGTATTTAGTCGAAGGTGTTGCGAGGAAGAAGGTCACATTAACAGCTTGTTTTCTGAGTGGTGATTAAACTAAATTGTGCTGACACGAGGACCTCGGCTTTAATGATTCACATTTTAAGCGGGGTTAAGGAGCTGATTTGGGAGTGGGGTTGTCACCTCATTGCCAGTAAACCCTTTTTTGAAGTTTGTTTAAAGCGTAAAAAAAGCAAACTAATTGCAATCTCTATTTCCGACCACTCTTTTTCCTCATCTTTAAAAAAAAAAAAAAATAGCTTAGCTGATCATCACGTCTGCTAGAAGACAATCAGTAAGGACATCTTTACAGTAAAATGAATTCATTAAAAGCAACAACTTATATAATAAAAGACCAGCTGCTGGTAACAATTAGCAAAAATTACAGTTTTTTATGGCAAGTTTATGTTTTTCTTTGTGTTTGTTTGTTTTGCTGCGCAGCATTGTGGGAAGACTTGTTATATATTATTTGTAATAACAAAAATAATACAGTACTGAGTTGTAACAACAACAACAACAACAACAGAAAGGTATGGAACCATAATGCTAGTGTACTGTTGGAAGCCACTGCTGCTGGCAGATAATAAAGACATATTTTTGGCTCCTGTTTTTAGAAAAAAAAACTCTACTTAAATCAACTGCATGCTTTTCCCAAGAACTGAAAACATGATCTGGTGGGATTTAACCACTAGAAAAGACATGAGGTGCAGATCACACAGATAGATTATGATTGGCCTCAAACATGTTAGAAGACTATGTTCCACTATGTGGCCAATACATTATCACAAAGTGCTTCAAAAGTTTTAAGATGATTTAAGATGCAGGAATACCAAAACATTATGTTAAAATAAACCAAAGATTAAAAGGCAGCAAAATAACATAGTAATTGTAAAGTGAATGAGATAGGCCACTATAGGGACCATAATGAAATGTAACCCATCAAGTGACGTTCACACACACAGTGAGCACACACAAACCTGAGAATTTATTCATTCATCTTCTACCGCTTTGTCCTTTACTGGGTCGCGGGGAGCTGGTGCCTATCTCAGCGTCTTTGGGCCGGAGATGGTTGCCAACCATTCACAGAGCGGGACACACAAACAAACACATTTATTCATACACACACTCACACCGATGTGGTCATTTTTCCGAATGCCAAATCGCATGTTTTTGGACTGTGGGAGGAAACCGGAGCACCCGGAGGAAACCCATGCAAGCAACATGCAAACTCCACACAGAAAGGCCCCGGCCGGCCTCAAACTCACACCTCGAGTGTCAAACGGAACCATCTTGCTGTGAGGACACTGCGCCCAATCCCTGAGCAGTCTGTATATTTTTCTTGATTTTATATTTTATTATTTATATTTTATATGAAACGTTGTTATACAGAGTACAATTAGTAAAAAAAAATGACAACCATATGTCAGAGAGTTCAAATAGGTGTGACATGCACAAAATAAAAGTGATAATGACTTAGTTTTGATACACTTGTCACGCAGAAAGGCTTAATTGGTTCATAATACAAAGCCTTGATTAGGAGAGCAGTGACTGAAATATAGAAGCCATTTTGCCTAATCATTAGCGGGATTTCCGACCAATTATAGTTTGTAATTAATGCAAGGACAATCAGATTTGCTCTGATTATGTGTGATTACACATCCAGATTTGCATACTGTGAGAGATGGTTAAAATACTGAAAATGTCAGCTCTAATAATGAGGATGAGAATGTTTGCACAAATTTTTAAATCTTCTCACTCAAAAGTTCACTGTTATACACACACATATATATATGTGTGTGTGTGTGTGTGTGTGTGTGTGTGTGTGTGTGTGTGTAGGTGTGTGTGTGTGTGTGTGCGTGTGTGCTTTTGCTCCAATGTATGGATGTAATTCAGAAATGTTGTTATTAATTGATTTCACCATTTTGTGCATGCGTGTGTATGTTTTGTTTAGAAATACGTAAAATATTGTGTCATTTCAAGTGCATGAACTTCAGTTTAAACTTGTTGAAAATTCAGATAAACATAAACCTCTCATTATTGCAGCTCTGATATGTATTTATAAACTAATACAACAGTGCAGAATATACCTGGACAGTTTGGTTTGCATCTCTGATTTAATTGCACACCATCAGTGAACGTCTACAGAAGACACACACGCTGTTGAGATGTTGATTAGAGATTCCCACATGCCCTCTCCTGATTTAATGTTACTCTAGATGCAAAATGAAGATAATTTCATCTAATGCCACATGTTAAGATAATTGCACTGCAATTGCCTTATCAAGGTGTCATAGAGGAGAGAACCAAAAAATAGAAGCTTCACCAGATCTGATGCACAACATAGCTCAGTGCCGGTCATGGTACTACTGAACAGATGAATAAAGGATAAATAAGTATTTGTCTTTTACAGAAAGGCATTTGAATGAATTTAGATTTAACAGAAGGTGGACTTAGAATAGCTGTATTTAAGATGCAGGCCATTCATTCAATGTAATAGTAATAAAAAATTGAATAGATTTATTTATAGTCTACTTATTGTTTCAAAGTGCTAAAACCGAGTTTAGACTATTATTTAATTGTTATGATTTTTAAAAGTTTTACAAAGTTATGCTTTTAGGTATTATTTAGAGAGAAAACTCTGATTTGTACAAAAAAAAAACAAAAGTGTTGAATGTTTTAAATCAAAGGTTTACAGATCTACAAAAAGTCATCTAAGTTCTGAGCATGTCTCAAAGCACACAAATCAAAGCGCAGTTCATCTACAAATGAAAACTACACACAATAATTGGTTTTGGCTGTTGACAATTGCTCTTTTAGTCTCAAAAAAATAGTTGCTAAAAATAGAATAATTTAGAAATGAACTGTATATGTACGGTAATTGCACATTCAATCTCTCTAAATTTGCCTTGTTCGTGAACCATAACAATTAGAATTATCCTCTAAAGGTTTAACTAATGCACAAAGCAGACTTGGTGAAATGACAGACGTGATTCTGTGGTAAACAGGTTTGAGAGTGTGAAATCCATTGCGCTCTGATTAATAAGTGATCTCACACAAAGACGCCTGATTGCTGCAAAAGATTTTAGGAAGAAAATAGAAAAGAATTGTCAAGGTTAACTTGATAGGAAACCTCGATAAATTTTGGAGTTAAGAAAATGTGAAACAATTAGTTAATGAGATTTTGTAGAAACTTTTTAAATCTTCAACCACTTCCTAAAAAGTCTGTTAAAAGTTTGTTTTTGTTTAATGTAAGAATGAAGAATATATTCAGACCAACAGACAGTCGGTGTTGTCTATTGGTCCCAGTGACGCAGAAATTGAATAAGTTATTGAAAAGCAATTGATGATAGATTACAAGTGTCATGCTTGCACTCCGGTTAGATGAGAAATGAGCGCAAGCGGAAGAAGAAAGAGAAAACACAGATGGGAATTGGATTAAATGCAATGAGGCTTAATGACATTGCGTTGAAGGTAGACAGCAATACGGACACTGAAGATTATGAAGATGAGACAAGGTGAAGGACAAAGAAGAGTCTGTGTGATGAAGCCAATGATGAGAGTCCATAGACGACAACAGACACAGAGGATTGAGCGGAGTGAGCTTAAGAAGAGGAGTGATGAGGGGAACCAGGTGGGACGGTTGATTCAGTGATTGATGAGGGGAGTGAGGCACAGCTGGGAAGTACGGTTCACGCCAGTGATGAAGACGTCACTGGTGGCGGTGTAACAGTACCCCACCAAAGTGGCTCCTGACGCGTTGGGACCCTTGGTGCGCTGGGGTCTACCCCGAGGCCCTGGAGCAGGTTTTTCCTGACGGTTCCGATGGAACTCAGCTAATAGGTCTGGATCCAGGATGTCTTTGTGATCCACCCAAGTGTGTTCTTCCGGACCGAAACCCTCCCAAACAAGCAGATGACCAGTTGGCCAATCAACCAAAGATCCTTGGCAACGAGAGTCCAGAAGGGTTTTTACAGCATAAACCGAGTCATCTTCCGCCACGGCGGGAGGGGAGGAGGTAACATCACCACCTGTGGCAGAGGAAACAGAAGGTGAGTGAGGTTTAAGGCGACTCACGTGGAAGGAGAGGGAAATCCGACAGTTTGGGTGTAATTGGAGAAGGTATGCTACTAGACTGATTTGCTGAACGACGTTGTACTACAGACTAATTTGCATGATAGTCGGAGGCCATACCTTTTCCCCAGGCTGATAGGTGGGACTCTCTGCATTTGCAGTTGGCTTCACTGGTGGGCTGAGTCCCATACCCTCTCGCTTGACTGAAACCGATCGTTGATGGATGGGATTTTGACGGTTCTGTGAATAACGGGAAGGGAGATGATAGCTCAGGACACATTGAAATTGGGTTTCTTGGGTTGAAATTGGGTTGGGTTGAAATTGGGTTGAAATTAGGGCAGGAACAAATGCCACGAGGTCGAATTATGGGAACAGTATTTTTGTAGATATCTACTGACCTCCTGGATCTTCCTTTTGTCCATTTGACTGAGGATGGTAGTCTGAAGTAAAACTGACTGACATGCCCAGGCAGGGGAAGAAGGTTCTCCAGACTTGGGAGATGAGCTGGGGACCTCGATCCGACACAATTTTTTCTGAACACATTCTGGAATACCGTCTCAGTCGCCTCCATTGCAGTGGGGAGACCCTACAGCGCAATCAGCTTTTTTTTGTGTTTCAGCCCATTTTTGTGTTTCATATAAAGTTGTTATTTAGGGCCCATCGGAATTCTAAAGCGCAGGGTGTCACGGATTCATGCACTTTGTTGTTTTGGGACTCCTTTTTTGACACCTTTTATTTTGAAATGTCGTCACGGACTCGTGAGTTCCTCATCACGTGGTTTTGTTTTGATTCCGGTCTGTGTCGCGCGCCGCCGCCTTTGTCCAGGTGTTCTACGTTTGTTATCACTTAGTTTCTGTATTTAAGTAGCATTCGGTTCTTTGTCTTGTTGCCAGATTGTCGGCGCTAACTCCCATCATTCCAGCGTTCTTTGTCTCGATCCTTGCTTTGATTTATTGACCCTATTCCAGCCTTGTGACTACGATTCTAGCCTAGCGATTTTGTCCCGTCTTGCCTCGATTATTCCGACTCTGTGCCTGTTTTTTGGACTGCCTCTTGCTAACCTTTGATACTCAAGTCTCGTTGCCGACCCCAGCCTGTCTGACCTTGTTTTTGGAAATAAACCTTTTCGACCTGCTCCGATCGTCTCGTTTGTGCTGTCGCAAGTGGATTCGTCACCCGTCCGCCGTGTCACAGGGCACGCACCCCCTTCCGAAAAAAGATGAGAAGTAACCCTTAAAATATCATCACTTTATTTTTTCACAACTTAATAAACGACCTGTTCAGATGCTCTTAATCCTATAGAAATGATAAAACTATTCAGCCCTTCTTGGTGGTAAAAGAAGCACAAAATCAAAGTAACCCTGTTTATTTAGGTTTTCTATTAATCTATTTAAGTTATTGTTATTTATGTTTAACGTTTAATTTGTTATTGGTATGGTTGCATTATAATTTTAAAGATTTGTGGGAAAAGTGCCCTGCCCCTTTAAGAGAAATGCAAACAGTTCTGCCGAAGCAGCGGACTCGTGTTTTGTGGAGCTCCACGCTTTTACCTTAAAGAGCTGAGCTGAGCTGAGACGCGTGCGCGTTGAGGTGAGCACGCAGCCTGTGTGTGTGTGTGTGTGCGCGCGAGAGAGAGAGAGAGAGAGAGAGAGAGAGAGAGAGAGAGAGAGAGAGCGGCATCACGAGATGTGGAGAGCATTTGCTTGTGCTGTGCTTGCGCATTGTTCTGAGTAAAATATTTTTTATTTTGGTAGACCGCGCGTATAAGTCGAGCCGAGAGATGGGACCACAGGCGTGTCGCAGGCAGAGGGAGCAGTAGTAGAGTAGTTGTGGTAGAGTCTGAGGAACTGATATAGTGGCACAGGTCTCACATACACACACCCCTTACATAGGTCTCAACGTCTCGAGTCACCAGTATTTTGAACGTTAGAGCGAGATGGTACATGAGGTGTCGGGGTGTCTAGAGCCTAAAGGGGTGTTTTTTGCCTCGACCAGGGATGTCCTCCATGTTTCTGGGACATATTGGCCGTATGAAATGCAGCCAGAGGGGTGTGGGTCTTGTGGCACTGCTTCCTGCATCTGTATATTAAAACTCCCCAGATTAAAACTCAGAAGGTTATCTAGGAGAACAATTGTCTCACCTTCATTTGCTTCTTCTGGTGATGCGGGACAGTGCCTCACCCATCCCGTTCTTTGTACCAGGTTGATAGGTTAGAGAAAATCAGAACTAATACAGATGCTTAAATATTTAATAGAACATTGTTGTTAGAAAGTGTGACCAAAAATAAAATGGCAGCAACATCTTTGTACATAACATTATTGTATAGGATTGAGGATAGCATAACAACAAGAAAACACTGACGGAATTCTCAGAAAGTCTTTGAGGGTCTAAAGCCAGACACTATTGGTCTCACTGGCAAGTTCCTGCATGATTTTCCTGAAGCTATTGTTTTTAGGACATGCTGTCAAGTTTCTCACCATTCGGGGAGATCATTTGAAACGGCACAAGCAGTGACAGACATGTCGGTCTGAGTTCTGATAGAGGCAAACGCAGAAACATTTAACTTGTCAGTTTATGACTCGTTTAGGCGTATGCCTGCCTCCATCATAAATAACCACATCTTAATGGAGTAATTTACACACTTCCCTCATTGACAGAACTTCTATCCTTCGGCAAATGTCAAGCATTTACCAAATCAATGATGTGGGTTATGAAAAGGGACGAACAGCCTTGTCTGGATTCTCTTCACAATAACAAAAGTGGAAGTACGTTAAATCCAGCATTGATGGGTTGTTGCAAGCCTCAGTCAATGATCTCTCGTTGCACAAGTTAAAATTAAAAGGCTGTTAGAGGGAAAATTGTTTTCTCTGGTCATCATTCACCCCGTGAAAGGCCTTTTACTGGGTGATTAATTAAAGACCAGAGGAGAGGAAGAGAGGTGGAAAAGCCATTTGATCAAATATCCGTCTACTTACGATAGGTCCCTTCTGCATCATGAGTTAATACGCCTCAACATCCCTTGACTGAGTGTTATTGCCGCAGTTCATAATTTTGTCTCGAAAAGGGCCAAGAGAGGATCTTCCTTAAAGTAATTGAGTATTGATTTGAAAATAAACAGCTGCTCAACTCCCTCCTCAGTGACAGACCATCCCTCGAATGCGATCGACAATAAATGGGCCTTGGGTTCATAGGAAAGTTATGGATCACGTTGATACAGTCAAGCTTATTGTTCTGCTGCAATTTTTTTCTCGGATAAATATCGGATTTTTGATAAGCCATTTATGAAGCTTGTCATCTAAAACCTATTGTTACACACAGATAGAAACTTTTTTTCCCATAAAATATTCTGCTCTGCATGAGCTGCGGAATGGATTTAAACATGTTGTAATGTGAAACTGAGTTGGTTAATAAAATTAACAATTGAAATAAAGTGTGAAGGTCAAGCCAGTTCATTTCAAGAGCTACTACTAGTAAACAAACGGATAAATGAATGGATGGGTGGATGGATGGATGAATGGATGGATGGAGAAATATGGACTGATCAATGAATGACTGATGGAGGAATGAATGTGTGAAAGGATGGAAAGATAAATAAATGGATAGAGGAATTGGTATATCAAATATATTTAGTGAATCAATGAATTAACAGATGTTGGAATGGATGGATGAATGAAAGAAAGATTGGTTGGGTGAATGGATAAATATTAAAAGGATGGATGAATGGATGATAGGATGGACAAATGTATAGTTGAATATGGAATAGACAGAAAGCAGAATTAATGGATGGATGGAGGGAAGGATATGAATAGCATGTTAGAGGAAGGCAAGACAGACATTGACTGGAGAGAAAAGAAGAATGAATTGACTATGTAGTGTGAACAACGATGAGTGGATAGAAGGAATAAAGGAAAGACACCTTATTTGTTTCGAACCCTTTCAGCATATACAATCATACATCATTGTATAATTTATAATTGCTATACAAAATAAAACAAAAAAACAAAAATAAATTATAGCAATTTTTAGAAAATGCAGTAAATGGAAAAACCAAGTGTGTTGCAACTTGTGTCATATTCTAAAATAAGTCCAATATTTCTACAAAACAAAAAGGTGGCAATTGAAATAAAGACACATGGCAGACTCCAAATATTCTCTAATGATATGAAGAGACAAAGAACCTTCGAAGTCAAGATCAACCAAATCTTGCGTTTAAGCCATACTGTCTATAGGGTACAAGATTTTAAAATATTGCTTTCTATACCATAAATTCATATTTACACTAATGTGTAGTCTGAACAACAAATCAAATTTCATAGGGAAAAAAAACAGGTTTGAGCTGAAACTTTAGATCCTATATTCGTAATCACTCCTTCGTCCTGCCTTTCAAACTCCCCTTTTCTCTCTCCTTCTCTCTCTATTCTCTTCTTCTTCTCTCCCCTTCATTTGCTCTGGCTGTACTCCTCAATCTGCCCTTTTCAGTCATTCATTTTCTTTTTATGATTCTCTCTCTCTGTCTCTCTCTCTCTCTCTCTCTCTCTCTCTCTCACACACACACACACACACACACACACACTCCCTCCCCCACTCTCTCAAGACCCTCGTTAACTGAGGGAGGTTGATCGGCACAGATTCGGAGTGCTAACGCTAATGCCGTTCTCACAGTTAACCTTTGAGTAATCACTGTTGAACTAGCATGAGCTGCACTCACATTACCACATGCCCACGCTTGCCATTAGTGCCGGACAAATGTGCTATTCATTTTCATTAGTGCCAGCTTCACTTCTGATTCTCGGGCAGCTGCCGTGCAGAGTGGGTGGCTGAGGAGCAGAGAAGAGAGATATATTTCCTTCCTGTCTCCAGCGAATCCAATGGGAAACAGTGGTAATATTAAGCACGGCATATAATGCACATCTATATAGTTTTAACACAAAAATAAGCAACTCTTTTTCTACCTTTTAAGTCAGAAGCAGTAACAAATAAATGGAAATGTGTCCTCTTTATGTAACAATGGGTCCTCTTTTCAATCTTTAAATCATTGTTTCGGAGGCATACAAGCAAACAAGCATTTTTGGCTTAATAACAGCAAAAAGGAAACATTTGCCATGCATCGACACTTGGCTGTGGCACATAACACCTGAGGAATTAAAAATAAACTAAAAACAATAGCATCGGAACTCGCTGTCTCTGACCTCCCACTACAATGTGAAAGCTGTATAATACGTATATTGACATAGCAAGTGGAGCCATTATACTATATGTTATACCAGGGGTATCAGACCCACGGGCCGCAAATGGCCGGTATTTTGTGGCCCCAAAAAAAATTATATATATATATATATACATATACATATACATCGTATTTTTTGCCATATAAGACGGACCGGCATATAAGACGCATCCAATTTTAAAGTAGGAAAATCAGAAAAAACAGCACAACATAAAAAAACGAAAGATTGTTAAGCAGTATTTACTAAACATTTGAACGGTATTTTAGATACATAACGAATGTCAGGCAATAAAACGTAAGTGTTTTATTGTTTTATGCATCACGTAAAAAACAAAATATTACAAATTTCACAGTTTTTAACAGAACGAATGCAAGCGAAAAAACAATAATTGCACCACGTAAAAATGAAAAATTGTTATGCGTACAGTAACGGAACTAAATATTCATATATAATATACCATGCTTCTCGCTAGCACCGCGGATATATTAATTTTCAAAGTGTTTGAATGGGGGAATATCAGGCGCAAGCACACGTCTCCCGCAGCTGGGGCTCGTACAGTGGTCGCGGGGGGACGTCCCACATAGCAATTTGCATCTCCGCGCCAAGACGCGTCCACCGAGGCTCTTGTCGAGCCACTGCGAGCATCCTCCGCCGAGATACGGTCGGCCGGCAAGCCCCGCGGCCGTTTGCGCGCAAGATGTGGGGGGGTCTTTGGGGGGTAATAGCTCAAGAATCGACATCAGCGGACTGCGCAGTCATGCATGAATATATTGATGAATATATATTTCTTTTATAATTTATGCATATGTAATACAAAAATCAGCAAAGCCGTGATTTCGTGAACATACATAATAAAGAAAAAAAATCTGCGAAGCAGTGAATACGCGATAGTCGAACAACGAAGTAGCGAGGGAACACTGTATATAATCAAAAAACATACATATCTGTGGCTTGCAAAACTCTCTAGGTTTCGACTGAAACACTTGTTCCCTGAGAGGAGGGAGCGAGACACTACAGGTAACGTTGTCCCCATCTATAGTGTCAAGTTTAAAGATTAGAAAGGGAACTTTTTTTAATAGAGTGGATGCGGCTTATATACAGGTGCGGTTTATAGTTGTTACAACTCCATCCGGGTCTTCACCATCTCCGGCCGCTCCGTCACTCACCTGTTGTCCATCATCATCATCAGCCCAATCTGCCACACCGGTTCCTCATCACTCACGTTCCCCGGACACTATATAACCGCCAGTCTACTCCTCAGTCATTGTCTGTCATTGTCCACGATCGTCTGATCCCGACGCACCAGCACAGACTCACCTACCTTCCTCCTCAACTTCACCATCCCTCTCTTCATCATCTTCGTCATCGTCATCATCGTTCCGTCATCTGTTTCCAGTGTCAGTATCTGTCCTTGTATTCCCCTTGTTGTTTGTATTAAACGTCACTGTGCACGAATCCGTTCCCATTTCCGTCTTCTGTTTTTCCCTCGCTCACATTCACTATCTATCCGAGCGCTGAGCGTAACAATAGTCCAGAAAATACGGTATATGTGTATGTATGTATATATTAGGGTTAAGCCGGTATCAGCGGTAGCGGCTAATTTTTTACCGCACGATAAGACCCCCGCACTTCCGGTAATCTACCCTCAATGCAGGCACTGTTCAGCCAAGTCATAGCTGAATCCTCCAGCAAGCTTGGCCCCTTTCCAGCCTGTTACCAGAGGAGTCTGCTCAGATGATTGACCAGAGCCAATGACCATCACCTGCCGAGGCAAATCAGCACGCAAGCAAACACTGCAGTCAGACGGAGGTGGCGTCGGAGAAAGGACCGTCCACTCTTTGCTCCACGGAAAATGCAACTTTAAGGTGCTTTTAGACGAAACCATCGACAAGCGAAATGTCATTTTACTCCTGTGCGAGTCAGATTGGCGGTGGCGTTGAAAAAATCCTCTTTGCTCCACGGAAAATTCAACTTTAAGCTGCTTCCAGATGGAACCGTCGACAAGCGAAAGGTAATTTGCACTCTGTGCGATTCGGAGTTCGCTTACTGCCGGAGCTCTACCAGTCTGAAATACCACCTGAAGGCCAAGCACCAGACTGCGCCAGCGGACGAGGAGAGGCAAAGCACTAATGCGGAGAGCGTTCGCCGCCGCCGTCAGAGAACCATCCCCGAGTGCGCTCAAGCAAGGCCGGTCAGTGCAGCTCTTTCTGCCCAGCTAACGGACCTTTTGGCCCGGTGGATATCCACCAGCTGCCGGCCCATAAGCGTGGTGGAAGACGGCTGCCTCCAGCGTCTTGTCCAGGTGGCCACGGGCGACCCCACTTACAAGCTACCGGCCAGGCGGACCATCATGAGGAGAATTCACGACCAGCATGCGGCCGAGAGAGTCACCAAAGCCGAGACGCTTGCGGGGGCACGTTGGGTAGCGCTTTCCGGCGACCACTGGACCTCCATAAGCAACGACAACTACCTCGGCGTGACTGCCCACCTGATCGACTCCGGCTGGGAACTTCATTCTTTCACATTAGGTGAGTCAGGTTCAGTGTTGTTTAATTTTTTTTTATGTTTTATTTTTATTTTTATTTTTTTTTATTCAATTTTTTTTTTTCCCAAATTGACCATATCACCGATTGTCTGTTCATTAGTTCATGGACGTGGCCAAAGACTGGGAGATCGTTGAAAAAATCAGCACCATTGGCACGCTCCGAGTATGGTAGCCGCGGGGAGGCTACTGCCCTTCGAGCACATCCCCTGCGTTGCGCACGTCGTGCAGAGGGCTGTAGTCATCGCCCTCCGGGAAGGTGGATTCGAGGCTGCACTGACTAGAGTCCGTAAAGTTGTGGGACATTTCAGGCACAGTCCGGCCAACTCAGATGAGCTGAACCTCCAGCAAGCCTTGCTCGGGCAGGACCAGGAGTCCCTCGTGCAAGACGTTGCAACGCGGTGGAACTCGACACTAGAGATGATAAGGCGAGTGCTCCGTAACAGGGAAGCGCTCCATGCAACACTGTCTACACAGAAGCACTGCCTGACCCTCCCGACGAGCGCCGACTACGAGAGACTGTCCAAGCTGGAAGCAGTGTTGGAGCCTTGCAGGTATGCTCCGCGTAAAAGCCACGCGGACCAGCGGGTCGTTAACCAAGGCTCTGCTTCTGTCTGCCTCTAGGTACGTCACTGAGCTCCTCGGTGGAGAAAAGTACGTCTCCTGCTCTGTGGCACTACCCACCCTGTGCCACCTTCAGTGCACCATGGAAATCTCCCGCCTACATCGGTCGGTTCAAAGCTGCCTTCCTCAAGGACCTGACCGAGCGGGTTAAGAACTTGAACCTGGAGTGGCTCAAGGTTCTTAGAAACGGACCAGTGCATCCATTGAAGATGTGTACTTTTCTCACTTTTCCTCACTTCTCGTTTATTCACCCAAGGTTGCGACGGCTTTGGATCCACGTTTCAAAGACCTAAGATGCCTGAGCCGGGCAGAGAGGAAGCCAGTGTGGGCGAGGCTAAGAGAGCTGGTGAAGGAGAACGAACCAGCTCTGCCAACACCCGTGGAGAAGTTCCCCGAGTCCAGGCACAAATTAGCCCTGCTGCTCACACGGTCAGACTCGGACTCGGAGTCAGAAGACATCCCGGAGGACAATACTCTGGAGCGATACCGTCTAGAGCCTGCTGCTGATCTGGATCAGTGTCCTCTGAAACGGTGGCTTTCAAACGCGGCCGCATTTCGTCGCGTGGCCGTAGTCGCCCGCAAGTACCTCGGAACTCCTGCCACAAACGTCCCGTGCGAGAGACTTTTTTCTCTGGCGGGCCATATTGTTCAGAGAAGGAGAGCCAATTTGTCACCGGAAAACGTAAACAGATTGGTCTGTCTGAGTGACTGGTGGAAGGACACGAAGTGACTGTTTGACAATAATAAAAAATAAATAAATCCGTGTGCAAAAAATACGAGATTTTGTTCGTCATTTATTCCAATAAAAAAAAAAATGAAAACAAATAAATATTAAGTATAGATCAATGCAGATAAATTCTTAGAGAACAGTGAGATTAATCTAGATCAAGACTTTTGATCTTTGCCCATCCCTAATATATATATATATATATATATATATATATATATATATATATATATATATATATATATATATATACGTAAATATAGTCAGGTCCATATATATTGGGACATCGGCCCAATTCTAACATTTTTGGTTCTATACACCACCACAATGAACGTAAAATGAAACGAACAAGATGTGCTTTAACTGTAGACTCTCAGCTTTAATTTGAGGGTATTTGCATCCAAATCAGGTGAACGGTATAGGAATTACAACAGTTTGTATATGTGCCTCCCACTTGTTAAGGGACCAAAAGTAATGGGACAATTGGCTTCTCAGCTGTTCCATGGCCAGGTGTGTGTTATTTCCTCATTATCCCAATTAGAATGAGCAGATAAAAGGTCCAGGTCTAATTTCAAGTGTGATCTTTGCATTTGGAATCTGTTGCTGTCAACTCTCAAGATGAGATCCAAAGAGCTGTCACTATCCATGAAACAAGCCATCATTAGGCTAAAAAAACAAACCAAACCCATCAGAGAGATTGCAAAAACATTAGGCCTGGCCAAAACAACTGTTTGGAACATTCTTAAAAAGAAGGAACGCACCGGTGAGCTCAGCAACACCAAAAGACCTGGAAGACCCCGGAAAACAACTGTGGTGGATGACCGAAGAATCCTTTCCCTGGTGAAGAAAACACCCTTCACAACAGTTGACCAGATTAAGAACATTCTCCAGGAGGTTGGTGTATGTGTGTCAAAGTCAACAATCAAGAGAAGACTTCACCAGAGTGAATACAGAGGGTTCACCACAAGATGCAAACCACTGGTGAGCCGCAAAAACAGGAAGGCCAGATTAGAGTTTGCCAAACGACATCTAAAAAAGCCTTCACAGTTCTGGAACAACATCCTATGGACAGATGAGACAAAGGTCAACTTGTACCAGAGTGATGGGAAGAGAAGAGTATGGAGAAAGAAAGGAACTGCTCATGATCCTAAGCATACCACCTCATCAGTGAAGCATGGTGGTGGTAGTGTCATGGCATGGGCATGTATGGCTGCCAATGGAACTGGTCCACTTGTATTTATTGATGACGTGACTGCTGACAAAAGCAGCAGGATGAATTCTGAAGTGTTTTGGGCCATATTATCTGCTCATATTCAGCCAAATGCTTCAAAACTCATTGGACGGTGCTTCACAGTGCAGATGGACAATGACCCAAAGCATACTGCAAAAGCAACCAAAGAGTTTTTAAGCGAAAGAAGTGGAATGTTATGCAATGGCCAAGTCAATCACCTGACCTGAATCCGATTGAGCTTGCATTTCACTTGCTGAAGACAAAACTGAAGGGAAGATGCCCTAAGAACAAGCAGGAACTGAAGAAAGCTGCAGTACAGGCCTGGCAGAGCATCAGCAGGGATGAAACCCAGCGTCTGGTGATGTCTATGCCTTCCAGACTTCAGGCTGTAATTGACTGCAAAGGATTTGCAACCAAGTATTAAAAAGTTAAAAGTTTGATTTATGGTTATTATGCTGTCCCGTTACTTTTGGTCCCTTAACAAGTGGGAGGCACATATACAAGCTGTTGTAATTCCTATACCGTTCTCCTGATTTGGATGTAAATACCCTCAAATTGAAGCTGAGAGTCTACAGTTAAAGCACATCTTGTTCGTTTCATTTTACGTCCATTGTGGTGGTGTATAGAACCAAAAATGTTAGAATTGGGTCGATGTCCCAATATATATGGACCTGACTGTATATATATATATATATATATATATATATATATATATATATATATATATA
>MU204263.1:1000008-1028462 GCA_017309775.1 Paedocypris sp. Pulau Singkep
GCTTGCATGTGTTGCTTACAGTTCTTTAACTTTTTTTGAAACTTCGAAATAAAGCATAAACATTTTTACATTAAGTTTCGTTATAACAAGGATAAATTGAAGTGATTCATCTTAAAATATGGCAATATATATTTAAATAATGCAAATAACCATCTCACCATCAATGTGTCTACTGCTCTTCAGAATGAGGTTGCGGCTGAATTCGACTGTGTACACTGTAAAAACTGTGACGTGCTATTTACGTAAAAAAAGTTTGGTAACATATTACACAAATTATATTTGAGTAGTTTCTCAGAGCTTACTTTTAAGTAGAACATACTTGATAAAATTAAGTGAAAAATATTGAAGTTTTCAGCTTGACAATACTAATTTAAGAATTCTTAGTGGATTGTGCTTTTTAATTTAATTTGAATTTTCTCAATTTTTTTGATTATTAATGGTTTGAATGCTAAAGACTTGACTGATAACATTTCCATATATTTCCTCACGAAGAGATTCCAGTCATTAGATAGTCATCTCTAGCTCTAATAAGACATTTAGCAGCCAGAAAGCAAAAAAGTCGAATCCAGCCTCAACCTCATTCTGAAGAGCAGTAGACACATTGATGGTGAGATGGTTATTTGCATTATTTAAATATATATTGCCATATTTTAAGATGAATCACTTCAATTTATCCTTGTTATAACGAAACTTAATGTGAAAATGTTTATGCTTTATTTCGAAGTTTCAAAAAAAGTTAAAGAACTGTAAGCAACACATGCAAGCTTCCCATTGGCTCTCCCAAGGAAAATGCTCATCTGATGATTTGGAGCTGCTAAGATCCTCTTTATTTAGCACTTAACATACTCCACATTAACTATTCATATGCTGTTCACTGTAACACTTCACGTGTTACAAACTGTAACTCAATTAAAACTGCAAACCATTTGAACCAATTCTCTTAAAATAAATGTAAATTCTCGTTTTCTCAATTTTTTTGCCAAAATGGTGTCTTAATTTGATGCCAAAAATTGCACTGGTTTACTTGAAAAATAGGGGAAATGTACATTTTTATTAGTTTTTACCAAAATGTACTCAATATTTTAAGTGAAACACAGAACGACATTTTTTTTAACGACACGTGCACAATCTTTTTAGCAATCACATAATTTTTTTTAATGAAAATTCCAAGCCTCATGAATCATTTTTTACAGTGTAGAACAGACTTGATAACATTTTCAGATTATTGATGGTTTGATATTTTCCTGACAAAAAGAATCCACTCAACAGTTAATATTTCGTATTAAAACCTTTCACTGTCAGAAAGCAACAGCCTCAGATGGTCAGAGATTTAAACAGAGTGAAATCCTTGGGCCTCACCCTCATTCTGAAGAGCAGTAGACACATTGATGGTAAGATGGTTATTTACATTTTTTATTATCAATGGTTTCCTTAAAAAAGAGGTGAAATTTACATTTTAATTTGTTTTCACCAAAATTTTCTCAATATTTTTAGAGAAACACAGAACAAGATTTTTTTCAAGGACGGTAACGCATTCTTTTAGGCAATCACAAAAACTTTTTAATGAAAATTCCAGGCCTCCTGATTCATTTTTTACAGTGCACTGTAAAAAATGTGACGTGCTATTTACGTAAAAAAAGTTTGGTAACATATTACTTGAATTATATTTAAATAGTTTCTCAACGCTTACTTTTAAGTAGAACATACTTAATAAAATAATGTAAAATTAATTAAAATCTTGAAAAATTCAGCCTGACGTTATCAATTTAACAATTCTTAGTGGATTGTGCTTTTTAATTTGAGAAAATAAACCCCAATTCTCTCAATTTTTTTGATTATTGATGGTTTACAAAGACTTGATTGACAACATTTCCATATAGTTCCTCACAGAGGTTCCACTCATTAGATAATCTTGTTTACCTCTAATAAGACCTTTAACAGCCAGAAAGCAAGAATGTGGAATCCAGCCTCAAACTCATTCTGAAGAGCAGTAGACGCATTGAAGGTGAGACAGTTATTCACATTATTTACATTTATATTGTCATCTTTTAAGATAAATCGCTTCAATGTATCCTTGTTATAACGTAACAGTTAACGTAAAAACTTTTTTGCTTTACTTTAAAGTTTAAAAAAAGTTGTAAGCAACACATGCAAGCTTCTCGTTGGCTCTGCCAAGCTGCTGGTAGAGCTGCTGACTCTCCTAATTAAGCACTGTCCTCTTAACAGACTCCACATTCACTCTTCATCTGCTGTTCATAAAAATGGCATTTGATCACTTCACGTGTTGTGATTCATATGACTGTGACTCAATTAAAACTGCAAACCAATTGAACCAATTCTCTTAAAATAAATGTGAATTCTCCTTTTCTCAATTTTTTAGCCGAAATGGTTTCTTAAAACGACTCCAAAAATTGCACTGGTTTACTTAAAAAAGAGGTGAAATGTAAATTTTTATTAGTTTTTACCTAAATGTTCTCAATGTTTTAAGTGAAACACAGAACAACATTTTTTTCAAGGACACGTGCGCATTCTTTTTAGCAATCACATAATTTTATTAATGAAAATTCCAAGCCTCTTGATTCATTTTTTACAGTGTGTATTAATTGTAACATCAGGGAATCCCAAAGCTCTCTTTTCTTCGATCTAAGTGTCCACGACTCCATTTGACAGTCATTGTGTAGGCATGAAAAGGTAGAGTTTTTGTATAATCACCATGGTTCAAATGATGTTTAAGATGTTCCGCTACCTTCGCAGATTCAAAAATGCTATAATACTTACCGGTACATGTCCACATGTTGTTGTCTCGAGCTACCTGAAATAGAAGTGTAAAATAATTAATATAAAAATGACTTGCTTGATTAGTCAAAAAAAACTAACACATTATTAACAGAAAGCAGTACAGAATTTACTGTACACATGCTCTGTACAAATGCTACTGTTCAATAATAACATTAAGCTCCATGTTGTTAGTTAATGATGATGACAAAACTGACAAGAAAAAATCCCGCCCAAATACACGATTACAAGAACACGATAGAAATACACGACAAATTAATTAGACTTATGTTCAGTATCACAAATAAAATAAAGAATAGAAGCATATTATACTCAATACACATTATATCTCTACAAAAAACTTACCGAACAGATAAGAAACCGTCCCTCTTGAAACTTTGACGGGTGAAACACTTGAAACACTCAACTCGTGACGGGTGCCAAACTCCACCTCCAGCTGTCCCACATTCCCCTCATCAACATCCATCCACCACTAATCTTATAATTTTAAGTTAACCACTTTTGAAGCAAATAGTTTGAATGAACTCATATGTTTAAGTTACAGAACCAAAACACAAATGTTTAAGTATTGTTTAGTCAACATTACTAGATTGTTCAAGTAAAGACAACATCAGGGTGTACAGTGTAATAAACTCTTTTCTGACTTCTTAAATTTGTGTTGAGGGTAGAGAGATTTTTGGACGGGGTTGTTTTTGGCAATATTCTAATTTGAATAATGGATTGAACCACACAAATGCCAGCTTCATTTTCTGTTCTTTTATGTAAGTATAAGAATAGAATAAAAGCCTTTATTTCAGTCTAGACATTAAATAATAATATGTTTTGTATGTTGTTATTCCCTTTCCCTTTAAGGAACCAACAACTTCAAATGGAAAACAGTCAAGTGAACCATTTTCAGCCCAGATCCATCATATCTAAGTGATCTATCAGTCATAATTGTTTAAACAGCAGTCATCTTGGGTGATGTTTGTGTGAGATGACACTCTGAAATGGCCTGTCACTAGACGGCCCTTGTGACAAATAGAAAAAGTGAGGAAGCCTTCTCAAGTGTCTGTGGGTTAATCAGGAAATTAATTTATCTTCCTCGCCGTGGACATAATGAAGTGTGGAGGATAGAGGCATCATATAATGGGGTGAATAATTACACAGAGACATGTGTGAGGGAGAGGGAGGAATGAGGTGGGTAATTAAGACAGAGGAAAGCGCCAGAAAAATGCCAGCGTCAGCCATGCAGTGGTAAGGCCAGGTAAAACACTACACCTGCAAATAAAGGACACCGACATTAATAACCCATGCGGTGTGACTCAACCAGGCCGTTGTTGATTTATTTAATCACAAAAATAGAGAAGCTGGATAGAAGTTAATCGTATGCATTTCTGCATATGAGCACCACTTTCACACATACATATTCACAATCTAATTAGGTCATCGTTTTAATGCGGATTTTCACATCAGGCTGGATTTTCTGTGTTTGCTAAGACAATATCACTAGCCCGAATAGCTTAGTTATTGCGTTTTTTGCAAGATGTGGATACATTTTAATTGCATTTAAATAAAGACTGGACGGGACAACCATGTTAAACTGGACAATGTCACGTTAAAATAGGAATATGTAGGTAGAATACCTGACAAAAAGAAAGAAAAGAGAAAGAAAATTATTCAAGTTTATTTTCTTCCTTAAAGATTTCCTTGCTTATTTCCTAGCCAGTGTCTTCAAATGGCTTGCTCACTAGTCATAAGTGTGTAATTTTGCGTCTGGTTGTTACGATCCTCAAAGAGCCGGATGCAGAGACACAAAACATACATTTATTGAAAAAATGAGCATGGTAACTTACAGAGAAACTCGGGTACATCACGAAGGTACAGCGACAATCACTGACAAAGAAAATAGGTACAGGTGAGACTTAAATAATAGTACAAATGAGGAACGGGTGAAACCAAGGAACCAAGTGACTACAGATACAAACACAATCTGAATCATGGGAACTGTACATAGTCCATGTCATAATTTAAATCTTTTTTTCACTGTTGTAAAAGTTTTAGAGGTGATCCAGCATTGCCTATTGTTCCTAATGAAATAAAGAACTACTGTTACAAGTGTTGAATGATAAGCAGAAGTAGAAATGAAGTTCACCTCTGTCATTAACGAGAAGGGCTTTGTAATCAGAGTAATCGTGGAAAATAATTCCAGTACCTCGCTCTGCAGGAGTTCGAGCCCACCAAGGATTCCCCCACTGCTTCAACAGATTAATCAGATTGTAACTCTCTACTAACTGTACCAAAAGTTGTGAAAAGTGTTGTAATGGGAATATTTTCAGGGCTTTTCAGATCTTCTCAAACTTTTGCTTTCAACTTATCTCATTCAAGTTATACATCTTTGCATACATAATTTCTATGATATTCCATTGAACATTCCTGATTTATGACTGTAGAGTCTCCAAAGATCTGCCAAACAAATCAGACAGGCAGACACCTTTCGCTTCAAATTGTTCAGATAAGACCATTCTAAGTTCAGGGGTCTTAAGAGACAAGTCTAACATTGTCTAGGTTTGTCCTCCAAATAAGCATGTACTCCAAAAATGTATTGTGACATTTACAATATGAAATATCGTGGGGAAAAAATAATTTTTATTTAATTTAAGTGCAACAACTTAAAACATTTTTTTTAAACAGAAGCAGTTTTTTACAGATTAATTACAATTTACTAATTGTAATTCTAATTTAAAAATTTTAAGCTGGCTAAAGTGTAGCCATTTTTATATTCACAATTCAGTTCGGTGTGTACTGACATAACAAAAATACTGTGTAGTTTGCAGTTCTACACAGTAGTTGCACTTACTTTCTTAAAGTAGTAATATTAAATAAAATTGAGATTTGGGCACTCTCAAAAACAGAAAGTAAATGAAAGTATGTTTCTGCTTCAACCACCAAAAACATACAATTAAATAAAGAATCCATAAAGGACTTCAATTATATGAGCTTTTGAAAAGCAGTTCTAATGATATTCCAGTCGACCAATCAACCTTGAGTAAGGACAAAAGCCAGAGGGCACTTCACGAAACCGAGTGGCCAACAGAATTACCATTAATAACATGTTCTTTGGAAAACAATTATAAATTAAACAGGTGAAAAGGACTCAAAACAGTATGCTGGTTCACACAATAACATTTGCATTTATCCCAAAAATGCAATTGTTTTGGGGATAAAATAAAAAAAGAACAAAATACTTGTGTAATTACGTATCTAATTTTAAATACTTCACATCAGCTACAACACAGCACCAAACAGTATCTGAGCACTGAGTGTGAACCTGTCTAGAAAAAGAATGAGAGCTGGACTGCTCCACAAACTAAAGATTATTGTTATTAATAAGTCCACCTAAAGCAATAAATCACCCATGAAGCATAACGCACAAGTACACAACAGCGGTGTAATATAACTTTATCAGCCTGATTACAAAGTTTGTAAAGTAGGACAGAGGAAAAACAGAATACCGTAATGTTTGCTGTCTTGCAACCAGAAGAAACTATAAAAATAGTGCGTAAAAAAAAAAAATTTGCAAAAACGTCATTAATCATAATTTTGCAAATCTCTGTTTTTAGAGGCCTTGTTTTTTATGGCAGCATCAGTGGTGCTTAGCCAGAGCAGATGCCTGCTCACCCACCACTAATACCAATGCGTGTGGGTGAGGAAGCGTTGGTCTGATGTGTCTCTCTTTGAGATATCTTTCTTAATTGCTGTTATTTGTCGCTGCGGAATATTGATAGCACTTGAGGGAAAGATTGGCAGCTGCATGAATCGTTATTAGGCGGCCTGTTGGCAGAGGCGAAAAGGTTCGATATACAGACGCTCACCACCAGCAGGGCCCGAGGGAGACTGCTACCCTCTCAGACAAGAGATAATTACCCATCTGAGAACCACCGAGCCCGGGGCATCACTCTCTTTCTCACACACACACACACACACACACGCACACACACGCAGGGAGGTTGGCGGGGAGAGCAGAGAGAGAGAGACATGGAGTTCTGATGCCAGGGAGAAAAACTCATTGTGATATTTATGCAGGTGTGAAAGGCCGATAATTAGAAAAACACCCAATAAGGTCGTTGAGGCTATTAAAATAAAATACACATTAACATTTCAGCGAAGCCTGTACCTAAACATATACAGAAGTTCAAATGTTCATGGAAATCATAAAATGCTTAGATACAGTAATTACATTTGCACCAATGCTTATTTTTCTGAATGTTATGTATTTGTTATACAACTGTCTGAATGTTATGTATTGTTGGACGGCAGCATCATGGCAGGAAAAACAAAAGAGGAAACATGAACATGGACTTCTTGGGCTACAGCATCATGATCAGCACTTGGCCACAGTGCCATCCATTGCAAGACCTGTGAGTCGCATCTCAAGCCTGACTGAACATTTCAATGTTTGTGTCTCTAGCTGCATTAAGAGACGAAGAACCAGGAAAAGCCTGGGAGACGAAGAAAACTGGTGAGAAAAATAGATTTTTTTTTTCTTTTTCCATTTCTGTTGTTCAGCAAACGTCTCATTTGTGAAGACGTTCACAGCATGTAAAGTTTTATAGTCAAACTGTCAAACTTAACCTCAGAATGAAACCCACATTTTATGTTGTTGCAAATCCTAGCTCTACTGTTTGAACCTACAACAAAGTATTGGTAAAATTCTGATGAATATCTCGTCTGATCTATTTTCCCGGCTGTGGGATGAAACCACCGCACGCACAGGGACACTTGTACAGGGAGAACATACAAACAGAATCAGTCTGCCTGCTCGTCACCACCTTATCTTCATTGTCGCTCTGTGTTGCGTGTCACTCACGGACTACAACTCCCATGATTCCCTGTGCACTATGTTTCCTTGTTTGTGTCAGTGGATGTAGTCATGTGATTTGTCGGTTTCACCTGTTGATCGTTTGTACCTCGTTTGCGTTAGTATTTAAGTCTCACCGGTCTCATTGTTACTTGTCGGTCAATGTCGTCACACCTGCGTGTTCCCGTGTCATGTTCCTGAGTCAGTTCCGAGTTGTTTGTGAGTTATCGGTGTTGTGTGATCAGTAAAGTCCCATTTTATGTTCACCACGGTCTCCGGCTCCTGTTCTGCACAGAAGATCGTGACAGGCCATCTCCGATCTAGAAGTCTTTTTTGCTGTTAGGTGACAGCACTACCCGCTGCACCATTGTTCTGCAAATATTTATATTTATTGTTTTATTTATTTTCATTGTAATGGTAATACACTAATACATACACAAATTATGTAGTAATGTGTATAAACAACAATAATAAACAAAAAACATTAATACTAAACACACGGCATGTCAAAAGAGTATACAATTCCATTTTAAACAGTTAGCATGTGCATATACTCAGAAATCATTATTGGCCAAGTTGCAAATGAAAACCAGGAATTGAGTGTGTTTTTTTTTATACGTACAACTATGCATGAAATTAATGATTTAACAACGTTTTTTCTTTGTTTTTCTTTTCTTTTCTTTTTTTTACCTTAGACTAGAGCTCTAAGTTAAGGTGCAGCTGAAAAAGCATTTAATTGCTGACATTTAATCAATAAAACCAAACGATAAAGAGGCCTAGTAGTATTTGCTGGTTCATCAATCCTGCACGACAAAGTGGAAGCGAGTCGAGATAATTGTGAAGCAAGAGGTTTTCAGTAAAGGTCAAAAGTAGTTTGTTGAGAGGATCAGTGTGAAGGGATTTGAAGAGAGATTTGGCTCTGGGCCCAAACACTGGTGTTAAAGGAGAAGTGCCAATCAAGAAACAGCTATTTTTCACAAGACGTATTGTTTTTAATTTACTGCAAGATTTAAAACATAAGCACTTTTACTGTAAACATATAATTAAACTACTTCAGGCTAGTTATTCTACACTTTGTCTATCTATTCTATAATACTTCTATACTACATAACTTAAATGTTCCACATAATGTAGCCACTTTGATCGCTATTGTAAACCTTGATTTGAAATTGATTTAAGTTTTGAGTTAGATTAGATACAAAGTCTAAAATGTAACTTTAGAAATGCATATACCAAGCATTTTTAGCAATTCAAACATTTTCAAGCACAGCAGTACAAAGCAAACTATGTCTTACTGGCTACAGATTGTTATTATTATATAATGCATTTACCGTATTTTCTGGACTATAAGCCGCACATGTTTATAAGCCGCATCTACTCTATGAACGATTTTGAATTGTAAATGTACATGTATGTAACTCAATAGATCCTTTCCTAACCTGTATTTTAACGCGGCAGCAACTTTGCTGATTAAAATACGACAGTAAAAAAAGAGAAAATAAACGGTATCTACCGTATTTATCTTCATTATCTAAATATCTGCAGAATAGCCGCACCTTTGTATAAGCCGCATGGTTCAAAACCTATGAAAAAAGTAGCGGCTTAAAGTCCAGAAAATACGGTAGATAACGTGGCGTGAAGGGTAGCATGCACAATGCAAAAATAGATCGGTGATTTTTAATTATTCAAAAATTACTAACTATTGCAATCAAAATTCACTATTGCAACCGATCCAGCCATTTTAAACAGTGTAACACCTGGTGATGGTCTTTAGAGTCCAAAGATCGTTTGGATTAATCGTTATCCGTCATCAAACCAGTTTCAATTACGAAAGCAATAAATAATGTTTTTTTGTCGTAGGAATTGTGTAGTTCTTCACTATAATATCCAGAACAGGTGGGTATTTTGTCTCCCTCTGAAGCCCCTCATGTCAGCGAGTCGGGTGATGTATGAAGTACGTAAGTGATGATTCCTCAACACCTCGTCTGGAATTACTTATTGTCTGTATCTGACACCAAATAAAACAGCATGAGATATTGTATCCATTATCTGCAAAGTGCAGAGGGAAGTGAGATTAATAATGACACTTTTGTCAATGCTGTTTCATGCATTTTTTATTTGAAAACTGTATTTGTTTTTTCCTTGATTCACACTATCACACATTTGAAAAAATAATTACATCAAATAGATTAAAATGATGATGAATATTAAAAACGGCTTTATTTTACTAGATTTTTTGTAAAAAAAAAAAATAGAAAATGCTCAAAATTAGATACAATTAGATACACGCTTTGCCTCTGCAGGTTAGGCAGGCACCTAACCTGACAAGTTTCAAATCATTGCTAAAAACCCATCTCTTTTCCATGGCATATGACCCAGCATAAACATTTTGGTTTTATTTTTAGTTAATTTTAATCATACGTTTTAGTCCTTTTAATCTTTTTAGAATTTTTAGTGTGCTTTTTAGTAATATGTATATTTATTTGTTAATTTTATTATGATTGGATTTGTGGATTATGTTTTACTGTAAAGTACTTTGGTCAGTCTACTGTTTTTAAAAGTGCTTCTATAAATAAAGTTGACTTGACTTGACTTATTTTAATTATTTGTAATTACAAAAAATATGTATAAATGTACAAACAATTTATGAATAAAGATATGACAAATATATCATAACATACATTTTTAATGAAAAAAAAAATGTTTTTTATATTTCAAATGATATTTTTACATTATATGTGGGTGTATTAACCTTTATTAATAATAATAATAATAATAATAATAACCATAAAAAAACATTTCTGTCAATAAACAGTACAGTATATGAATTGCCATATTACAAAACATTTATTTGAATTTCATATAAGATGATTCATGCATATGGTTTTGTTGCAAAAATTGAATTCTAAATTGTGTTTTTTTAAATAAAAAATGAAACCCGCAAACCATATTCTTTGAAATTGTTATTGTTGCTTTAAGCTCTAACAAATGAACAAAAATATGTTTTTGTGAGATGTGGGACACATCATTTAATCTGCTTATGCCCTTTTTATTCAGTGAATCAATCTCATAGAATTTCAAGGTGACAGATACTCCTGTTACACACAGCAAACACTAGACAACAGTTCAGCTCCCTTTCAAAGACACAGATGATCCATACACCCAGCCGAGATGCACCGCGTGCCAAGATACATTAGAGATACTTGGAAGACGGGGATAAGAACGAGGTCGCGCTAATAAATTCAATGGTAGGTATGATGTCCATTCATCTTTCCCTGCTGCACGTTCAATAAAAGCTTCCATGAATTCAGTTTATTATCTGCCGACAGCAAAGCCTCTGCCACTTGATTTCCCTGAGCAGTCGATAAATTGAGCAAGGCCATGGATGTATTGAATATGCCACCAAACAATGTGTGCAAGCTTGAGAGTCACCCCGTACCCAGATTTTCATACTGATTCTTCCTCCAAGCATTAAATCTGTGTGAGTGCCTTTCAAAATTCATAAGAAAAGTGGTACAAATCCCTCGGTGGGCTTTCAAGCTGAACAAATGCGTGGTGCTTTGCAGACTGCAGTGATGCGACATTTCCTTCACTTTAATAAAGACACATGCTCTCAGGATGAAAGGGATTACTTTCCTGTGTTCATGCCGTGGTCTGGATTGTTTAAGAAAGCCTTAGAAGAGAAGAGGATGAAAGAGTTAACAACCTGTAGTTTAAGGAACTAGAGTTTCAAACGGTTGCAAGGAAAGTGTGGAATGGAATGGTAATAAAGAATCGAGAATGAGATGCAAAAAATAAAACATTTGTAATGTTACATCTAATGTCTTTGAACACTGAACATAACTGCTGTATAAGGTCACTTTAATGTTAATAACACAGTTTTCCAGATAGAGGACAAACAAAACTACTGGGGTAGCCTCTAAACGAAAGCCTACCAAATTTCACATTTGGCAGAGCAAAGTTTGCTCTTGCTATTTAGAAGTGAAGCAATTTATACTAAACCCTGGTATATTTTACAAAGCAACATGGCACTCTTTAATTGTGTGGATGAACTGACAGTTTTAATGTAGAAGTGTAAGTCGGAGTGAAACTGATCAAGAATTACACTGTTTACAAACATAACTCTACAGTGAATAGGAGGAAGGTTTAAGACAAAATAATTTGGATTAATTTTTAATTTTTCTGATAAAAATAAATCCGGGTGTCTCCTGGACATCATCCACATTCACTATACTAAAGTGTAGTATTTTCATTCGGTAGGAATCAGCTAGTCATCTAGAAACAGGGGTTCACTAACACAATTTTCATATTTTTGTATATAATTTTATAATATTTAGTATAATATAGTAAATAGTATTTATTTGTCTTTAAACATGGATTCAAAATAAAACAAAACAGATATACTAAAATACAAATAAAGCGATTTAACATTTTAACTATGATATTAGTTTTTTCTTTTTATATCAAATATCAATTTTTTTTATTTTATATTATCAATTTAATTAATTTTTTTAATCCTTTAAATAAATTATTTTAAAATGACACAATTATAGTTCCTCTTTAATACTAAGAATAAAATTTTACTATTTAGAAAACGAAAAAGGCACGATTATTTCAATAATCATTATTTCATAATTGCTGCTACAAGAGCACGTGCGGGGATTCGAGATAAGTCCGATTTGGAACGAAAATGCAGCCTTTAACATCCTGTCTAACGATAATGTGAAGATCCCGAACGGAAATAACAATTAAAAAACTAAATTAAAACGTGAACCATTTCTGTATCGTTTTTTAAAATACAGTTGTTTACGTTTGGTATGTTTGGCACTAATCTGATTCACTTGGGCGGTACCATTTAGTACCATTTCATCCACTGACCAGCGCTGGTCCGCGGACCGGGGATTGGGGACAACGGCACTGTACTGCGATTCGTGACTATCAGTGATTGTTTTGGTCCAAAATCAACCTGTTTGAGCGATTACTCTACCGAACTCGATTCCATGCAGTGAAGAGAAACACGTAAAGCAAATAGCGCGATGAATGCAAAGGAAATGATAAGAAGGAAAATGAATGAAATTATAGAAGCACGATCGTGGCTGTTCTTATTTATATTATTGTGGATTCGTGTGGTGAGGAAATAAACATGGAGACACAGTCGAGCTCTTGTAACTCGCACACTATTGTTTTTACTCCCACAACCCAGAACAGCACCAACACTTCAGACACACCCTCTTAAAGCCACAGCAGTGCTTTTAACCTATTTCAATATACAGTAATCCCTCGTTTATTGCGATATATACGTTCTAAGCCCGACCGTGATAGGTGAATTTCCGCGAAGTGGAGGCACACAACATTTACGTATTTATTTAACAC
Source organism: Paedocypris sp. Pulau Singkep (assembly GCA_017309775.1). Lineage (NCBI taxonomy): Eukaryota > Metazoa > Chordata > Actinopteri > Cypriniformes > Paedocypris > Paedocypris sp. Pulau Singkep. Next base: position 1,013,018 of record MU204263.1, read on the forward strand.
TTATTCAGACCCCAGTGAACCACTCCCAGTGAACTTTATTCTGTGCAATATTTGTATCCAGTGTTTTCCATGTTTGTATAATTTTGTCATATTTTTATATTCTAAAACATCTTATTTAACTGTATTTTTCTAAACTGTATATACTTTTTTGATGCTGCTCGTGTTTCTTAGTGCTGCTGTAAGAAGGAAACTTCCCCACTGTGGGACAAATAGAGGACTTTCTTGTCTTAACTTATCTTATCTTATCTTAACTTACTTTATTATAGTGGTTCCTCAATTCACAAACAGCAACCTAACCCTAACTAACATAAATACACCTGTGTAAAGAGTCTTTTTGCTCAAGAATCTTTTGCTCACAAACAATCGAGCAATTGAGGGCACTGAACCAGTTTAAATTCAGTATGAAATAAGATTCTACATTTTGATTCTAATAATCACAGTCTAACAATAGCAATTTTACCATCACTGTAAATCCAATAGCTTTTGAAGTTGAGATTTTAGACAAAGCTTGCTCAATACATTTTTACTACAAGAAAAAGAAAAGAAAAAAGGCTTGTCAACATTTACTCTGAATTGTCACGGAAGGACAGAGAGGTGAAAGATTTTCAACATGAATGACGCTTTCGCACCAACCAAACGGACCCAGTCATGAACTTCTCCCTATCTCAGCCCTGCAGACACCCTTTAAAATAGCCAACGTTTGAAATCCCTTGGCAAGATTTTCTCTGTAATGTGAGAAAAGCCGACTTTCCCCCAGCACTGCTAATAAACTCGCCAAACCTCGGCCTTTCATCCTGCCATTTCAAATGCGGGATGTGTTGTGCGCTGATTGCTTTTAAACATATTGCCTTTGACCTTCTGTCAACTAATTATCATAATACTCATCATGCCACAGAAAAATGAGCAGCCGTTTCTTCCTTTGAGTAACAGTAATTGCATTCATAATTTCTGAGATTAAGCGATGTAATGGTTCGTGCTTTAAGAATTTGTTTTTTATGTGGCTATAGGAGAAACTTGCACATGCACAAAAACATATGGCTTATTCAAAGAAACCACAACTGCCGGTTTCAATGGCATTAAAATCTACGTTTTGGCGCAGTAAGTAGCGCTATCGCCCCACTGAAAGGAGGTCCCGTTTGTGAGAACTTAAGGTGTGAGTTTGGGGCCTGGCCGGGGTTTACATGCTGCTGCTAATCCGTAAAAAAAAATTGTCTCTACTAGCAAGGCTAAAATCATGTCGTAATAAGGCTAAAACCAAAATTGGTTCTGACCAGCATTCCCTAATCTTCCCTAACCTTGAACATTTTCAGATAACATTTTTGTCTGCAAAAGCAAGAAGAGAGATAAGAAATATACACTTTATAATCAAATATTGATTTTTTTTTTATCCTTTATTTAGGTAGCATGCATCAGAGTGACATTGACAACTGCAGCATGGACACATTTAACTCAAGAGGTCACAGAATGAATCTCACTACTATTGGAATGACTGTAGTCGTGTGTCATCAGCAGTGATGGGAATAAAAACGTTATAAATAAGCAGTGTTGTGCAAGTTACTTTGAAATTGTAATATGTTACATATTACGTATTACAGTTTGTAAAAAGTAATAAGTTACATTACAATATTACTGTCTCAGAAATGTAATATATTACATTACTTTTGTATTACTTTTAAGTTACTTTCACCAAAATAACTACAGAAGTAGAAATTAACGTCCTAAAAAAACAAAATGTACCTTTTACTTGTACAGTAGTTTATGTTACAACCAGTGGAAGACATTATTACAAGAGTTATGTAGCGTAATGACTGTGGCCTCTCCAAGCTACAAATAACAATATACATAATCTATAATTGTAGGGTGACCATATATTTTGATTTCCAAAAAAAGAGGACAATCAGCGCGGCCTCGAGACAAATTCAGACAGGCTTCTCGGAGGCTGATGAACATGCTTTAATGTACTTCAATGTTGCTAAACTATAACTTAGTTAAAATAATCACTTAACCTAAAAAAAAGAAATCAGTAAAAACCTAAATAGGTAACTATTTTAGTCAGACTTTTTTGAATAATGAAAAATGTTTTTAAAAATGTGATTGTTTTAAAAAGAAATAATAATACAAGAAAAAAGTCGACCCATTGTTTCAAAAAGACGGGTTGTGAACCTACGTACACGTGTATTAGTCGTTTGAAGAATAGGGAAAACCGGACATTATCGTGAATTTATAAAATCCGCCCGGATGTCTGGGGAAAAGACGCTTGTCAACCCTAATAATTAACATTAATAAGTGTTAAAAGTACGGTAGACAAAGCGATTTTCCTCCAATATCAGTGAATAACTTGGGTATATCTGATATCAGACACAACAGGAGTATGTAAACTTCAGTGTGTTTTATTCATTTTGAATGACTCACCACACAATACTGTCCTGCTTTCTGATCATAAAGGGAAGAGGACATTGTCGTTGCTGTTTTCTTTCTCTTCGGGTCGAGCGGATGGCAGTTCGAGGAGTCTTTTTAAATAGCTGTTTTTTGATGCCGACAATTCAGCGGTTGCATTTCACCACAATGTTCTTGGTTTTTACAAAACTGAAACAATGCGCATAAGACCATCTCGCGAATGTACCTTCGGCTGTTGTATATTGAATGTTCAAATGTGCCGCGAGTGCGCCGGCGCAACTGGCCCGAACAACACAGCCGCTAATCAGAGCCACAGCCGTCAGCCGCTAGCTCAGAGCACAGCCAATCGCTCAGAGCACACCTCGAGCTCAGAGCCAATCACTGCACACCTCGAACTCAGAGCGTTACAAAATACAACGCTCCACCAGCAAAAGGCGGAACGAATGACTTGCGTGTCTATTTGCGAACAGGAAATATTAAATGTTTCATTTACTGTCTTAAAAGTGAAAAATTTGATGTAACGCAAGCGTTACTTGCATGTAACGAGTAATATATTACTGAAAATACTAAAAGTAATAAGTTACACTACCGCGTTACAGCAAAAAGTAATATATTAGTGTAATTTGTTACTTTTGTAACGCGTTACTCCCAACACTGTAAATACGTAAATAATAATAAAACAATAATAAATTGAACCTTTATTAGTCCCTCATGGGGAAATTTTTTTCTCCTCATTTAACCCATCCGATCAGACATGAACTCGGAGCAGTGGGGTTCAGTGTCTTGCCTATGGACACTTAGTTGTAGAACTAGTTGTAGGGGGGATTCGAACCGGCAACCTTTTGGACACCAGTCCAAGTCCTCTACCACTGGACCACAACCCCCCATACTACTTTTTTCAGAAATGAGTAATCTAACGTAATTACTTTTTCCTCCGTTACAATGCCGTTATCGTGACAAAAATGCGGTGTTACTATAATTGTGGTCAATCACAAATCATTGAGTCTGCACTCGTTTTTTCTCTAGTATGTGCGTTCATAGGGTGGGACATAACTTGTGATTGATGCGTCTGTGAACGTAGTTCGACTGAAAACGTGATGATTGGCTTAGATTAAATGTCCATCATTTACCAACGAGAAGCAGAGTAGTGCAGTTCACATACGAGCACGCGCACAGTTGCACACACCGATAACCAGGAGTCACCAATGAGCCAAAGAGATGGTCATGGAGTTTTATTTTTCTACCTGTATACGTCTAATTTTAATTTGCACTACAAAGATAGTACATTTTTGTTATTATTGTTTCATTTTTAATACTGTTAAGTATTATAGTGGGAGCAGAACACTTGTTAAACTGTTTACTTTTGTGAGAAAGAAAATACTGTAGGTGTCATGGATCACGAGTCACGTGACAGCGGACTTTAATTGTGAATCTGCACTTGGGACTCTTATATTGAAGTGTACCGGGTTGCCGCCATCTTTGGTCTATCCTTATGTTTGTACGATCGTTTGTAACTCAGGTGTGTGTGATTCATGATTATCGCTCATTAACCAATGTATTTTAGTTTGTTTCACTTCGCGTTTCGTTGCTAGATCGTCTGCGTATTGTACCAGTCATCCAGCCTTATTTCTCGTCTAGTCAGGTTTGTTATTTTCTCGTCAAAGTCTCGTTGTTGTTTTCTAGCCTAGTCTCGTCTCGTCTCGTGTCTTGTCCCGTTCTCGATCCTGCCCACGTTTTTGACCACTGTTACTGCTTGCCGATTTGGACCTCGTTTTGATCTATCGTTGCTGACCTTTTGCCTGCTGACCCTGATTAAAGTCTTGTGGACTTATAACTACTGCTCATAACTTTTTGTGAGAGATTTCAAGCCACGTTCCAGAGGGACGATTGGCCGTTCGTTCTCAGATCGTAGACTATGTGAGGGTGAGTATTCCTGAATTAGGGAGTTGAGGTAGCATGGTGCCGCACCAGTGATGGTCTTGAAGGTCAGTGATAAAGTTTTGAACTTGATCCTGGCAGCAATTGGCAGCCAGTGCAGAGAGACATGAGCAGTGGAGTGACATGAGTCCTTTTCGGTTGTTTGAAGACCAGTCGTGCTGTAGCATTCTGGATTCACAGCAGAGGCTGTGTTGCGATTGGCTACAGAAATCAGATTACTGATCAGAATAAAAAATCAGAAATCATTACTGATCAGAATAAAATAGTACAACCATATTAGTCCAGTGTTAATGTCGCTACACTGGTAACCCATAAATTGTAGAATTCAATTTTAAATTATCTTAAGAACTTATAAAGCATTAAACTGTCTAGCTCTTCTGTATCTCAGTGAGCTTATCATATGGCTCATCTACGAGCCATCAAGACCGATGCGCTTTCAAAAGTCCGGCCAGCTCATAATATCAAAAATCTCTAAAACCTTCACAGGGTGAAGATTATTCACTTATCTAGCACCAAAATTATGGAACACTCTGCCTAGCATGATCCGTGAATCAGAATCAGTTAGTCAGTTTAAATCTAGATTAAGAAACACATCTCTTCAATGAAGCACAATTAAAACTATAATAACAACATTCTAATTCTAATTAACGAATAGGAAGGCTGCATAAGGTAAAAGCACGGAACCGAACCTCACCTGCACCATAGCATCACTGCTATTATTATTGTCTTAGAGCCCTTCAAAGTGCTAATAGCTTTTGTTCTTGCTCATTTCACTCCCCTGCCGAATGATTCACATCCCTGCCGAAGGAGACGACGCCGCATCCCTACCGGAGGAGTGCCGATACCATCGGGATGGAGGCATTGTCGCTTGAGGAATGTCGTACCACCAGGTCGGAAATAATGTTGCATGGAGGAGTGTCGTGCCACCGATTATTGGGGATGACGTCGCTTGGAGGAGTGTCAGTATCACCACGACAGCGATGACGTTGTTTCGAGGAGTTTGAATATTAATATGGTGTATATTAATGTACAACTCATAAAGTCCATTTAACATAATTATTATTGAGAGCACTCACGTTATTTCACAAATTAAAGATAAGTAACGCAATAGGATAGGATAGTAGTTTATTGTCATTACAGCAAGGGTTTCAAACTCAATTTACTTCGGGGCCGCTGCAGGCAGAGTCGGGGTGAGGCTGGGCCGCATCAGGTTTTTCCGCATCATTTCCGCAATATACGTCATTTCCGCATAATACGTCATTTCCGCAATGTACGTCATCAGTGGCGGTTCTTGGCATGGGCGAACGGGGCAGTCGCCCAGGCCGGCATTTTTTCATGTACGTTTGTGACGGCGACCCGTTGTGTGTCATGCGCAGAAAACGAAAGAAGTAAAAACGGAGGGAGAGAAGGAGTGCAGAAGGCAATACATGTGAGTGTGTCTCTCTCAAGAAGGGAGCAGCCCCGCCCCCGCCCGGGATAAACTAAGTCTGTGATGGGCAGGGGCGGGGCTTCAACGCATCACTACTTTATTAAGGATGTACACGTCAACTACTACAGGATTAATCGTCACACTCATAATAAGCAAACACGTTTTTTATGTTTTAGTCTCATGCCTAAAAACATAGGTAATACAAAACAATCCAGGTGTATTTGTTTGCACGCTTGACTTCAGGTCTTGAGTAACAGTGTTGGTAGAAGGGATGTGGGATAAATCCGATGACTTGATCCCCAATTTGCAAAACAAACACAACGATTGGGATCCGTGAGAAATGGAGACAAAAAGACCAAAGCTGTCAAGTTCACAACATGGGAAAAAGAGATAAGAAGACGAGGAAAAACAAGCAAAAGATAAAGTTATGCAATCTCTCTAAATTTGACAGTATTCATGTAACATATTTCGTACAGAGGACTTGATGATATTGCATCAAGGGAGGCCAGAAAAGTCAGATTTTAGTTAGTGTTTTTTTTTTTAAGGTTCTGTAGTTTGATTCAATATATTTAACATATTTATTCTGTATTTTATTTGTGTGTTATTATAGTTAAAAGGTATAGTTTTATATAGCTTTATAGTTAACATATAGACTATTTTTGTAACTTTGTTTATGTACGTATACATTTTTGTCACATATATATATATACACCGTAATTTTCGTTGTATAAGACGCACTTTTTCTTCCCCAAAACTGAGGGGGAAAAGTTGGTGCGTCTTATATGGCGAATGCAGAGGTCCGCGGAAAGCTCTCCACATCTCATGCTGGCTGCTATCTCTCTCTCTCTCTCTCTCTCTCTCTCTCTCCCGCGCACACACACACACAGGCTGCTTGCTTGCTGCAACTAATGTGAAAGAGCAGCACCGGCTCTTCTGACTAAGCTCTCTTAAAGAGGCAGGGCACTTTTCACACAAATCTTGAAAATTATAATATATAGCCTTATTATAGCCTTGTTTTTGTTACTTTCACTGTTTACTGACTTTCCTGACTGTTCATGTTACATGTTTGGCATACAATTGTTCTTAAACTGCTGTTAACTTTTATACAGTTGATATAAAATATTTTACTACAGTATTTGGTTCAGAATCTTTTTTATTCCTAGATTTTCCTCCTTTAAAATTGTATATATTGCAAAAATTATGGTATATACTGTATATATATATATATATATATATATATATATATATATTTTTTTTTTTTTTTTTTTTTTTTTTTTTTTTTTCCCCTTGCGGGCCTCACTAACATTAAACTTTAGACCCCTGCATTACAGCATTGGGGTACAATATTGTAACGGAATTACGAGAGAGGGCCGCAGCGCATTCCGCGAGTCACCACTGTCTTCTTGGAAAAGTAAGCATTTGCAGAGCGTTTCAGACAAACAGCTGCAGACATACACTGTTACATTTGACTACTTCACGTGCTGCAAACGCGCGCTGAAACTTCTAATCTTAAGACACATAGATTGTGAACAGGGTCAACAGAAAAGTCAAAGTTGTGAGCAAACGGTGGGTGTCGTTATGAGTCTTAGTCAAAGTGTGTTGCGAATCAATCTCCCTGCAGACATAGCAGACTGCAAGGATGGCCTTAAAGAGAAGCCTGAGCTGATCCTCCATTTGCGGGCCCGGATTTATAGGGATTTATAGCTACAATTCAAAGCTAACAAAACAATTTTAGATTCATGTATATTTTCAGAATCAAAATCAATCATGACGGTCACTGAGGGCATTAAATTCTGACAATGTGGAGAAGTGTGGACATATCCTTTAGTCTTGCAGAAAAAGTCCAAAAGTCAGAGCCAGCCGATCACTCTGTTTCCCGATGTTGTCCGTTTGTCTTTATCTTTGCTCGGTGAGGGCTGTAATAAACAGATTCCACATCCTCAAAGAACAACGGTTCCAGGCAGCTTGAGAGGACAGTCTCCTTCGCTGTCTCTCCTTCACTGCGGAAGCAACCAGCAGCGACTGTCCCAGTCCCCAGGCATAACAACCATGAAATTAAATGAAAATATGTCACGATCATATCAATGCCCCTTTCACACAGCACAGCCGGTAAATTGCTAGAAAATTACAGGTATGACTTTACCAGTAAATACAGTTCACACAAGCAGTGCCATTCATACAGTTTACCGGTAAAGCACTGTTCACACAGATTTTTCAAAATACCGGTATATTCAGTGACATCATCAACTGGCGACACCCTTTAAAAAGCTGCATCTTACATATGTGGTGACGTCATTGACTGTTCCACTTATGTGGCGACCAATCTCTTTACCTGCCAGAGTTTGGAAACGCTTTGATTTTGCTGTCATCAAACCTCACTTCCAGGCCGTCATGTTAGTTTTAAACCCTTTTAGGAGTTTTCACACTTCTTCTTGCTCTTGATTTCTGGGTTTTCTGAATTAAAGTGTAGATAAGTAAATTTGTCGTCATCTATTTCTCCCTGAATGTGACACTATTACATCGTACACGACATCATGTCATATAATGCTACTCAACACAACGTCTGCCTGTATGAATAAATACGCCAACTCATAATTTATTAATCCACCATTGGTGAAACGTTTTAACTTGTTTGTGTGTTATGACATCACTTGAAATGAAATTTAATACAAAGGTGTTCAAACTATCTGAAGATGGGATCTATTTTGAACTGTTAATGCTCTTTTCAATGTACAATCTGATGAAAGATGAGGCTGAGAGATTGTGAAAAGGTTGATATGGTCTGGGGCGGATGGGGGGTGGGGGTGTCCGTAAATAGCTGAAGGCTTGGAGCCTGTGTTGATACATTATCTGATGGGAAGCCAAGATGCTGTCTGTTCTAAACTTGCCATTATCTACAAAGAGGAAAGAAGAGATAAAATGAAAGAGAGAGAGAGATGACAGTCTGATAATATCACAGCAGTGGTCTTTTGATAGACAGTCTACCATCCTTTATGGCTTCTTTCAACATTTATTGCATCCACCATCACAAATTCAATCTCTGTTGACAAAGAGACTGAATCTGAATCTTGAAAACATTTTTTGGATGCATTTAAGAAAAAAGAACTTATTCAAAAAATGAACAAACATGATTTATTCACAGAATTTGCTGTGTGTATTGATTTGTGAGTACTGTAGTAAACTTGAATGCATATTATAGGCCAAAAAATGAAACTGTGTTGTACCTCAAGGGGAAACGGAATACTTTTCTCTGTTTCATCAAAAATAAAATAATCTGTGGAAGCTCAGTAGGAAGTGGAGATTGATTTACCTGAGTGTGGCAGGACTCTGTTATCTGTTCGCTGTTCAGCCAGGCCTGCCAGCATCAGCACGGAGAGAAGGTTCAGTAATGGAACAGGGAGTCTTATCTTCATCCAGTGAGCTCCATCACGCTCCACCTGCTGGGGATTAAATACTACAGAACATATCCACCAAAATCCCAACTTTCCCTTCCCAAACTTTTCAAAACATGTTTAACTAAAAAGATAATCTGATTAGCTATATCTAGTATTATTTGTGTAATTTTGTAGCACAGGTAAAAAATGAAGGCCATATATTAGTTGACCGGACTTGGTCCACTTGGACATGATGATGATGAATTAATAAGGATGTTTGCTGATGTTAGACTAATAATAACAAACTAAATATAAAAATAAAAAGGAAATAAATATTATATAGATAAACTGTTTTTTTTGAATTACCAATTGATGAGAGCACACACACACAAGCAGTAGATTCCCGCTTTAGCTCAGATTGTTTTTACTACATTGCATTGCGTACTATTTTTTTAACTTGCACCATAGCTGGTGTGCTGTATGTGCACATGTCAGGAAGTTCTAATAGTTTGCTATTGATTGATTCCCACATGCCCTGCATACCACGGCTTAAACACTAGTGGCCATTATGACAAACTCATAGATGTCATTGGTTAAAATTGGTTGAAATATGTTTTAATATTGTTTGAAGTTTGAGCAGCTAATGCTACTTAAGAAAGATAATGCTAAAGCTAAGTTAAGTAATCTGCTTAAGCTGCTGTTTTTATAAGTGTTGAAATTTAAAAGGGTTTTTGAAATAGTTGTTCAAAGTTGAGAATATTTAGTTTAATAAAAAATTACAAATTTTTGTTATACAAAAACTTAGTTTCCTGCAAGTGGGGTAATCCCATAACAACCCCTGGCATCCTATTGTCTATGAGTAGATTTGCTGAACTCAATTGCCATTTTCAAAATCTGTCCACAAGTCAAAAAGTCAATATTATTGTGTTGATCACATTTTGGCTGTTAATAGTGCATAGGCGGTTTTGTAGCTGTTGTTTTACGTCGTATAAAGTTTGAATAAATCCGTTATCTGCTTTGCCAGTCGAGCGCTCAGTATGTATCTGTTCGCGCGCAGATGATGTGATATTCCTTTTGACGCATATGCAAAATAACGGCGGCTTCCTGGTGAATATACCGAACTTTAAAATATTGATTGTGTTCGGGACTTTTACTGTAAGTGTCTGACTATGATATCTGTTCCTTTCCTTCTGTTATAATCACAGTTATCAAAGGAAGAGGCAACAGCAGGACATCGGAGAGTATCATGTTCTGTTCACAATTATTGTCTTTGTGCAAGAGTGCATGGATGAAGCAACCGTACAGTGTCAGTCTGACAGTACAATACAGTGCTGCTGAAATGATACAATAAACGGACTATTATCAAAATAACTATTGACATTTGCAACACAGATAACGTTCGATTTCCTTTTTTCTAGCGGTGGTTGCTTTTCACATGAGGTTGAGGTTTTGCTCTCCTGTGGCTCAATCAGCAGAGCTGGTGGTGATAACGCAAAGATTGATTCCCTGCTAAAGGTGTTTTCATCTATAGAATTGCTGAATGCAATACTAAAAACACCAATTAAATAACATTTAGCTTTTATTGCCTTCCATACTATTCAGGGAGTTGGACCTGCCACCCAGGCCAATGGGCAACAATGAATAGTCAAACCAAAAGGAAAAAGAAAAACTTTTGAAGGTGAACAAATGTTTGAAAAACCCACCTTAACGTTTTAAAGTCTTTAGGTTTTCTCATTTTGAAGAAAAAACATATCACCTTGAAAAATTCTTCATCAGGTTTTTGCTTGATGCACCAGAACTGACACTGCAAATTTAACACATTTCACGCTAAGAGCTAAATTATGTACAGAATCCCTCTTATTGTTAAAGAAAATGAAACATATTTTACAACTGTTTGTCACATTGTCACTATGTATCTTCTTCGTATTAAAGGTGCACAACTTCTGTCAAAATTCTGCTTAGCATTGAGGTTGGTTTCTTGGCATTTGTACTTAATCAAATGGGCATTTTAAGTTTTCCAGTGGCAATCACAAAAAGGAGTCACTCTACAAAACATTTACATGAAGACAGTAGAAGCGAGACAGTCAAAGGGACTGGGAGTGTGTGAGATGTGTAGAGGTTTATAAGAGGAGACATATAGCCTCCGGGTGATTTGTTTAACTTTGAAAGCTTCTTTGGTTTGTGCTAAATTTGCTGTGAGCTACACAGCAGAAGATCATCTAACTGTTTTCCCAAGTGGCACCAGCTCGAGCGCCTGGTTCCTGTGCGTGGGTAAGAATGGAAGATACCCATGAGGGAATCAGCGACAGCTCAGCTCTGATTTCCCACCAAACAAATGTACTGAACAGGCACTGGCTAAGCCTCACACCTCTCTAGGTCAGTGTTACCCTATGGAGTTTATCCACTGACGTCTATCATCAAAGACATCACATCAGACCACTATCACTGAACTAAATATACCATCCACCTATTCTCTAAACCACAATTTTATTCCCAATCCCAAAAAACTGGGCTTAACTGCGGGACACACATCCAGAATTGGTGGCCAACAATACACAGACTCTCTCTCACACACACACACACACACACACACACACACACACACACTCATTTTCATTAACTATTTTTGTGACATGGGCATTTTTGGAAATGAGCTATTTTTTCAAACTCCAAATCTGAGTGATAAAATAAAAACCAATAACTCTTTATATAATATTTACTAACATTTTTATATAAAAAAACAAACAAACATCTATTATAACATAAATTCTTCATTAACAATTCCAAATCTCCATTCCAGTGCATTCGAAATCTACTGCATGTTTTCGGCCTGTGTGAGGAAACCGGAGACCAACACATTTAGACTAGAGACATAAAAGTAATTTGTATCCAATAAAAAAACACTTGAGTAAAGTGAAAGTAATACAATTGCACAATACTCAAATAAATACTCTAGTTCATCATACTGTAATTGTTAGAAAAATAGATGGAGGTATGTAGCAGAGAGGAAAAACCAGTAAAGACGACAGTAGCAGGTACAGTGACATGTGACAGGGATTAAGCCTAGAGATCAGTTCAGTTTTAAGGAGTCCAAATCTCCACCTGTCAGTCTACACAGCTGGAAATTGGCCCCACCCTGAGGATGATGGGGAAAATGCAGACAGACCTGGCTAATCCACACGGTAAAGTAATCTGGTGAAGTTTGTCTCGCATCACCTGAACGCACTTCTTCGATGCGTCACAGTGAGCTTTGAAGTCAAAGTGCAAGGAAAAATATGGAAGAGAAACGTTAATCTGTGGGAAATAAAGGCCGGGTGTCTTTGAGTTGACAGATAGAAGGAGGTTTCTTTATGCACATGGCGAATCATTACACCTGTCGGCCTGCACAGACGGCAAAGTGGCCTTGGCTGAAAGCTTTGCATTTTGCAAAAGCCGAAGTTATTTTGCTGAAATAGTGTTGAAGTGTGTAACGTCAAGGCTTTTATATAACACCTGAAAATCAAAGGCAGAGATTGCGTCTTTAGCTACCAGTTGAAATGAACAGCACACAGATTCATAATTTAACCGCTGGTGCGTTCCAGCTCGCACGCTACCCCCAGTGCTCTTTAGTCATATTTTACCTTGCACAATAAAATGCATTTTGACAAGTAAATTGCTTGGCTTTTTTGCTGATAGCCTCACACATAAATAATGAAATCTTAATAATAGCGACTGGACAGGAATAATGTATAGGCTGCGCAATGAGGGGATTCAAATGGCACACTTATAGTTCATGAGGAGGTGAGTCTGTGTAGATTTCAAAAACCATCTACCATGAATGACAAATAATGACAATATTTCTAATGACAATTTTTTCATTAAAATTGTTTCTTTCTTTCTGTGTCTAATAATTTTGATATGTTGAACTTTTCATGGCAATTTTTAGGCAAAATACGTTGTAAGACTGATGTACAGTTAAGTGAATCTTGCGCTTAAGCAACATGCACTTATTTTGAGCCGACACATTTCAGTCTTGTGTTATGCGCCATTGTAAATTTCCCACTTAAATTTACAAATTAGACTTAATATTTTTGTGACTAGTCAATTAATTTAGTCTGTTTAATGTAATATTAATTTATTCTATTAACAATATCTGTCATAAATTTTGTTCAAATCCAGTGACCTCTCCACCGTTGTCTATTTGTCCGCAGGGCTTGGGCATAGCATTGATAGCACACATGGGAATGAGTGATAGGAAAGTGTCAGCAACACAAAGGTTTTGTTTTTCTTGGCAGCTTGAACAGCTTGTTGTCTCAGAATGACAGATGACAAGACGTTTTTGGGTGCTGATGAGGTAAGGATGATTGCGACAGGAATAATGAAGGGCATGCTGACAGTGAGTGTGATTACATTTAGATCCCTATCTCCCCTGCCAATAAACCAACACTGCTGCTTCTTTACCTGCTGGGATTAATTAAATCAAAAATAAAGATAATAAAGGTAATTGCAACTGCGTCTTCATGGTTCATAGTCAGGTTCACGCTCACGCTGTTAGCACACACACACGTTTTTTAAGCACCAGCAACACACTGAATTGTGAGTTTTTCATTAAATGTGAGACCCTGTAATACGGAAGCTGATATAAATATTTAATTAATAACGTAATTATTTTGAAAAAGGCGCAATTTTTTACGTTTAGTGGTAATGGAATTGTATGGCAAGCAGCATAGTGGTAAGAACTGTAATTGGTCCTAATATTAAAGCCTGGTCTGGACTTTGCATGTTTTGTTTTTGTGAAGTTCCATCAGAATTGAAAAATATGTTCAGGAGAGTCTCAAAAACAGGTTTGTACAGTATGTGTTACAATTTCCCTGTGGTTGGTTAGTTCTGTGTGTGTTTCTCAATACCACAGTTGGTTTTGGCTGCTTGTGACCCAGACTTGGAAGCATCAAATTAACATATTAATGTATATACATTATGACTTGAATGAATATATATTAATGAATATACCCGTGAAACCTCTTTACTCTTCCTCATCCTTGCTCTTCCTTTGCTCCTCTTCTTCATCCTTGCTCTTCCTCTGCTCCTCTTCCTCATCCTCACTCTTCCTCTGCTCCTCTTCCTCATCCTCTGTCTTCTTTTCCCTCTGTTCCTCTTCCTCATACTCGCTCTTGCTCTCCTTGTCTTCTCCTTGACCTTGCTCTACCTGGGCTGATCCTAACCCCTTAGTACTAGCCCGCTACCTAGCCGGATTTTGATAGTACCTACCTACCCCAGCTACACTAGTGGGCTCAAGTGGACTACTTTCTCTTTGTCTGAACTCCGGCGGTCTCGACCCGCTTCGCCTTCTGAACACCAGCGGTCCCGTCCCGCCTCCTCGTCGAAGCATCGGTGGTCCCGGCCCACCTCTTCGTTGAAGCATTGGTGGTCCCGTCCCACCTCTCCTGACCTTCGATGGTCTCAACATGCCCCTTCGTCGCACAGGCAGTCTCGACACATGCTGACCTGCGGGGGTCCCGATCTGCCATGTCCATGCATCTGTGGTCCCGGCCCACCTCTCCTGAACTCCGGTGGTCCCGGCCCACTTCGCCTGAACTCCGGTGGTCCCGGCTCACCTGGCCCGAACTCCGGTGGTTCCAGTCCATCTCGCCTGAGATTGCTGAGGCTAACGAGCTGTCGGTCAAACAAGTTATGGGACTTGTTGTAGGACTCGTTGCTACGTGTGCGTCACATGGATGAGGATGCGTCACGTGTGCGACTCTTCGTCTCCTTCTGGTGTTTGGACTGTCTCAGTGTGGTGCATCAAAGTGGTGCTCTATGAGAGGCGTCATTTTATATTACACAAATTTTATTTAAGTAGTTTCTCAAAGCTTACTTCCTAAGTAGAACATGCTTGATAAAATAATGTAAAAAATCTTGAAATATTCAGCCTGACATAAATTTAACAGTTCTTAGTGAACTGTGCTTTTTAATTTGAGGAAATAAAACCCTCAAATTAATTTCTCCATTTTTTTGATTATTGATGGTTTGATACTGAAGACTCGACTGGCAGGAAATCATTTTCATACATTTCCTTAGAAAGAGCTCCCACCTATTAGATAACATTCACTGTTGTCACTTAACAGCCAACAAGCAACAGTCTCACATTGCCAATGATTTAAACAGAGTGAAATCCAGCCTCAACCTTATTACGAAGAGCAGTAGACACATTAATGTTGAGATGGTTATTTACATTATTCATGCAATATACAATATATATATATATATATATATATTTATTTATATATATATATATATATATATATATATATATATATATATATATATA
>MU204263.1:1028562-1047951 GCA_017309775.1 Paedocypris sp. Pulau Singkep
ACAATAATAAAAAAATTAATAAATCAGTGTGCAAAAAATACGAGATTTTGTTCGTCATTTATTCCAATAAAAAAAAAAAGAAAAAGAAAACAAATAAAAATTAAGTATAGATTAATGCAGATTGATTCTTAGAGAACAGTGAGATTAATCTAGATCAAGACTTTTGATCTTTGCCCATCCCTAATATATATATATACATATATATACAGTATATACATAGCTTCAATTTATCCTTACCCTCATAACATAACAGTTAATGTAAAAATGTTTATGTTTTTTTTAAGTTTAAAAAAAGAGTTAAAGAACTGCAAGGAACACGTGCAAGCTTCTCATTGGCTCTAGCTTCCCTAAGGAACAAGCTCATCTGATGATCTGGAGCTGCTTATTCTCTTTCCTCTTAATTAAGCACTTTCCTCGTTCACTCTTAATCTGCTGTTCATCAAAATGACATTTGATCACTTCACATGTTGAGATTTAATTGCATGTGACTCGATTCAATTGAATTGAACCAATGCTCTTAAAATAAATGTGAATTCTCACCTTCTCAGTCTTTTAGCCGAAATGGTTTCTTACAGTAAATTGACCCCAAAAGTTTCACTGATTTCCTTAAAAACTGGTGAAATTTACATTTTAATTTGTTTTTACCAAAATTCTCTCAATATTTTAAGAGAAACACAGAACAAGATTTTTTTTCAAGTACACAAGCACATTCTTTTTAGCAATCACATAATTTTTTTTAATGAAAATTCCAAGCCTCATGATTCATTTTTTATAGTGTACCGCAGTCAATAGCTGAGTTAGAGACAGGATTTGTGTTTGGGATCTGAGTTCTGGGCTGGTAATCTCCGAAACCAGAAAGAAGAAGAAGAACAAGAATGCCTTTATTGTCATTGTATCACTTATTTACAATAATATTGGGAGCTCTTTGGTGCAATGGAATGAACAAAAATCAGAAAAAAAATAAAGCCACCCCTTCAGATGTGTATCTGTGTGTTTGCGCATGCCGTGTGATGTGTTGCCACTCATTCTGGGTGTGTGTTGGATTTTGGACCCAAGAAAAGAAAAAAAAAAAACATTTTAAAAGTAGTTGCTCTTTAAACAAAAGCGAACATAAACACATTCACATTAGATAGCTTGCAAATATTTCCCAGACAGCTATTTTTTTGCTCTCGCCTCATTTTGGACTTCTAGACTAGAGGTTCTAGATGAAAAACACTCAGCACAGAGCACTTTTCATACTTTCAGCCATCATCCACACAATCTCAAGACTTCTGACTCCGCATCAAAGCCTTTTGTTATGAAAGAGGTGGGAAATTGCTGAGCATCTTCCGACATGAAAGAGCAAAGCATATCATCCCTGTGATCTAGCAGCCCACGGAGACCAACAACCATAAACTCAATAATGATCATATTATAGGC
This sequence comes from Paedocypris sp. Pulau Singkep, assembly GCA_017309775.1. NCBI lineage: Eukaryota > Metazoa > Chordata > Actinopteri > Cypriniformes > Paedocypris > Paedocypris sp. Pulau Singkep. The sequence goes on from MU204263.1 coordinate 1,029,982, forward strand.
ATCATAAAGCTCTGTTTTTGTAGTCTTGTAAAGCTCATTACAAAGAGATCACAAACTTGGAGCATTACACGTGAATATTTTTGTCTTCAGAGCTCCAGTTCTGTACTCTCACATCATTACTGGCGTCAGCCAAATTTGAAAGCTGGAATTTTTGTTCTTTATTTTATCCCTTTATTGTTCTGATTAAACATTTCTCAAACCAAAACCAATACATGCCTTTTGACTTGATCAATCAAACATAGTGGCGATTTATTAAAGTCTCAACTTAAAGTGTCTTGGGAGTTGGACTTGCCACCCAGACATTGCAGGTTTCAATCCAGGTCTAGTGGGTTCCACAACTGTGTGTCCTTGAGCAAGACACTGACCACCACATTCTCCCTGGAAGCCACAGCTTAAGGTTGACCTCTGTTTGTGTGTGTTCAGAGAGGGAAAGTGCCTTTTAAGTGTGTTGGTTAAATAAACTGAAGATTTCATATAGATTAAAAAAAAAAGGTATTTTTTCTCCTTTTTACAATATTTTTGGTTTAGCAAAAGACTAAATCGAAATGCTGAGTGGATTGGTTCAGTTCTGTTTTTTTTTTTTGTCATGTTTGACAGTGCAGATCGAGACTCAAGAGTTTTGTGTTATCTCAAACATCTGCTGTATAGTCCCTAGTGACGTATGTGCCATTCATTGAGACAGTCTGGTTCATATAGGGGATTTACGTGCGAACAGATAGGCTTTATATTCTTTCATTAATGTGCTGAACATATGGATTCTGACACATTAGCAAATGCTTAATGCCAAGTGCACTAGTGTGGAAAACAGAGATGATTACTAGTTAGAAAAAGGAAAAATTACTTGTGATGTACATGCGTTTTAATTAGATTATGAGAAGTCCACAGAGAGTTGTCGTTCGGAAAGAAGTGAAAAACAAAAGTCTCTTCATTTGACAATTTAAGCTATCATTTGACTGCTGTCGAACAACAAACAGGATATTTGTTTCTCAAAAATCTCAAAAGTGATAGAAAATCTTTATTTTTAATTCACGGTATATTGAATCATGATTCAAAACTTTTTATACTGCTGTGTTATAGAAGTTGCTCAGGAATTTTCAATACTCTTTAAATTTGCCAAATACCTCCTACGTTATAAGCAAGAGTAGGCGACTGGTCCGACTCTGACTCCAAGCCAGGGATTCGTGATTTAGCTACTGATTCACATGCAGTTTGTTTGAGTAGAAATGGTAGGAGCAAGCCCTGCAATCTGTCTGTTTTTCAACTTTCAAATTGGTCAATTTGAAATGCACTGTTCCATGCCAAATACTGTTCATGTAAAGGCTGCAGTGTGTTTAGAGTTTGCAGATGGAGGACAACCATCCCTTGAACGTTTACACTGCATTGCTTTCCAAAAAACACCTGATGGAGAAGAAGCTCATTTGAGTGAGATTTTGATAAAATTACATTTGGAAACTTACCAACAATCTGTGACTGTGCCCTGAGTGTACATGTTCGATTAAAATATTAAACATTAAAGTTTTATTTGAAAGTACATTAAAGTTTGATTTGGAAGTTCTGAAGGAAAAGAAAGACAAGAAAGAAAGAAGGAAGAGCTCTACTTAAAATAAAAGTTGAAAACAATGAAGGAAGAGAGAATCGAAAGCAGGAAGGATGAGCTGAACTGAAAAATGGTAAAGGATTAATATTAAATTGGAAGCGAAATCTTTCCAGAACAAGAGTCCATCTCGAGAGGGTCAATGGTGTCCAGGTCTTTAGAGACCTGTGGCCCTGATCACCACATATTTCAAAGTGGCAGGGAGGCCAGGCGGGCATTTCTCCTGTGTAAGCACTACAGCAGAGAGAAGCCAGGAAGGCCAAAAGATTTCTAGGATGCTGACTCCATGTATTTTGTCTTGGGAGTCTTAGCTTAGAGAGTGTATCATCTGAAGAGCTATCCGTGCCCTACTTTAAATAGTGCCAAAGCATAAAAAGGAAGATATATTTCACTTTCAACTGTACTATTGCTCAAACATTTGCAATGGTGTAGAGCATGTTGTTGCAAATGGTCTGCTAATTGACCTTAAGCGCCTTATATTATTTAGAAACCCTGTGAAAAATGTGAATTTCACACAAGCCTTTTGTGAAATCTATCAAATGGAATAATTGTAATTAGGATTAATTAAGAATTCATGCCACAACTTTTATAATAAAATTTTTACACAGACTTTTTTATTTTAGAGTTAGAGTTGTGAGATGCTGCTGGTCCTACTTCCATCCAATTCTTTATTCTGATCACTTACAATTCTGGGTTTCAGTGAGCTTGAGTCATTCACACCAATCCTGGGGCAAACAGTGGGACACACTCTACATTCAAACTCTAACACATAAGGGTCATTTTCAACACTGTGTTTCTCTTGAACAAATGTTTTTGGACTGTGGGGGTAAACCGATAACCCAAATACACTCTAGTATGAGGAGAACTTGCAACCATCAGACAGAAAGACTCTGATCTGACCTCAAACTTAGTCTTCCTTCGTGTGAGGAAACGTTGCTACTAGGGGTGGGACGAGACAGTTTTCCCACAAGGATAGCAATATTTTATCTGTATTTTATTTAACTAAAACGTTAAAAACTTATCAAAACTGTTGATGTATTTCACTCTTTCTAATTTCATCAATTGCATGCAGTGACAACCAGATAACCAACATATTATAGATAATACAAAATATGATTCCATAAATTGCCAGGCAAGTAATTTCACAAAAAAATGTACGGTAATTGTCAATAGTATAAAAATCCATTATGTGCAGACATTAAACACTCTCTTTATAGACAAAGACAAGTCTTCCAGTAATGGTAGAATCATTTTGGCATCAAGTTCAACTCAACATCAATGTACTTCATTATGATTATATTCACTGTGTTCATTTTAGCTCTAAAAAACATTTTTATTGAAAGTGTCCAGTCAATTATTGTCTAGAACAAGTGAAGGACTCACATCATCTGAATGAGTTTTACTGCAGTAATCAGCTGCTTTTCTCTCATATTTCTGCTCTACTGCAGCGAGAGTGAATCGTTTCAGTAGTAATGTAATACTCGTTAGATTAAACTCAAGTGTGCAACTAATGACTGTTTGAAATAATCGGTTTTATTTTACAAACACATTTTATTAAAGTTTAACTCGTTCGCTAAATCATAACAAACGTTCTTGTAGTGTGAGTGACCTGTCGCGGTGGGCGGGGCAATGCCGGAGATGCGCTCACTCAGAGGGAGGAGTCCGCGGTTGTTAGAGCCACCGTCATTTGAAACGCGAGCGCAAGGAACCGTGCGTTCAACTGGAGCTGCTCATGCCAAATTCTCGCGATATCACGAGATGCAATCGCATCTCACGAGAAGCATGCGATCTCGCGACATCTCGTCCCACGAGATCTTGTCACACCCCTAGTTGCTACCCACTACACCACCAAACCGCCCTGCGTACTTGCATAGGTCTACATTTCAGCATGTGGATCCTAACAATTAGGATCTAAATAATTTTTTTTTTTACTTTAAGAATAAAAACTGTAACCCTGTAACTGTAATAATAATAATAATAATAATTATTATTATTATTATTATTATTATTATTATTACTACTTTTATTATTTATTTAACATGTGTATAGTATTTTTTTTTGCAACAAAGAGACAAAGCCCTAATGTTTTGTCTCTTTGTTGCAAGTTACAGGCTCATTAGATTGGGAGCAAAGATTTGTGTTGAATCTTCAGATTAGACAGTAGTCCCAAGTGTAAAGGACTAAGGTGAAGACGGGCACAGCACGTAATCCCACTGCATTGGGTAGACAAAGGCAGGAGAAGCATAGATTTGTTATCGGGAAATTTTCATGTCCACAGAGACGTGATCTTTCTTTCTTTCCCAAGAGTTTGTCCAAAACCCAGACAAATCCCCCAGCAAAACCTGTGGTATAATCTTCTGAAGGCCTTTAGCTAATGAGGTCCTGCAGAGTAGCCAACTATTCATGTCTTGACAGTGAAATTAGGAATTGATACTGAAACACCTTAAAGTGCACTTAAAGTACCGAAAATTGGTCACTTCTTGGTATACTCGAAACATCGAAATATGTTGTTGTACATGTGATGCACAGTAATTGTTACCATTCTGACGCAGATCAGGGAAGCCGGAGTCCGACGTGGCACTAACCATGCATATAATAAAGCAAATACACAAAACACAGGAACATTGTGTGTGCATTTATGATTACATTTGATAATGACTGACAAAGAAAACTTAAATACATGAGTCAACAAGGTAAATCAATGAAACTGGTGACTACAAACCAACAAAGAAAGAAACAACAAAAAGCTATTGTCTGCATCTGAGATATTGCTTTTTCGGAGTTCAACCAGGCCAGGCTCCAGACTGGCTCCCACATAACATCTCCATTTCTGGTCAAAATGGGTTTTGAATTTAGTCTGACCCTTCACCTATACAACATATTTGACCCTACCATGTGCCCACAACCTGGCATCTTTAGGCATCCCCTCCATCACAACCTCCAGGTTCCAAGCCACAGTCTTTTTCTAGATTTCTCACTCATTTTCTATACTGTATGTTTCTATATGTTTCTATAACAGACCATTTGTCTTCATGACTTTGGGACTTACTGTGCTCCCCATGCTTGAATTGTATCCCCTGGGTGCCCGATGCCCATAAACCAGTTGTGAGTGAAAGTATGATTGTGTGTGTCTGTGTCACAATATGTATTGGTTGTCACAATTTAAGCTGCGTCCCGACTTCAGGCTTCAGGCTCCTTCAGTGGCATTTGGGTCACCTGTCACCCTGGTTCTGAAGGTTTTGAATCCCTGTCCAATAGGTTCCACAACTGTTTTCTTTGGTCTAGACACTGACGCTCACATGCAACCCTGGCGCCAAGGCTTAAGGGTGCTCTGGGTCATTTTACATTTGCATGTGTCTCTGTGTGAGGACATTTATAATGCTTATTTTTTGGGCATCCGTAATAAGTATTGTCCATGCATTAATTTTATAAACAGTTTTCCTCTTTTTCTGGGTCACGTAAAGCGGAGCCACTGGCAGTAACAGTAATACGTGTTTCATTCATGATCTGTTGCTTATGTTGCCTTGCATTAGTCTTTGTGCGCTTTGAGACAGTTAAAACTGTTAAAAGCGCCTTACAAATGCTCTGAACTTGAACTTGACTGTAAAACATTGCATAAATAGTCTTGATTATGATATAATGATATATTTGAAAACTTAAAAGCACTCCCTTTAACTTTAACTTTAAATTAGTGCTGTGAAACTAGTTAATCGCACTTCCATGACCAAATTAATTGCGATTAAATAACTGAAGCTTGGAATATTGGATAATGAGGTGTAATATGTAAACTAATGTAAACTCAACACTAGATAAACACTAGTTTCAATACTGCAATATAATTTAGTATAATTATAAAAAAAAAGTCAATTTTGGACTTACATATAAATGTTTGAAGTACCCATTTTCTTAAGGTTAGACTCATAATAAAAATAGGACATTGTGTTTTTTGTAAAAAAAAAAAAAAAATAGTTATAAGACTAAAACTTGAACCATGTTTTGCCTTATTTTTGTTGGCTAAAAACAAACTAACTTAATAAATGCTTATCACTCTAACATGAAACATGTCTTGGAATGTACATAGAGAAATTACATAAAGCTTAGAATGTTTGCTTTTAAATATAAGTCTAAGTAATCACAGTATTGTCTTCATCTAATACCTGTGAATGTGGCGGCTTGTTGAACAGAGATTTGATCTGATGAGCAAGTTATTTGCAGTTGAAACGGCCTCTAAAAAAAGTCTCAGTTTTAACAAGTCCATTCAAAACACCGCAAATGGAGACTCGATGAGACAATTGAATTGAATTGAATTGAAAAATTCTTTATTAGTCCCACAGCGGGGAAATTTCACGTCACAACAGCAACAACAAATCCAAACAAATAAATAAACAAACATCACCATAACGCACTGCACACATCATAATAAACAAACAAACAAACACAGACCATAAATGAACAAGTAGCGCTGCCCGTCATAAGCATAGTTCCAGTCACCAGTTTAAATTTAGCAATTTATTCCCAAGCAAGTGTCTGTCCTTAAAACCCATTGCACTTAAATACCAGCAGGTGAAAGCAATCACTCTGATCATAATGAGCCACACCTGGGTGACACTAGCACGGCTCTCTGGGTTTATTCTTGTCACTTTGAGCTTCTGATCGTAATCAGCAAAACCGCTGGGTCTCTTCATTGCATGTCACCAAACCGAAAGTGAAAAGAAACGCAACTGTGAATAACGGCATTAAAAATAATTGATGTGATTAATGGATGGTGTGGGGCTGTCCTGGTTGACACGCCTTTACACCATCGCGTGGTCATCGGGGACAGTGCCTCTGGAGTGGCAGACTGGGGTGGTGGTTCCTCTTTACAAGAAGGGGGACCGGAGGGTGTGTTCCAACTACAGGGGGATCACAGTCCTCAGCCTCCCTGGGAAAGTCTATTCAGGGGTACTGGAGAGGAGAGTTCGTCTGATTGTCGAGTCTCGGATTGAGGAGGAGCAATGTGGTTTTCGTCCCGGACGTGGAACTACGGACCAGCTCTATACCCTTTTCAGGATCCTGGAGGGATCATGGGAGTTTGCCCAACCAGTCTACATGTGTTTTGTGGACTCCTGTGGGGGGTGCTCCGGGAATATGGAGTACCGGAGCCCTTGTTACGGGCTGTCCGGTCTCTGTATGACCGGTGTCAGAGTTTGGTTCATATTGCCGGTAGCAAGTCGTTTCCATTTCCAGTGAGAGTTGGGCTCCGCCAAGGCTGCCCTTTGTCATCGATTCTGTTCATAACGTTTATGGACAGAATTTCTAGGCGCAGTCGAGGCGGAGGAGGGATCCGGTTCGGTGACCTCGGGATCGAGTCCCTGCTTTTTGCAGATGATGTGGTCCTGTTGGCTTCGTCGGGACGTGATCTCCAGCTCTCACTGGATCGTTTTGCTGCCGAGTGTGAAGCGGCCGGGATGGGAATCAGCACCTCCAAGTCCGAGACCATGGTTCTCGACCGGAAAAGGGTGGAGTGCCCCCTGCAGGTCAGAAACAGGGTCCTTCCCCAAGTGGAGGAGTTTAAGTATCTCGGGGTTTTGTTCACGAGTGGGGGGAGGATGGAGCGGGAGATCGACAGACGAATCGGTGCTGCGTCCGCGATAATTAGGACGCTGCATCGGTCCGTCATGGTGAAGAGAGAGCTGAGCCAAAAAGCAAAGCTCTCGATTTATCAGTCGATCTACGTTCCTACCCTCACCTATGGCCACCAATTGTGGGTGGTGACCGAAAGAACGAGATCCCGGATACAAGCGGCGGAAATGAGCTTCCTCCGCAGGGTGGCTGGGCTCTCCCTCAGAGATAGGGTGGAGCTCGGCCATTCGGGAGGAGCTCAGAGTAGAGCCGCTGCTCCTTCGGGTTGAGAGGGGCCAGATTGGGTGGTTCGGGCATCTGGTAAGGATGCCCCGTGGACGCCTTGCTGCTGAGGTGTTCCGGGCATGTCCCACCGGCTGGCCAGGCAACGCCTCGGAATTCTTCCGGAAGAGCTGGAGGACGTAGCTGGGGCAAGGGAAGTCTGGGCCTCCTTACTGAGGCTGTTGCCCCCGCGACCCGGCCCCGGATAAGCGGCGGAAGACGGTACGGTACGATGTGATTAAGCATTTAAAATGAATCGCGTGCGTCAACACGTTAATGTTGACAGCCATTTTAAATGTATATTTGTTTCTTGATATCTCTGCAGTAAGCTAGATAAAGTATGAGTCATGCATTTTTTCCATACTAGCTTAAAATTTTTGAAATATTCAGAATAGTCTGAGTAAATGGATAAAAAAATAATGTTAATATGAAGTTAAAGAAAATGAGCAATAATGTTTGTAATGTTGTCTTTTGTGCATTGAAATGGGATTGTCTGCTGCGGAGTTTCAGGTCTGATTGCATGTTTGGACACATCAGTGTTGATTGGATTGTAGAAAAAAATTGTAAAGCTGTACTTAAAAACTATTTGAAACATTTTTTAAATTGATTTTGACCATTGCCATTACTGTAAAATACAGTAGTGTCTTTTCACACAAAAAGTGTTATATATATATATATATATATATATATATATATATATATATATATATATATATATATATATATACACTTTTCCACATCATCATATATTCCACATCAGCTTGTCTCACGGAGTGATTAATGTTAGAGCATAAGGATTTGCATCCCTTGAATTAAAAAATTCTCCTTGATTCAAAAAGTGTTTCTTCAATTTGGCATCTTTTGCAGTCTTGGTATTTATTTTAGTAATCACCAGCTTTGCCGATGATAAAAAGCTAATAAACATGCTCCAGTATGACACATTATCCAGCAATTCATCAGCTAAATATGTAAACCTAAAATGTCAAAATGGAAAATTGTGTTGAACATTTATCAGGAATGTTTAGATAATACATTGATAATTAAAATTAAATGGTAATTAAGAGCTATAGAGAAACAATAAAAAACAAAATACGACAAGAAATTATTGTGAGAAAAGATTAAAAAAAGAAAACAAGGTTCAAAATAATAATTATTTTCAGAGTTATTGTTTGCATAATTATTTAGCACGACTCATGATATTATAATACATCTTTTTTTGTTTTTGCAAAAATCCTTTGCTTTTCAATACACATCGAAAAAAGCTTGATCCTATCACTGCTGCTTGCTGGTATATTATAAAATAATTATGCATATTGTTATTTTGTAAAGTAATTGATTGCCTGAGTTTTTTCAGTTAAAACTATAATGTCGCCCACGATTCTCAGACTGGCTAACATCTCTCACGTCCACTCTTCACCTGGAAAAATTACGCCACACTTCATTTCACCAGGACGGTGTCGACGTTGTTCGAACCGTTTTAGCTTCTTTGCGTTGGTCTCGGACTAAGAAAAGCGCTATACAAATGAACTTGGAAAAAAAAAAAAAAAAAAAAAAACTACCTCTGGCACTGCCTCTAAATTTGACAGGATGTGGGAACCTCTTTTCTCCTTTCTGGACAGAAAAACGGACTGAATTCCTTTGAACTGAGGTCCACTTGTAACTCGTTCTTTTACTTGTTTAGTGTTGCTATAAATCACAATAAAAATGATATAAAAAAAAAAAAAGCTATAATGTGCACATGTACGACAACTTTAGAAAATAAATATTCTTGATGATGCTAAGCAAGCTCAAACTAAGTTTTCGGCTGTGTTTTGCTCATGACTAGGGCTGTCAAAGCTAACTCGTTAACTTGTGCGATTAATTAAATTAACTGAGCAACTGAACTGAATGTGAAGAACTAAGAAGAACTATCTGACTTGTTTCTACGTTATCTGACGCTTGTTTCTAATGTTCTCAAGTTCACAATTTATAATGAGTATGTGTCTGTATTCTTTGCTCGTTGTTACTTTACATGTTTGCCATGCTTATATCGTGGAATTTTTATGGAATACACTTCAAAATATTTTATTGTTATAATTCTATAATATCGTATATGCACTAAATTATAATACAGTATTTAAACGAGTTTTTGTTTTGTGTTGGTTTTACATTAATTTTTATTTTACACTCCAATATTCAATATTACAAGATTCTGTACAATATTTGTTTAATAATAATTAATTTACAAATAATAATTATTATAACATATAATTTTAAATTATAATAATTGATAATAATATTTTTTATTATTATTTGCACTTAATCGTGAATAATCGCAATTAATTTGGATGTGGAAGTGCGATTGATTATTTTAATTAATCGTTTGACAGCACTACTCATGAACATACATTCACTTCTCTGAGATTTCAATGACAGGTGGCGACACTAGCCACTTTTCCAACTCAGTAATATGATCTACTGTAGTGTTTCAACAAGTTAAATTTTTCTCAGGGAATTCGTAGAGCTCTTCAAACATCACTTCACTGAACTTCTAAAATGCTTAAACAAAGGCATTAATAATCTTGGCTTTCTGACATTTCTTTTCAGACTCCAGTGATCCAAGCGAATGGCAAGTCAAGCATGGTTAATTAAAATGTGTGACACTCAATGTCGAGGGATTAATTAACAACTCTGTTAATAGTTTTTGTGACTGTAAATGTAATGTTTCTAAACACCCCGCCTACAACCTTCCTACTGGTTTTTTCGTATTATCTCTTGAGAAAATGCCACAGGGGTTTCAATGAGATATAAGTACTCTACAGGTTTCTTTCATGCAGTAAATATTGTATTGAACCGATTAAGACTTTGTGTTATCTACCTACATGCCAAGTATTTTGTTATTAACTGTATATTGATCAATGCATATACACTGTATTAACATGTATATGTGGTTTGTGAGCCTTTTTTAACTGTGAGTCGTTAATTCACCATATCAATCAAAACATTAACATGAAGGTGCACATCTCAGGATACCTCAACAACAGGGGCCACAGAGTTCTGATAAGGTGTTTGGGAAGGGGCCTGGAGCAAGAACTGCTGGGGTGCATCCCTGAGGGTCTTGCTACACTGAAAAAAGTGCAAACCGCATGTCGCTACTTTGAATACTGTTGCAATCATGGACTACACTTCCCATGATCCTGTGCTTCTGTTCCCGTCTGGTGTTTCATCCTCATCTATTATCAGTTTCACCTGTTTATCATATGTCTTGTTATTTAAGTCTTCACCCGTGCCGTCATCCGTCATTAACGTTGCACTTCGTCTGTTCTGCTGTCGTCTGTAAGTTTATCGTCCTGTGTTCGTCATTAAATGTCAATTTCTTGTCACCACGATCCCTGGCTCTTCGTCTCATCACCCTCGTCCGTCCAGGATCGTAACAGAATGACTGACCGCTACCGCGCCAGCCGTGGGATTAGGAGACAACGTGCACAGAACCGCGCTCTCGTACGTGGCCAGGGCAGCGTTGGACAGATGCCGGACGCCGCAGCAAACACGGTTTCTACACCGGGCGCCGCCGCGATCGCGGAGATCTGTGGAGATCCGCGTCGGCTGCCGCGAGTGAGAAAAGTGCACATTCTGCCGCACCTGCTGTTATCGGCAGCGTACCGTCGGACAGATACCAGACGCCCCTTGCAAATTCGGACTGATTGACGATTGCTTCCGCGACTCCGGATCTGCTGGACTCTGCCGCAGCATGTGTGGTATTGCGTGTTCCAGGTGCGCATGCCCTTCCCGCCGAATTCCGCTTCGGATTATCTTCTCGCCGGATTCCGTGCCGGCCCTTCTTCTGGACCCTAGTGCTGGTTTGGGAGTTTTCCACCCAGGAGCCTAGGGTTTCCCCTCCCTCATCCCTGCTCTGGAACATTTGCTCTCTGCACTGTCCGGGGACTAGATTCTGTCTCTGGTTCCTGTTGACCCTGCAGCTTCACCTACTCTCACCACCTGGCGCACACCTCATCTTCATCGTCTTCATCATCATTGTCTTCAGCATCTTCATCGTTGTCTTCATTGTGGTCTTCATCGTCGTCTTCATCATCGTCTCCATCGTCTTCATCACCCTGAGGCAGCCAGTCTGTATCTCCCGGCTAGGAGGCTGTGAGATCCCACCACCCCACCCGCAATTGAACATCTGTGCGTCGGTGGGGCTTGGTCTCCTCCTCTTAGGCCTGTAGACCCTTCACCCTCATCCTCAGACTCTCATCATCACTCCAGGTCCATACGTGGACGTCGTCGGGCTCCATCGTCTGGTCGGCTCGATTTCCTCCACTCAGCCCTCGGAGATCGCAGGCGTTATCCGCTCCTCCATCTGCGAGTCGGTGCTCTTGCCTTCTTGCTTCACCCCGGTCTTCACTCCCTAAGCATCGCCTCGGTCCTTCATCGCACCTCCTCCCCCCTCTGCTGTTCCACGTCGAGGAGTGCCAGCTGTTGGACCCTTCGGGTCCGGTTTTGGCCCTCCATGGCCAGATTCGGATCCTGCAGCCTGGCGCTCGCTGATGTCATCTATGCCGTCGGGAGCCGCCTAGGGAAGGGGGGCGCTACTGTTGCAATCATGGACTACACTTCCCATGATCCTGTGCTTCTGTTCACGTCTGGTGTTTCATCCTCATCTATTATCAGTTTCACCTGTTTATCATCTGTCTTGTTATTTAAGTCTTCACCCGTGCCGTCATCTGTCGTCAGTCATTAACGTTGCACTTCGTCTGTTCTGTTGTCGTCTGTAAAACAATCATCAATGTGTCTCATTATGTGAGCAGAGACTTGGCTGCATTTTTACCTGTTTACAATTCCCATAAGGGTCTGTAAAATGTCTTTTTACAAGGCAACTTATTTGAATAAGTTGTTATTGCATCTCAGTGATCAAGACACACGGGTTCTGTTCAGATTTTATGATATAATGTTAGATACACTTATACATTAATATACGCATTGTTATTATTTAAATTTAACCCATTAGTACACAAGCCCCAATCAAAGATGATGAGAATTGACGCATATATTATTGTGGTGGTCTCTTTTTAAACCCTTCTGATGAATAAACATTATCATTTGAGATTTCATTAAACTTAAAAAACTTACATTTAAATGCCGGAGGAGACTGGCACCAGTGAGCCGGGTTCTCCCCATAACGTTTTTCCTCGTTAAAGAGGTATTTTTACCTGGCCACTGTCGCGTATGTGCTTGCTGTCACGGTTGAGCTGGTTGTTTCAGGACAGGGAGGTATGGATCCCCGTGCACAGCATGAAAACAGCCGGAAGACAAGGGGTTAACTTCTTAAGTGAAAGGGTTTAATCCAAAAAAAACGAGACTTGATAGACAAATGCAACACGGGGCGAGACGAGACATAACACAACCAACGTAACGGTAGAACTCGACCAGAAACCCGTGCACAACGCGGACTATAAATACTTAACCTAAAGACATGATAATGACAGACACCTGGAACACAAATTAGGACAATCACGGAAGGACAGGGAGTGACGTGAAACAGCTGATCACCAAAACAAAACAAAACACACGCGGGAAGGACGGCCGGGCGGGCCGCAGCGGTCAGGAGGACGGCCGGGCGGGCCGCAGCGGAGGTCAGGAGGACGGCCGAGCGGGCCGCAGCAGAGGTCAGGAGGCCGGCCTGGCGGGCCGCAGCAGAGGTCAGGAGTGCGTGGTTTGACCGGAGCATGACGAGGCTTGAGGCGGTCTGGGCGTGGCGTGACCGGAGCATGGCGTGGCTTGACGGCTACTGGGCATGGCTGGGCTGGACCTGGAGCGTGACGTGGCTCGGCTGGAGCAGGAGCGTGACGTGGCTCGGCTAGAGCTGGAGCGTGACGTGGCTCGGCTGGAGCTGGAGCGTGACGTAGGTCGGGCAGTGCCCGCTGAGACGAGGCAGGGTCGGGCGGTGCCCGCTGAGACGAGGCAGGGTCGGGCGGTGCCCGCTGAGACGAGGCAGGGTCGGGCGGTGCCCGCTGAGACGAGGCTTGACTTGGCACGGGCGTGGCTTGACTTGGCATGGGCGTGGCTTGAGGCGGCACGGGCGTGGCTTGTCTTGACAGAGGCGAGACAGGAAAAAACAGTGTGCACACCGAAAGCACCTGGGCCGGAGAACGCACCCGTCTGACCGTGGGGATGGCTGACACTCGCTGACTGGTTTTGAAATTCTTTTCCTCACAAAACTGACAACTTTGACGCCGCGTTGGCAGCCGATGACTTGCCTGTACACTCGCCGACACAATGCGCCACACATCAAAAACCGCCGTAATTGGCGATCCCACAGGTAGCTGGCCGAAGTCACACGAGCACACGTCCAATAAAATCTTCCAGACCTCTCCAGGGTCTGCATGGCTTGTCAGTGGGCAAAGTTTTAAAGCAAAGACCATTTCTTCATGAAACAACTTACATTGTTCCTGGTCTGAAGCTGTGAGGAGCGTCGTGAACACATTCCAGGCTTCCATGCTGGCGGGATCCAAAAAAACGAGACTTGATAGACAAATGCAACACGGGGCGAGACGAGACATAACACAACCAACGTAACGGTAGAACTCGACCAGAAACCCGTGCACAACGCGGACTATAAATACTTAAAATAAAGACATGATAACGACAGACACCTGGAACACAAATTAGGACAATCACGGAAGGACAGGGAGTGACGTGAAACAGCTGATCACCAAAACAAAACAAAACACACGCGGGAAGACATGACACTAGACAGGAAGTAAACAAACACATCGGGAACGCGGAAGTGACGCGAAACAACGATCCGCATCTAACTTGGCTTCAGCCGGGATCTGTGACACTTGCTCACTGGTCTTTGTCTTTGTCTTGTCATAACCGCAGCCATTTACTTAACACCAACAATCCAGACGATCAAATTAATAAAAGCACACAAATAACACTTCCCTTACATATTTACACGTGCGCTTTGAGACAATTAAAACTGTGAAAAGCGCCTTACAAATACTCATATTATTAGTATTATTATTAAAGATGTTATTTTTGAAATTGGCTAAGTAGTGGTTAGTTCTTTCAAAGTAATAATTTTAAGTTGAACCAAAGTAAACTGATTAGGTGTAATCAGTCGATGCAATATTTTTTACTTTGATCCGACGAGACACTTTTTACAGTGTTCTTGAATTGTCTCAGAAACTTTAGATCGAAACCTGTTCCTGTTTGCCGCCCATGTCCACAACGAGCCCTCGTAGGGTGGGTGAAGGGCCTCGTTTAGAGTGTTGGCAAAAACATTTTGTGGAGCGTTGTGGCGAAAATAAACATAGCCAGCTGAATGAAGGCTATTAGTGACGTGAGACTGTGAGAGACCGTGCTGAGAAGTAGGGACTGGTGTAAAAAGTTGTGTGTTGTCCAAGAGCGTAGCCTGCTAAACAGATCAAGGGGTCGTAGAGCCTGAGACAAACACTCCTCATACTCGAAGGAATATCTTGCATTCGAGGGAAGGGCCATCCAATTCAAAGTGCTGCCATTCGGTCTCTCGCTAGCTCCGAAAGTTTTTTCCCTGTGCATAGACGCCGCTCTCGGGCCGCTGAAGATGAGAGGCTTCCGCACCCATCCTAACCTCGCCGACTGTCTTATCATGGCGCAGTCTCGCTCGACGCTGCTGCAGCAGAGGGACGACATTGCCCGCCACCTGGCATACTTGGGCCTGACTGTGAACGTGGAGAAGAGCAGGCTCACGCCTACCCAGATTATTCCCTTCCTGGGTGCGGAGCTGGACTCGACCTCGATGAGAGCCTGCCTGTCGGAGAACAGAGTGAAGGTAATCAGAAGCTCTTTGGCTTTGTTTGTACAGGGTCGACGGTTGCCGGTGAAGTTGTGGCAGAGGCTGATGGCGGCCGCTACGACCGTGTGCGATCTGGGTCTGCTGCACATGCGTCCTTTTCAGTGGTGGATCCGCGACAACGTCCTGGACCTCCGAGCAGTCCAGGATCCTAGTGTCGAGCGAGTGCGTGAGCACTCTGGCTCCGTGGCAGGGACCCCAACTGTACAAGAGAGGCGTGGCGATGGGCCGTGTGATGCGACGGTTGGTCGTCTCTATGGACGCATCCCTTTCAGGCTGGGGGGCCGTCTGCGAGGGGAGGCCGGCCTGGGTGCGCTGGCAGACCGATCAACAGACTGGAGTTGCTCGCCCTGCATGCTTTTCTACCATTGTTGAAAGGGAAGCATGTTCTGGTGCGCTCCGACAGCACGGCAGTGGTCTCGTATCTCAACCACCAAGGTGGCGTGAGGTCGAGAGCTCTTCAGGACGCAGCAAGGAGTCTGTGGCTCTGGGCGGACCTGAGGTTGGCGTCGATTCGAGCGATACATGTTCCAGGCAAGTTGAATGCGGGACCGGATCTTCTCTCCAGGGACGGAGTGACTCACAGGGAGTGGAGGCTCCATCCACAGTCTGTGAAACTCATCTGGGACCGTTTTGGAAAGGCACAGGTGGATCTGTTCGCGTCAGAGGAAAACACTCATTGCAGTCTGTTTCTCCCTGAGGGAACCCCCGTTGGCCGGAGACGGTCTCTCGAGTCCTTGGCCGGCAGGCAGGAAGTACTGCTTTCCACCGGTGAAGCTGCTCCCCTTGGTGCTGCACAAGATCAGGGAGGAGGCCGAGACTGTCACTCTGGTTTCCAGAGTTGGTGTGTATGGCGAAGGTCACACCATGGAAAATCCCGCTAAGGAGAGACCTGCTCTCCCAGGCGAGAGGCTCAATCTGGCATCCTCAGCCGGGGCTGTGGAGACTGCACGCTTGGCTGGTTGGTCCGTTGTGAGCCGACCCCTTGCGCTCAGGGCGCTGGAGACAGTCGCTGAGGCTAGGGCGCTATCCACGCGTCGTCTTTACAAGTGCCGAGTTTTCGCTGACTGGTGCAGGACGGCTGTCTTGTCTTTTTTGCAGGAACGCTTGGAAGCTGGCAGCACACCTGCGACGTTAAAAGTGTATGTGGCAGCGATCGCGGCGCATCGAGGGGAGTTGGACGGCCTGCCCTTGGGGAGACACAAGCTTGTGTCAGGATTTCTTCGAGGAGCTAGAAGGTTAAACCCTTCCCGTCAGCGCCTGCCGCCGGTGTGGGACCTACCTCTGGTCTTGAAAGCGCTGGCTGAGCCGCCTTTCGAGCCCCTGGCAGATAGTGACTTGGCCCTGCTATCTGTTAAGACTGCCTTCCTGCTGGCGTTGGCATGTGGGAAGCAAGTTGGGGACTTACATGCTTTCTCTGTTAATGCTTTGTGTTTGCAGTTTGGTGAGGACGACTGCATGGTGAGGCTCGTCCCTAAGCAGGGATACGTGCCAAAAGGCCTGTTCACTCCTTTCAGGGATCAGGTGGTGACGCTTCGCGCGTTTGAATCCGCCGGCTCCCCGGATTGCCCAGTTCAAGCCTTGCGTTTTTACGTGGATCGGACGAGTTCTTTCAGGTCCACGGAGCAGCTTTTTGTGTGCTTCGCAGGACGTAGGAAGGGCAAACCTCTGTCGAAGCAATGTCTTTCGCACTGGATTGTGGATGTGATTCGACGTGCTTATGTTTTGCAGGGCAGGCAGTGTCCGGTTGGTGTCCGTGCACACTCCACAAGGGCACTCGCATCTTCGTGGGCGTGGGTAAAAGGAATGGACATTGGTGATATCTGCAAGGCTGCTGGTTGGGCTTCGCAGAATACTTTCGCGAGGTTCTACAACCTGGATGTGTCCTCGTTTGCTCCGCATGTGCTGACGGTGCAGGAGGACGCAGCTGGATCGTCGGGTTTGTCGGTGCAGTGAGTGTGAAGGTCACGTGAGTACTCGGTGATTCGCGCTCAGTGTGTCTCGGCTTGGTGTTGCGTACGTTTGAGCGACATAGGCTGGGCTGAACGTTCTTCTTGTAGCGGGGATTGTATTTCTCCCTTTACGTGGTGTCGACTGACCGACTCGATAGGGAACTCTCCAGGTTTCGACTGACAGGTTTTTCGGTCTTCTGGCATTCAGAAATTGTTCTGAGGTAACGCTGACAGATGCGCGCCTTTTAACCGCGGGGCTCCGCCCCTGAGGACGTGATCTGTCAGCATTGGCCGCAGTATTACTGCGTTGTTTAATTGGCTTCAGCTGGTGTCGGGGAGCGTTGTCCCCTTACGTGGTGTCTCCCTCCCTCCTCTCAGGGAACATGGGTTTCAGTCAAAACCTGGAGAGTTTTGTGTGATGTGGATGGCAATAAAATCCGGTAACCTCCATTGCATGAGAACAGTCGGCCGAGGTGTGCCCATGGACACGTGGTGCATTGCCTATTTGCAAGCCTGCAGTAAAGGTTCCCCTTCGAGAACAGTCACTTCGACATTACACAAGGGAAATCCCGTTTTCCTCTATTTCACTGAAGTCAAGTAGAATTACGCAGCGAACACGCTGCCAGAGCGCAGGCGCGCGCCCGCCCAGCGGGCGTGGCCACACCCTCCTCTCCCCGCGCCCGCGCTCTGCTCGTCAGAATCGTTTTCTTCACAGATGGAGT
>MU204263.1:1048051-1060118 GCA_017309775.1 Paedocypris sp. Pulau Singkep
GCAGAGCGCGGGCGCGGGGAGAGGAGGGTGTGGCCACGCCCGCTGGGCGGGCGCGCGCCTGCGCTCTGGCAGCGTGTTCGCTGCGTAATTCTACTTGACTTCAGTGAAATAGAGGAAAACGGGATTTCCCTTGTGTAATGTCTTCCGTTCCCTTATCTCTCGGGGAACGAAGGGTTACATACGTAACCTAGACAGTTTTGAGATGCTGTACCCAGGGATCATTGGCCTGTTCCGCTCAGTGTAATCTAAATAATAATAATAATAATAATAATAATACATTTTATTTGGAAGTGTCTTTCATGACACCCAAGGACATTTTACAAGACCGAATAAACAAAGACATATACAGCGTAGATAAATACAGAAGGGATCCTGAGTGGAATTTTTATAGCCCAAATACAAGTTTAAACAGGTGAGTTCCCTTTCGAAACGGTCTCTCGATGTCACATATGGGTAACAACGTTTCCTGGCAGAAGTTGAAGCCAATAGAACAACGCAGTGACAACTGCGGCTAATGCGACAGATCCCGCCCTCGGAGGCGGAGCCAACAAGGTAGACCGCGCGGATCTGCCAGCATTGCCTCAGAACAAATTTCTTCACGAAGTAACAGCCATGGTTACCAGTGACTATTTGAATAAATAATGTTACTCTTACCTGGCCTCTTCAACGAAGGAAGCAGTTTCCATGCAGTCGTCAGGAAGGACGTTGAAGGTTCCACGCTGCTGTGACATAACATGGGCTCTTCTTGATCAGATCATTCACGAACGTCACATCACTGCAAGCACCTCTCTTGTTCTTAACTTGAGCACAGTTTCTCTAATAGAGCTGACGAAGAGGCTCTGAATCAAAGTGTTTAGTTAAAGTTTGAAATGATTTAGGCTTTGTACAGCACTGCACTTCTGCGCTAACTGCAGTTCGCGCTTAAGTATTCTCACCACTGCTCACGGCTGTACATGTAGAATGAAATCATTTGATTTAAGAATGTGTTTTGAGGCATGATATGCAGAAGCACATTTCACTACATGGTGTACCATGGTGTATAACATATGTGACAATTAAAATTTGAATTTGGTATGGTGGTTTAAAAACACTAGCGCTAGCACTAGTACCTGAGTTGCTGAAAAGCTTCCTGTCGGGGCTTGTGGCGCTACCATGATGGTTTGCGCATTGCAGCCCCTGGACACGTCCACTTCAGCGGTGGGTCCGTGTGATTCCATGGGCGCGCCTCTGTCTGGCTAGGAGCTGTCTGCTACGGGAGCGATGCAAGACTGGAGGACTGAACTCGGCAGATGACTCTTTAGCTGCATGGAGTTCATGGCGGAGGCTGTTCATTGTGTGCTTTTCTTCTGTGCACAGAAGGCACGTTTTGTGGTGCGTACACAGCGCAATGGTGATTTGAATCATCAAGGTGGAGTGTGAGCGCAGGATCTTCGTGTCGCCTCAGCGTAGCTGATGGTGTGGCTTGCGGAGTCGGCAGATGTGAGGCCGATATGGCTGCGACATCTGTGCTGCGATCTTGCTGGCTGGGCGGGTGTCCCAGTCTTCCCTCACCGTTTCAAGTGTGTCCCTTCCAAAGCACATGCTCGGTGGAAGAGGACGTGCTAGGATTAGCTGCTCCCCTGCAAGAACCTCCAAACAAGCTCAAGGCGAAAGGAGGAACGTAGGGAAGTCGAGCCCTTTGACTTCGGACAGATCCGAGTGAGGTGCTTCACGTGGCATTCTGCCTTCATTCAGCTTCTGTCGTGAAGTTTTCAGCTCAACGGTGGCTGTGTTTCGCAGGCAGGGTGCCTGTCGTTCTGGTGAGAGCGGTGGACGGTTGACTAGTGGGGTCAGAAAAGTTCCTAATCCCGAACCTAAGTGCAAGTTCAAGTTCTGAGCATTTGTGCCGTGCTTTATTTACTGACTGATGGGAGGCTTCGAGCAGCTCTCCTCAGTTATGTATGGTACGAGCGATGATGTTTTGCAGGAGCGTCCGAAGGCAGGCAGCACTCCGGCGACTCAAAATGTATGTGTGCGGCGATTGCAGCACACAACAGTGAGGTGGATGGCCGTGAGCACAGCACAGGCTTGTGTCTGGGTTCCTGCGAGGTGCAAGAAGACTGCAGCCAGCTGGGCTTCAGCTGGACCCCATGTAGGATCCGTCGGTGGTCCTCAAAGGTCTGGAGGGAGTCAGGGCGCATTCCACGAGGGCCCTGGTGTCAGAATGGACTTGGGTCAAGGGAATGAAGAACGATGACTTAGGCTTGTCCTCGTTACTCCGCACGTGCTGTCGGCGCGAGAGGAGAATGCTTTACCGTCAGGGACGTTGGCTCAGTGAGCGTTCAGGTGTCGTGAGTACCCAAGGGTTTCTCCTCTTATAATTCCGATTCCTTATTCCTTATAATTCAGTTGCTCGTGTGGACAGCATCGGTGATGTCTGGACGTCCCTTCTTGCAATGGAGTTCTATTGCATACCGATATGTGACATCGAGAGACCGTTTCGAAAGGGAACTCTCCAGGTTTCGAACAAAACCCTTGTTCCCTGATTTAAGGCAACGAGATGTCACATAAGATGCCGCAAGCAGGACTGGAGTGGGCGCTGTCTTGTGTCGCTCAGTCATTTGTTCTGAGGCAATGCTGGCAGATTATCTAGCCAGATGCTGGCCGCACGCTTTACCTCGTTGGCTCAGCCTCCGAGGGCGGGATCTGTCGCATTAGCCGCAGTTGTCACTGCGTTGTTCTATTGGCTTCAACTTCTGTCGGGAAACAGTGTTACCCTTATGTGACATCTCGTTCCCTTATCTCAGAGAACAAAGGTTTTGTTCGAAACCTGGAGTGTTCTGAGTGCTGCCTTGAAGAACGTCAGAGTGTCAAAATTCTGGATGTGAGGGGGTATATGGATGAGTTCTGACAGATATGGTGGAGCAAGGTTGTGAATGGCCTTGAAAGTGAGGATGAGAGATTTGAAACTAATACTGTGCTGGATGGGTAACCAGTAGAGCTGTTGTAGAATCGGCAGTATTGGACAGCATCCTGTCACACTCAGAAGTACTCAGATTGGTTAAAAATGACAATTACAGAGAGTACAACCAACTGATCCAGAACTTTGTTTACTGGTGCTAGCAGATCTACCTAAAGATCAATGCAGGGAAGACAAAAGAGCTGGTGATAGAATTCTGTAGGCACACACTCTCTGCACTATCACCAGTGAACATCTAGGAAAGGGACATTGAGAGAGTTGGCTAAGCTACTGGCAAAGCTGCATCGCCTGTGTGTGTGCACGCTTGGATTGAAATCATCTGCCGCCAATCAGATTCCTGATGCCTTTAAGGACATAGTCCTTTGTTTTGTCTCTGCCTGAACTTAACAATGTTTCCTGTTTAGCGGACATTCACCATTAAGTTCTGACCATGTTTACTGCATTTGAGACTCGACTTGCTTTCTTGCCCACCACTCATGACACCTGTCAGCTATCATTATTTGTTGACCAGTCATGCTGCAGCAATTAGCTAGAGCACCATTGGTGACTGAATTTTCTTATTTATATTAATAAAGTTGGAAGACTGCTAAAATGCCTGAGTGGGCAAAAATGTATACAACATTCCAGACAACAGTTTTTTCTGTCTAAAGCTGAGAATTGTGCAGTTTATTTTGGACCATCTTAAATAAATACATAAATTGTTTATAAAGGTACAGTATATAATAATACAGTGGACAATCACATATGAACCGTGACCGCCATCTTGAAATAGCGTCACACAGACACGGAACTAACGTCATATAGATAAAATGTCACATACCATAAAGAGTGTAACACCCAGCGAGATTAGCGCATCTGCGTTGAACTTCTATTAGCTTATTTGCAAGTGTGGCAAGGTAATGAAAGATCCCGCCCACTGATTTGACCGCTGGCCAATGGAAAAGATCGCAAGGTGATTTAAAGTCTCCTAGTACCACCTGGGAATGGTTGTGATTGCTGCCGCTTGGTCCATCACGGTGTGCACGCGGTGAGCACCGAGAAAGCTCGTTATTTAACGGGTGTTGTTTGTTCGCGGGAGTGTAGCAACGTTGCCCCAAGTGTGTCTCACGCCTGGATTTGCCGGCTTTGGCTCGCACTGTGCGAGGGGAACAATGCATGCGCGGATCCAAGGCGGGTAAGTCGCGGCGAAGCCGGTGGATTTATGCACGTCCCTGATGCATGCGTATCAGTAGATTTTGCGGATGTACGTTAGTTGCCTGGAGGCAACACGTTGTGCTTGCGTAGTGGCGCCGCGAGCATGGTGCTGCGTCAGGACGCTGCGTGAAGGATACTGAGAGAGTGCAAGCAACCGTGCAGTTTTGCCAGACCTTTGTTGGTACGTATGTAATTTGGTCGATATATTGGTGGTGATTTTAATGTTGCTGACCGCTGGGTGCAGGGGGAGTGCGCACGGACAGCAGGGATCTGGCCGGCGGCGCTGCTTCACTGTCGTCTCCATTGTTGTAAACCAGTTGTACCGTCATCATTCTGCGCCTGGTTCATCGCGGTGCTCATTCGGGCTCGCAGTCTGAGTTCGCAAAGGGCGAGTCGGTGTGTATTGTGCGTATTTTGGGTTAGGTAGGCCGTGGACTGGAAAAGTTGACTTTTTAGAGGCTAACCGGAACGGACTCCCATCCCCAGGGGTGGTTAGCCTCGTGTGTGTGAGTGATTGCGTGTGTGAGTGCAGGTGCGTGTGGTGTGTGCGTATGCGAGGGTGCGCTGTGAACGGTTGGGAACCCGAATCCGAGCGACAGGTGGCCCATTGGTGGTGTGGCGTGTCACACTGAATGATCCATGCTGTACTTTGTCACTGGTGGGTGTTTCGTTCGGGTTTGCGGTGGAATTTCACTCGTTGGCTTAACCAGTCGTTCGACGGTGGGACGTCCACCGTATTGTGTATGGTCGTATGTGTGTTTTATCGGTTTTAAAGTGTTATGGTTTATATGAAGAGTCCCGGGACCTGTTATTGTTAATATTTATTAAAGAATTTGTGATTAATTCCCTATCCACGTCTCCTGCTCATTGGGATACCGAACCAGTGTGTCCGATAAGACAACCCTGGTCGTAGGTTAGTGTCATTGCCGCCGGTTCGGTTGCCACATCAACACTCGTGTCGACCTTGCTACACAAGCTTTATGTGGGGAAAGTTAGTTTTGTGTTAGTGAGTTTGAAATTGCTTCAAACTTCCGCTGAGTAAGTATGTGAGTGATTGTGCTGTCCGCTTCTAGGTGCTCTAGGAGCTCCTGCGCGACTCTATTTATACCAATGCTAGACATGCAGAAGCCATTGTAGGAGAATACGAGCTCATTTTATATTTTGGAAGCAATACATTTGAAACTAACCAGTGTTTTTTTGTTTATTTGATGTGCGTCAGGATTAAACTCTGTTTTTTACACTTCTGGACTCTCATTCATGCCTGCTTGCGGTAAGACCAAGACACGATCATTTAGTATAATTAATTTTTTTTTCGCAACTTTGAACAATGTTCTTGGCGATGTATTTCATCACCCAGGTTTTTTGTTAGTAAAGACATTCATAAGTCAGGGTAACACTGTACAACCTAATATGGAATATTAGTTCAATATACTAACACAATTCACACTTACAAGAAATGTATAATCAATATTAGACTTAATCACACAGATAAAAACACAACCAAAGTCACTCTGATGACGAAGCGCACGCATCGACGGTAAAACGATTATTTTGCGGTGAGGAGAGCCAGCACGTTTAGAGGAAACTGATGAACTTTGATTAACTAAATAGTAACATCTTAGCCACACCGAGGAAGAACGGAGACGTAAGGACAACATCGGGAACAGTGACTGTCGGCTGGCTCTGACGGTTGGACTTTTTCTGCAGGACTACAGGAGATGTCCACACTTCTCCACATTGTCAGGAATGATTGCCCTCAGTGACTGTTATGATTGATCATGATTCTGAAATTAATCATGAATCTGAAATAGTTTTTATTGGCTTTGAATCGTATCTGTAATGCACCCCCCCACACCCCATCCTGACAGTGTGTAATGTCTGTTTGCAAGACTGAGACTGATTGCAACATTTGACAAATATTGATAAGGACGCTCCCACCAACTTTGCCTTTTCTGTCAAATTCCTCGTGTGTCTCAAGAAAAGGTTTCCAGCGCACGTGACCTGTGCATAACGTAGTCAAATGTAACTTTGTATGTCTGCAACTGTTTGTCTGAAATGCTCTGCTCTCGCTCGGTTTTCTTCCAAGAAGATAGTGGCGGCGCGCTGAATGTGCTGCGGCCCTCTCTCGTTCAATGTTGTACCCCAATGCTGTAATGACAATAAACTACTACTACAAATCATCAAAATATTTGTATAGATGAATTGGAGGGCATTGCTGTCATGCACATTCAAGCAACCAAGAAAGTTATGCTAGAGCTAATTGTGCTCCATCCAAGAAACTTGTTAGATCAACCCAAAACAATCTAGTTGAACTGAACTTGAAGAAAGGTCATCAAGTACCATTAACTATAAAACATCATGTTTAAATTTGGTTTGATGAGTAAAATTGTTTCTTGGTATATCAATGCAATGTTGGTGGAAATACTTTCCATAATTTGATTAAGTTAATCCAGCAAGTCCTTTTTTTAGTGTTTAGTAAGTACTATAGCAGCATAAAGTTTAATGTTTTTTTCATACGAATTTAAGAAATAGGATTAAAGCTAAAGTACTTTATTTTGCTTTAATAGTAATTCTGATATTTTTGTATTTTGGGTGGTTTGTGATTTATATAGTTTAGTTACACACTAATGGAGTTGTAATGTTTTTTTTACAATCATTTTACTGTCTGGCTTCATTTCATATAAACAATGTTTCAGAATAACATCTGTTTCTGAGATTAAATTTGCCGTCGATCTTGCGAGACCTCTCAAGCTGCTTGTATTGAAGAAATGGCTGGATAACAATTAAGTTTGATAAAATGATTACAGTTCTTGAGATTTGCATTGTTGACCAGATTTCCAGACTTCTGAAATGGTTTGTTTCACTCAAATCTACTTAGAGGACAACTGCCGTTTACTTGTGAACAGAGCTTCAAGACATGGTACTACTATTTCTTTTTTAAGTAATACTATTCATTTAAGAAAACACTTGGAGAACCTTGATTAATCTTCTGGTAGATGCATTGCATTTCTGAAGGAAAGTTTACTGTTCAATAGAGACTGATGTTGAATTTAGCTTCATAAATTTAATAATATCCTTTCACTAGGGTTGTACATCTTTCTGTCAGGAAAACAGATATATTTTCAAGCACAATTGCCACCAAGCTGGATGTGCTCCAGAAAGAGAAGATTACCAGTCAACTTCACGATTTCCCTTATGTATAATGGTTGTTGATGCACACTGTAGAATTGCTTGGAGTTAAGCTTCAGAACATTCTGCTGAGCGTAGGCCTCCACGAGGCGAGTTATCAAAACGTTGCAGTGGAACTTGCATGCAGTTTTCATTAGTTCATATAAATGCTGCAGAATTGTCATTTCGAATGATGCAACACATCAATGCTGCATTCTAACTTTAAAGTTCTCGTTTTGCGTGGATGTTTGGCGGGGTGGGGGAGGGGGTATTAAATACAAAGACCAACTCAAATCATTCTAATGATTTGCAGAGGCCAAGGCATAAATGAGTTTGTCTGTTTTGTTCATTCTAGTACTTTTTTTCTACTGCATTTGTTCTTGGCTTTCAAACGTCTTAAGTAAAGCTGATTAAAGAGTGAGAAAATTATTCTTATTCACAGTGAAAGAAAGGAGTTTTAAAGAGTCACACACATCCAACGAATTAATTAAGCACACGTGATATTTTCTAGCGATACATTGAAATGTGGTGCAAATGAAAATTCAGGATTTGATTGACAGTGTTCTTTCCTGTCGTTGCACCTTTATGGAAAAAAAAAATTTAATTCAACAATGAGAAAATTTCTCATGAGAGTGAACAAGTTAAGTCAAAAGACAATAGACCTCACACTTGACATTTTGTACTATTTTTTTAAAGCTTGCCATTTTAAAGGATGATAAAAGCAGATTTTCAGAAAAAATTTGAAAAAAGCAGAAAAGCACTTTTCAGATACTTGTTAAGTTTGATACAATTATCATTCTGCATGTGTTTCAACTTTAATCTAGCCGCAGGGGTTGCAAGCCAGTTACTTCTGTGCCGGTCCCAAGCCCGGATAAATAGAGAGGGTTGCGTCAGAAAGGACATCCGGCGTAAAACATGTCAAACCCGAACCATGCAAGTCGTTCAAAGAAACTTCATACCGGATCGGTCGAGGCCCGGGTTAACAACGACCGCCACCGGTACTGTTGACTTACAGGGTGCTGGTGGAAATTGGGCTACTGTTGGTCAAAGAAGCAGAGGAGGCAGAAGGGTGCATGAACAGAGAGAGAAGAGGAAGGGCATGAGAATAGACCTGAGAAGAGGGACTCTTAACGTTGGCACAATGACAGGGAAAGGCAGAGAGCTGGCAGACATGATGGAGAAAAGGAAGGTAGATGTACTGTGTGCAAGAGACAAGGTGGAAGGGCAGCAAAGCATGGTGTGGATAGGAAGAGAAACGGGGTAGGAGTGATCCTGAAGAGGGAGCTGGGGAGCAATGTGCTAGAGGTGAAAAGAGTCTCAGACAGGGTGATGAGCTTAAAGCTGGAAGTTGAAGGGGTGATGGTGAATGTAGTCAGTGGGTATGCTCCACAAGTGGGCTGTGAATTAGAAGAGAAGGACAGATTCTGGAGTGAGTTTGATGAGGTCATAAATAGTATTCCCAGAGGGGAGAGACTGGTTGTTGGAGCAGACTTCAATGGTCATGTTGGTGAGGGGAACAGAGGTGATGAAGATGTGATGGGCAGGTTTGGTGTGAAGGAAGGGAATCTAGAAGGACAGATGGTGGTAGACTTTGCTAAGAGAATGGAAATGGCTGTAGTCAACACTTACTTCCAGAAAAGAGAGGAATACAGAGTGACATTCAAGAGTGGAGGTAGGAGTACACATGTGGACTACATCCTATGTAGACAAGGCCATTTGAGAGAGGTTAGTGACTGCAAAGTGGTGGTAGGAGAGAGTGTAGCCAGACAGCACCCTCTATTCTAAGAAGAATAAAGGGAAGACAGAATAGAAGACCCAGTGGTGGAAGTTGAAGGATGAAGGAGCTTGCAAGGAATTCAGGCAGAGATTGAGACAGGCTCTGGGAGATCAGGAAGAGCTGCCTGATGACTGGGAAACTACAGCAGAGGTTATCAGGGAAACAGGTAGGAAGGTGCTAGGTGTTTCATCTGGTAGGAGGATAGAAGATAAGGACACTTGGTGGTGGAATAAGGAAGTACAGGACTGCAGGGAAAGACTGAGGTTGGCAAAGAAGAAGTGGGATCTAGAAAGGACTGAGGAAAGTAGACAGGAGTACAAGGAAGTGTGGCGCAGAGTGAAGAGGGAGGTGGCGAAGGACAAACAGAAAGCATATGATGAGCTGTATGACAGGTTAGACACAAAGGAAGGAGAGAAGGACTTGTACAGGCTAGCCAGACAGAGAGATCGAGATGGGAAGGATGTACAGCAGATAAGAGTTATTAAAGACAGAGATGGAAATGTACTAACAACCCAGGAGAGTTTGCGGAGAAGATGGAAGGAGTATTTTGAGGAGCTGAGGAATGAGGAAAATAACAGGGAAAACAGGGAGGAGGATGTGGATGTTGATGAGCAGGACATAGCAGACATTAGTAGAGATGAGGTGAGGAAGGCTCTGAATAGAATGAAGAGCAGAAAGGCTGTCGGTCATGATGATGTACCTGTAGAGGTGTGGAAGTGTCTAGGAGAGTCAGCGGTAGAGTTCTTAACCAGTTTGTTTAACAGGGTTCTAGAGAGCGACAAGATGCCTGAGGAGTGGAGGAAAAGCGTTCTGGTGCCGATTTTCAAGAACAAGGGTGATACGCAGAACTCCAACAACTACAGGGGAATAAAGCTGATGAGCCACACAATGGAGCTGTGGGAAAGAGTAGTGGAAGCCAGGCTTAGGAAGGAGGTAGAGATTTGAGAGCAGCAGTATGGTTTTATGCCCCGCCAGAGCACCACTGATGCCATTTTTGCTTTGAGAATGTTGATGGAAAAGTACAGAGAGGGTCAGAAGGAGCTGCATTGTGTCTTTGTGGATTTAGAAAAGACATACGACAGGGTGCCGAGGGAGGAGCTGTGGTACTGTATGAGGTTGTCAGGAGTGGCAGAAAAGTACGTCAGAGTAGTCCAGGACATGTGCGAGAGTAAGACTGTGGTGAGATGTGCTGTAGGCCAGACAGAGGAGTTCAGGGTGGAGGTGGGACTCCGCCAAGGATCAGCTTTGAGTCCCTTTTTGTTTGCTATACTGATGGACAGGTTGACAGATGAAGTCAGACAGAAATCTCCGTGGAGAATGATGTTTGTAGATGACATTGAAATTTGCAGCGAGAGTAGAGAGCAGGTGGAGGAAGAGCTAGAGAGGTGGAGGTTTGCTCTGGAAAGAAGAGGCATGAAAGTCGTAGTGAGAGAATACATGTGTATAAATGAGAGGGGGCATGGTGGAGGAGTGAAGTTACAGGGGGTGGAGGTGAAGAAGGTGCAGGAGTTTAAGTACTTGGGATCAACAGTTCAGTGTGATGGGGAGTGTGGAAAAGAGGTGAAGAGGCGAGTGCAGGCTGGGTGGAGCGGGTGGAGAAAAGTGTCAGGAGTGTTGTGTGACAGAAGAGTATCAGCTAGACTCAAAGGAAAGGTGTACAAGACAGTGGTGAGACCAGCTATGCTCTATGGCTTAGAGACAGTGGCAGTGAGAAAGAGACAGGAGGCAGAGATGGAGGCAGCAGAGATGAAGATGTTGAGGTTCTCCTTGGGGGTGACAAGATTGGACAGAATAAGGAAGAGCACATCAGAGGGACAGCTCACGTTACTTGTGTTAGCAACAAAGTCAGAGAGGCCAGACTGAGATGGTTTGAACATGTGCAGAGGAGGGATAGTGAATATATTGGTAGAAGGATGTTGGAGATGGAGCTGCCAGGGAAGCGGGCAAGAGGACGACCAAGGAGGAGATATATGGATGTTGTAAGAGAGGACATGAGGTTGGCTGGGGTCAGAGTAGAAGATACTCAGGATAGAATGAGGTGGAAAGGGATGACTCGCTGTGGTGACCCCTGATAAGGGAAAAGCCGAAAGAGAAGTAGATGTGTTTCAACTTTATTTATACAAAGGTGGACACTAATTCAGTTTAGCACTTTACACAAGAAGATACATTGTCAGATTGTTGCAGATAAAACGGAAACACAAATGATTAATTTAAAATGTGAAATTACAAAAGCAACTATGTTTCATTGAATTTTTCTCTCAGGTATGTCATGGAAAAACTGTTTTGTATGTAACCTCCCTTTCTGTCTTTTTTTCTGAGAGTTATGGGAACTTCAGACATTACACATGGGAAATTCCGTTTTCCTCCAAAACACTGAAGCCAAATTAAACTATGCAGCGACGGCTGCTCTTTAAAGCGCAGACACGCCCGCCTCGGAGGAGTGGCCACACCCACATCCACTCCCATCATTCCAGAACTACAACAACCCCACTCTTCCCTTGAAATGTCTGAGTACTCTGCCCATGGCCACGCCGTTCGCATAAGCCTTGCCGCTGATCAACGGCGCAAGTGCTCTGATGCATGTGCTTGACACTCATGATTCGAATATGGAAGTAGTTATTCTTTAGATCCACGGATAGGAGAAATCTTGTGTCTGAACGTGTGCCAGGATCTGCTTCACTGTAATCATCTTGAACGAGCGTTTTGCGAGCGGTCTGTTCTGCGACCGGTCTGTTCTGCGACCTCTAATTGATTGGTTGCATAGCGCCTTCTGTAGCGTTCTCTGTCAGGGTGTAGCAACTCTGATTTAACGCGCAGCGAACCAGCAAACAACGAAGAGGTTTTCACTTCACGTGCCTTTTATTGTCTTCTCTTTCAGTTGTATGCTTTATGTGTGTGGTAAAAACTGTTAACAAATAAAAATATGCATTCAGTATAAGAATGTTACAAAATAAAATCCACATATATAA
>MU204263.1:1060218-1073482 GCA_017309775.1 Paedocypris sp. Pulau Singkep
CCTATCACTTTCTTATAATCAATAACAGTACAATAATCAAGATTTAATATGGTTTATTTCAGTATCTGATGCAATTGTGGAATATGCTACGTCATTGTTGTAGATACGTGCTCGTCACCAGATCATCTCCACGGAACTCCGCGGCAACCAGACTGCTGTGTACTAAATGTTTGTGTACTGTTAGCTAGTTACCTGCTTTACATCTGAGGAGACAGAAGTCTCCTCTCTGCTCTACTAATAAAAGGCCTTTTCTCTGGCTAATCAAGTTCACGTGTTTCTCTGACCGGAAACCCACTTTCTGTACTGCGACCGTGAGCAAAGATCCCAACTATCCGCAACACTCATATTATTAGTATTATTATTAAAGATGTTTTTTTTGGAATTGGCTAAGTAGTGGATAGTAAATTCCTTTCAAAGTAATAATTTTAAGTTGAACCAAAGTAAACTGATTAGGTGTAATCAGTCGATGCAATATTTTTTACTTTGATCCAACGAGACACTTTTTACAGTGTTCTTGAATTGTCTCAGAAACGTTAGATCGAAACCCGTTCCTGTTTGCCGCCCATGTCCACAACGAGCCCTCGTAGGGTGGGTGAAGGGCCTCGTTTAGAGTGTTGGCAAAAACATTTTGTGGAGCGTTGTGGCGAATATAAAAATAGCCAGCTGAATGAAGGCTATTAGTGACGTGAGACTGTGAGAGACCGTGCTGAGAAGTAGGGACTGGTGTAAAAAGTTGTGTGTTGTCCAAGAGTCCTGCTAAACAGATCAAGGGGTCGTAGAGCCTGAGACAAACACTCCTCATACTCGAAAGAATATCTTGCATTCGAGGGAAGGGCCTTCCAATTCAAAGTGCTGCCGTTCGATCTCTCGCTAGAGTTTTTTCCCTGTGCATAGACGCCGCTCTCGGGCCGCTGAAGATGAGAGGCTTCCGCATCCATTCTTACCTCGGCGACTGTCTTATCATGGCGCAGTCTCGCTCGACGCTGCTGCTGGGACGACATTGCCCGCCACCTGGCATACTTGGGCCTGACTGTGAACGTGGAGAAGAGCAGGCTCACGCCTACCCAGATTATTCCCTTCCTTGGTGCGGAGCTGGACTCGACCTCGATGAGAGCCTGCCTGTCGGAGAACAGAGTGAAGGTAATCAGAAGCTCTTTGGCTTTGTTTGTACAGGGTCGACGGTTGCCGGTGAAGTTATGGCAGAGGCTGATGGCGGCCGCTACGACCGTGTGCGATCTGGGTCTGCTGCACATGCGTCCTTTTCAGTGGTGGATCCGCGACAACGTCCTGGACGAGACCTGGAACTCCGAGCGGTCCAGGATCCTAGTGTCGAGCGAGTGCGTGAGCACTTTGGCTCCGTGGCAGGGACCCCAACTGTACAAGAGAGGCGTGGCGATGGGCCGTGTGACGCGACGGTTGGTCGTCTCGGGAGGAGAATGCTTTCCCGTCAGGGACGTTGGCTCAGTGAGCGTTCAGGTGTCGTGAGTACCCAAGGGTTTCTCCTCTTATGGTTCCGAAGGTCTGTTTCACGCGTTGCTCGTGTGGACAGCATCGGTGATGTCTGGACGTCCCTTCTTGCAATGGAGTTCTATTGCGTACCCATATGTCACATCGAGAGACCGTTTCGAAAGGGAACTCTCCAGGTTTCGAACAAAACCCTTGTTCCCTGATATAAGGCAACGAGATGTCACATAAGATGCCGCAAGAAGAACAGGAGTGGGCGCTGTCTTGTGTCGCTCAGTCATTTGTTCTGAGGCAATGCTGGCAGATTATCTAGCCAGATGCTGGCCGCACGCTTTACCTCGTTGGCTCCGCCTCCGAGGGCGGGATCTGTCGCATTAGCCGCAGTTGTCACTGCGTTGTTCTATTGGCTTCAACTTCTGTCGGGAAACAGTGTTACCCTTATGTGACATCTTGTTCCCTTATCTCAGAGAACAAAGGTTTTGTTCGAAACCTGGAGTGTTCTGAGTGCTGCCTTGAAGAACGTCAGAGTGTCAAAATTCTGGATGTGAGGGGGTAAAGAGAGGGGGTATATGGATGAGTTCTGACAGATATGGTGGAGCAAGGTTGTGAATTCCCTTGAAAATGAGGATGAGAGCTTTGAAACTAATACTGTGCTGGATGGGTAACCAGTAGAGCTGTTGTAGAACCGGCAGTATTGGACAGCATCCTGTCACACTCAGAAGTACTCAGATTGGTTAAAAATGACAATTACAGAGAGTACAACCAACTGATCCAGAACTTTGTTTACTGGTGCTAGCAGAACTACCTAAAGATCAATGCAGGGAAGACAAAAGAGCTGGTGATAGAATTCTGTAGGCACACACTCTCTGCAGTTGAACATCTAGGAAAGGACATTGAGAGAGTTGGCTAAGCTACTGGCAAAGCTGCATCGCCTGCGTGTGTGCACGCTTGGATTGAAATCATCTGCCGCCAATCAGATTCCTGATGCCTTTAAGGACATAGTCCTTTGTTTTGTCTCTGCCTGAACTTAACAATGTTTCCTGTTTAGCGGACATTCACCATTAAGTTCTGACCATGTTTACTGCATTTGAGACTCGACTTGCTTTCTTGCCCACCACTCATGACACCTGTCAGCTATCATTATTTGTTGACCAGTCATGCTGCAGCAATTAGATAGAGCACCATTGGTGAGTGAATTTTCTTATTTATATTAATAAAGTTGGAGGACTGCAAAAATGCCTGAGTGGGCAAAAATGTATACAACGTTCCAGACAACAGTTTTTTCTGTCTAAAGCTGAGAATTGTGCAGTTTTTTTCGGACCATCTTAAATAAATACAGTGGTACCCCGACTTACGAAATTAATCCCTGCCGACAGCCGTTTCGATAGGTGGGAATTTTGTTAGCTGAGCCGCACTTTGTTTAGTCCGAGCCATGAGTTCAGATAAACATTTTTATTTACATGTGATAAACTACTGTTAATAAATGTAATAAAAACATGTTACAAAGTGGTTGTTTAAATTGACCATTGGCAATTGTTTATAAAGGTACAGTATATAATAATACAGTGGACAATCACATATGAACCGTGACCGCCATCTTGAAATTGCGTCACACAGACACGGAACTAACGTCATATAGATAAAATGTCACATACCATAAAGAGTGTAACACCCAGCGAGATTGGCGCATCTGGGTTGAACTTCTATTAGCTTATTTGCAAGTGTGGCAAGGTATTGAAAGATCCCGCCCACTGATTTGACCTCTGGCCAATGGAAAAGATCGCAAGGTAATTTAAAGTCTCCTAGTAGTTGTGGTACAGTGGTAGAGGACTTGGACTGGTGTCCAAAAGGTCGCCGGTTTGAATCCCCCCTACGACTAGTTCTACAACTAAGTGTCCTTGGGCAAGACACTGAACCCCACATGCCCCCAGGCGCCCCACTGTGTGGCTGCCCACTGCTCCGAGTTCGTGTCTGATCGGATGGTTCGTGTCTGATCGTGTCTGCCGCTTGGTCCGTCACGGTGTGCACGCGGTGAGCACCGAGAAAGCTCGTTATTTAACGGGTGTTGTTTGTTCGCTGGGTTGCCCGGCTGTGGCTCGCACTGTGCAAGGGGAACAATGCATGCGCGGATCCGAGGTGGGTAAGTCGCGGCGAAGCCGGTGGATTTATGCACGTCCCTGATACATGCATATCAGTAGATTTTGTACATTAGTTGCCTGGAGGCAACACGTTGTGCTTGCGTAGTGGCGCCGTGAGCGTGGTGCTGCGTCAGGACGCTGCGTGAAAGATACTGAGAGAGTGCAAGCAACCGTGCAGTTTCGCCAGACCTTTGTTGGTACTTATGTAATGTGGTCGATATATTGGTGGTGATTTTAATGTTGCTGACCGCTGGGTGCAGGGGGAGTGCGCACGGACAGCAGGGATCTGGCCGGCGGCGCTGCTTCACTGTCGTCTCCATTGTTGTAAACCCGTTGTACCGTCATCAATCTGCGCCTGGTTCATCGCGGTGCTTATACGGGCTCGCAGTCTGAGTTCGCAAAGGGCGAGTCAGTGTGTATTGTGCGTATTTTGGGTTAGGTAGGCCGTGGACTGGAAAAGTTGACTTTTTAGAGGCTAACCGGAACGGACTCCCATCCCCAGGGGTGGTTAGCCTTGTGTGTGTGAGTGATTGCGTGTGTTCGTGCAGGTGCGTGTGGTGTGTGCGTGTGCGAGGGTGCGCTGTGAACGGTTGGGAACCCGAATCCGAGCGACAGGTGGCCCATTGGTGGTGTGGCGTGTCACACTGAATGATCCATGCTGTACTTTGTCACTGGTGGGTGTTCGTTCGGGTTTGCGGTGGAATTTCACTCGTTGGCTTAACCAGTCGGTCGACGGTGGGACATCCACCGTATGCAGTGTATGGTCGTATGTGTGTTTTATCGGTTTTAAAGTGTTATGGTTTATATGAAGAGTCCCGGGACCTGTTATTGTTAATATTTATTAAAGAATTTGTGAGTAATTGATGTGCGTCAGGATTAAACTCTGTTTTTTACACTTATGACTCATTCATGCCTGCTTGCGGTAAGACCAAGACACGATCATTTTGTATAATGAATTTTTTTTTCGCAACTCGGAACAAAATGTTCTCGGCGATGTATTTCATTACCTAGGTTTTTTGTTAGTAAGGACATTCATAAGTCAGGGTAACACTGTACAACCTAATATGGAATATTAGTTCCATATACTAACACAATTCACACTTACAAGAAATTTATAGTCAATATTAGACTTAATCACACAGATAAAAACACAACCAAAGTCACTCTGATGACGAAGCGCACACATCGACGGTAAAACGATTATTTTACGGTGAGGAGAGCCAGCACGTTTAGAGGAAACTGCATAGTTTTAAGAGTAAATAAACTTCATGCTGCAAATGCAAGCTTTCCATTGGCTCTTCCAAGGAACGTTGGCTATTTTTGGACACGCCCATGAGACTTCTTAAAAGACATTTTTAATCTTTTAAGAAGTCTTTTAGTGCAGGATTTTGTGTTATTGTTTTGTGTTTTTCTGGAAGCAATATGTCTGTCAATTGTCTGAAATGTTTGATGGCAAAGCAAAACTTACCATTTATGATCTCTGTGTCTAAATTAATGCAGTCTATAGTCTTCAACCAAACCGGAATTTCGTTTAGAAAAGCAGTGCTGTTACTCTTTACACTGTTTCGGTTCTTTTGTCACAGCTTGCCTGTAGTAAAAGAAAATTAAATCTTTTATATAAATCTCTTCTGGCTGTTGACACAAGCAGACATGTCTATCACTTTCTATTGCAAGGCTATTGTCTTTTTTTTTTTGAAGCTCTGCTGGTTTTGCTTTCAAAGGAATATGAAGTTTTTAAATCGGTCACTGAGCGCTTTTGGAAAATGTTTTCCCCTAAGAAGGAACCTCACGGGGAACCGACCTGACCTCATGGAACACTTGCTGCTGGGTGCGTCCGAGATTCAGCGCTCAAGCTGCCTGTAATTGTTGTCCTTTGAGGACGTGGATGATCGATATGTTTTGGATTTTCACCGGACTGATACAGTTTGGCGGAGGTATCACTCTGGTGTTCAGAAATCAGAAGATTGGGAAAAGCCATGGGAGGCTGCACGGCCGAACACGGATCTAAAGAAAACCCTGTAGGTGCTGATTGTGCGGACATCAAGATTACATCAGTGGTTTGGCTCAGTTTGATTAACTAAATAGTAGCATCTTAGCCACACCGAGGAAGAACGGAGACGTAAGGACAACATCGGGAACAGTGACTGTCGGCTGGCTCTGACGGTTGGACTTTTTCTGCAGGACTACAGGAGATGTCCACACTTCTCCACATTGTCAGGAATGATTGCCCTCAGTGACTGTTATGATTGATTATGATTCTGAAATTAATCATGAATCTGAAATAGTTTTTATTGGCTTTAAATCGTATCTGTAATGCACCCCCCACACCCCATCCTGACAGTGTGTAATGTCTGTTTGCAAGACTGAGACTGATCGCAACATTTGACAAATATTGATAAGGACGCTCCCACCAACTTTGCCTTTTCTGTCAAATTCCTCGTGTGTCTCAAGAAAAGGTTTCCAGCGCACGTGACCTGTGCGTAACGTAGTCAAATGTAACTTTGTATGTCTGCAACTGTTTGTCTAAAATTCTCTGCTCTCGCTCTGTTTTCTTCCAAGAAGATAGTGGCGGCGCGCTGAATGTGCTGCGGCCCTCTCTCGTTCAATGTTGTACCCCAATGCTGTAATGACAATAAACTACTACTACAAATCATCAAAATATTTGTATAGATGAATTGGAGGGCATTGCTGTCATGCACATTCAAGCAACCAAGAAAGTTATGCTAAAGCTAATTGTGCTCCATCCAAGAAACTTGTTAGATCAACCCAAAACAATCTTGTTGAACTGAACTTGAAGAAAGGTCATCAAGTACCATTAACTATAAAACATCATGTTGCTTCATCATGTTTAAATTTGGTTTGAGTAAAATAGTTTCTTGGTATATTAATGCAATTTTGGTGGAAATACTTTCCATAATTTTATTAAGTTAATCCAGCAAGTCCTTTTTTTTAGTGTTTAGTAAGTACTATAGCAGCATAAAGTTTAATGTTTTTTTCATACGTATTTAAGAAATAGGATTAAAGCTACCGTACTTTATTTTGCTTTAATAGTAATTCTGCTATTTTTGTATTTTGGGTGGTTTGTGATTTATATAGTTTAGTTGGGCACACACTAATGGAGTTGTAATGTTTTTTTACAATCATTTTACTGTCTGGCTTCATTTCATATAAACAGTGTTTCAGAATAACATCTGTTTCTGAGATTAAATTTGCCGTCGATCTTGCGAGACCTCTCAAGCTGCTTGTATTGAAGAAATGGCTGGAGAACAATTAAGTTTGATAAAATGATTACAGTTCTTGAGATTTGCATTGTTGACCAGATTTCCAGACTTCTGAAATGGTTTGTTTCACTCAAATCTACTTAGAGGACAACTGCCGTTTACTTGTGAACAGAGCTTCAAGACATGGTACTACTATTTATTTTTTAAGTATTACTATTTATTTAAGAATACGCTTGGAGAACCTTGATTAATCTTCTGGTAGATGCATTGCATTTCTGAAGAAAAGTTTACTGTTCAATAGAGACTGATGTTGAATTTAGCTTAATAAATTTAATAATATCCTTTCACTAGGGTTGTACATCTTTCTGGCAGGAAAACAGATATATTTTCAAGCACAATTGCCACCAAGCTGGATGTTCTCCAGAAAGAGAAGATTACCAGTCAACTTCACGATTTCCCTTATGTATAATCTGGTTGTTGATGCACACTGTAGAATTGCTTGGAGTTAAGCTTCAGAACATTCTGCTGAGCGTAGGCCTCCACGAGGCGAGTTATCAAAACTTGCATGCAGTTTTCATTAGTTCATATAAATGCTGCAGAATTGTCATTTCGAATGATGCAACACATCAATGCTGCATTCTAACTTTAAAGTTCTCGTTTTGCGTGGATGTTTGGCGGGGTGGGGGAGGGGGTATTAAATACAAAGACCAACTCAAATCATTCTAATGATTTGCAGAGGCCAAGGCATAAATGAGTTTGTCTGTTTTGTTCATTCTAGTACTTTTTTTTCTACTGCATTTGTTCTTGGCTTTCAAACGTCTTAAGTAAAGCTGATTAAAGAGTGAGAAAATTATTCTTATTCACAGTGAAAGAAAGGAGTTTTAAAGAGTCACACACATCCAACGAATTAATTAAGCACACGTGATATTTTCTAGCGATACATTGAAATGTGGTGTAAATGAAAATTCAGGATTTGATTGACAGTGTTCTTTCCTGTCGTTGCACCTTTATGGAAAAAAAAATATTTAATTCAACAATGAGAAAATTTCAGAGTGAACAAGCTAAGTCAAAAGACAATAGACCTCACACTTGACATTTTGTAGTATTTTTTAAAGCTTGCCATTTTAAAGGATGATAAAAGCAGATAGCACCTTTCAGATACTTGTTAAGTTTGATACAATTATCATTCTGCATGTGTTTCAACTTTAATCTAGCCGCAGGGGTTGCAAGCCAGTTACTTCTGTGCCGGTCCCAAGCCCGGATAAATAGAGAGGGTTGCGTCAGGAAGGACATCCGGCGTAAAACTTGTCAAACCCGAACCATGCAAGTCGTTCAAAGAAACTTCATACCGGATCGGTCGAGGCCCGGGTTAACAACGACCGCCACCGGTACTGTTGACTTACAGGGTGCTGGTGGAAATTGGGCTACTGTTGGTCAAAGAAGCAGAGGAGGCAGAAGGGTGCATGAACAGAGAGAGAAGAGGAAGGGCAGGATCATAGACCTGAGAATAGGGACTCTTAACGTTGGCACAATGACAGGGAAAGGCAGAG
Organism: Paedocypris sp. Pulau Singkep; assembly: GCA_017309775.1. Taxonomy (NCBI): domain Eukaryota; kingdom Metazoa; phylum Chordata; class Actinopteri; order Cypriniformes; genus Paedocypris; species Paedocypris sp. Pulau Singkep. Next base: position 1,068,592 of record MU204263.1, read on the forward strand.
AGCTGGCAGACATGATGGAGAGAAGGAAGGTAGATGTACTGTGTGCAAGAGACAAGGTGGAAGGGCAGCAAAGCACGTAGTATTGGAGAAGGATACAAACTGTACTACCATGGTGTGGATAGGAAGAGAAACGGGGTAGGAGTGATCCTGAAGAGGGAGCTGGGGAGCAATGTGCTAGAGGTGAAAAGAGTCTCAGACAGGGTGATGAGCTTAAAGCTGGAAGTTGAAGGGGTGATGGTGAATGTAGTCAGTGGGTGTGCTCCACAAGTGGACTGTGAATTAGAAGAGAAGGACAGATTCTGGAGTGAGTTTGATGAGGTCATAGACAGTATTCCCAGAGGGGAGAGACTGGTTGTTGGAGCAGACTTCAATGGTCATGTTGGTGAGGGGAACAGAGTTGATGAGGATGTGATGGGCAGGTTTGGTGTGAAGAAAGGGAATCTAGAAGGACAGATGGTGGTAGACTTTGCTAAGAGAATGGAAATGGCTGTAGTCAACACTTACTTCCAGAAAAGAGAGGAATACAGAGTGACATTCAAGAGTGGAGGTAGGAGTACACAGGTGGACTACATCCTATGTAGACAAGGCCATTTGAGAGAGGTTAGTGACTGCAAAGTGGTGGTAGGAGAGAGTGTAGCCAGACAGCGCCCTCTATTCTAAGAAGAATAGTTTGATATTGTAAGAAGAATAGAGGGAAGACAGAACAGAAGACCCAGTGGTGGAAGTTGAAGGATGAAGGAGCTTGCAAGGAATTCAGGCAGAGATTGAGACAGGCTCTGGGAGATCAGGAAGAGCTGCCTGATGACTGGGAAACTACAGCAGAGGTTATCAGGGAAACAGGTAGGAAGGTGCTGGGTGTTTCATCTGGTAGGAGGATAGAAGATAAGGACACTTGGTGGTGGAATTAGGAAATACAGGACTGCATCCAGAGGAAGAGGTTGGCAAAGAAGAAGTGGGATCTAGAAAGGACTGAGGAAAGTAGACAGGAGTACAAGGAAGTGTGGCGCAGAGTGAAGAGGGAGGTGGCGAAGGCCAAACAGAAAGCATATGATGAGCTGTATGACAGGTTAGACACAAAGGAAGGAGAGAAGGACTTGTACAGGCTAGCCAGACAGAGAGATCGAGATGGGAAGGATGTACATCAGATAAGAGTTATTAAAGACAGAGATGGAAATGTACTAACAACCCAGGAGAGTTTGCGGAGAAGATGGAAGGAGTATTTTGAGGAGCTGATGAATGAGGAAAATGACAGGGAAAACAGGGAGGAGGATGTGGATGTTGGTGAGCAGGACATAGCAGACATTAGTAGAGATGAGGTGAGGAAGGCTCTGAATAGGATGAAGAGCGGAAAGGCTGTCGGTCATGATGATGTACCTGTAGAGGTGTGGAAGTGTCTAGGAGAGTCAGCGGTAGAGTTCTTAACCAGTTTGTTTAACAGGGTTCTAGAGAGCGAGAAGATGCCTGAGGAATGGAGGAAAAGCGTTCTGGTGCCGATTTTCAAGAACAAGGGTGATATGCAGAACTCCAACAACTACAGGGGAATGAAACTGATGAGCCACACAATGGAGCTGTGGGAAAGAGTAGTGGAAGCCAGGCTTAGGAAGGAGGTAGAGATTTGTGAGCAGCAGTATGGTTTTATGCCCCGCAAGAGCACCACTGATGCCATTTTTGCTTTGAGAATGTTGATGGAAAAGTACAGAGAGGGTCAGAAGGAGCTGCATTGTGTCTTTGTGGATTTAGAAAAGACATACGACAGGGTGCCGAGGGAGGAGCTTTGGTACTGTATGAGGTTGTCGGGAGTGGCAGAGAAGTACGTCAGAGTAGTCCAGGACATGTACAAGAGGAGTAAGACTGTGGTGAGATGTGCTGTAGGCCAGACAGAGGAGTTCAGGGTGGAGGTGGGACTCCACTAAGGATCAGCTTTGAGTCCCTTTTTGTTTGCTATACTGATGGACAGGTTGACAGATGAGGTCAGACAGAAATCTCCCTGGACAATGATGTTTGTAGATGACATTGTAATTTGCAGCGAGAGTAGAGAGCAGGTGGAGGAAGAGCTAGAGAGGTGGAGGTTTGCTCTGGAAAGAATAGGCATGAAAGTCGATGTGAGACAGAATACATGTGTATAAATGAGAGGGGGCATGGTGGAGGAGTGAAGTTACAGGGGGTGGAGGTGAAGAAGGTGCAGGAGTTTAAGTACTTGGGATCAACAGTTCAGTGTGATGGGGAGTGTGGAAAAGAGGTGAAGAGGCGAGTGCAGGCTGGGTGGAGCGGGTGGAGGAAAGTGTCAGGAGTGTTGTGTGACAGAAGAGTGTCAGCTAGACTCAAAGGAAAGGTGTACAAGACAGTGGTGAGACCAGCTATGCTCTATGGCTTAGAGACAGTGGCAGTGAGAAAGAGACAGGAGGCAGAGATGGAGGCAGCAGAGATGAAGATGTTGAGGTTCTCCTTGGGGGTGACAAGGTTGGACAGAATAAGGAAGAGCACATCAGAGGGACAGCTCACGTTACTTGTGTTAGCAACAAAGTCAGAGAGGCCAGACTGAGATGGTTTGAACATGTGCAGAGGAGGGATAGTATATATTGGTAGAAGGATGTTGGAGATGGAGCTGCCAGGGAAGAGGGCAAGAGGACAACCAAGGAGGAGATATATGGATGTTGTAAGAGAGGACATGAGGTTGGCTGGGGTCAGAGTAGAAGATACTCAGGATAGAATGAGGTGGAAAGGGATGACTCGCTGTGGTGACCCCTGATAAGGGAAAAGCCGAAAGAGAAGTACATGTGTTTCAACTTTATTTATACAAAGGTGGACACTAATTCAGTTTAGCACTTTACGCAAGAAGATACATTGTCAGATTTTTGCAGATAAAACGGAAACACAAATGATTAATTTAAAATGTGAAATTCCAAAAGCAACTATGTTTCATTGAATTTTTCTCTCAGGTATGTCATGGAAAAACTGTTTTGTATGTAACCTCTCTTTCTGTCTCTTTCTCTGAGAGTTATGGGAACCTAAGACATTACACATGGGAAATTCCGTTTTCCTCCAAAACACTGCAGCCAAATTAAACAATGCAGCGACAGCTGCTCTTAAAGCGCAGACACGTCCGCCTCGGAGGAGTGGCCACACCATCCACTCCCAGTGCCTGCGCTTAGCAGCCCAGAATCATTCCAGAACTACAACAACTCCACTCTTCCCTTGAAATCTCTGAGTACTCGCATAAGCCTTGCTGCTGATCAACGGCGCAAGTGCTCTGATTTCTCTGTGCTCTGACGTCCCTTTTTGGCACACACATTATCACAATGCAAAATCGACAGTCAAAACAACAACTGCCAGGTGATGCCATCATTTCTGCTAGTTTTGTGTTAAAAACTAGTTGTCTGTCTTTGTATTGTGTAATTTTCATAGCATTTGTGGTTCTAGTTTGAACTTAGTGTCCATGTGTTTACCTGCTAACTTCATCCAGGTGTTTTCCTTGACTTCACAACTCCTCTGGTCCTCATATTTACCTGCATGCTTCTAATTTTGACTCCATTGAAGATTCCGTCCACATCTATCTTCCTTTTTGAATTGGAGACTGGTAAACTGGCAGTTTTTGGTTTCTGTGTCATGAGTTCTGTCAGTGTGTCCATTCATCACCTTTGTTGGCTCCTTGAACACAGCACCATTTCCGTATGGCCGATACTTAAAGCACAATGCACCAACCCCTTATGTCCTGCACATCAGAATCATGGCTGGTTCATCATCACCCTGACCGAAGTCACTGAGGCAGTCTGAAAACTCCTCAGTGGCAAGGCATGGATTAAATACGCCATGAGTACCTCAAGCCTCTGAATGTTGTTGGGTTGTGGTGTCTGACAAGCTTGTGTAATATTGGTCGAAAGCCTCTGGAGTCACACACCTTTTTTTTGTTTTTTTTTTCAGTACCCCCAGTAGTGTCTGTGCCAGGGTGCTGGAGTGGAGTATGAGGAACAGTGGCGGCTTCCATCTGGTTTTCAGCTCTACAACCTTACAGGGGCACTTGGAGTTAATGGGAATTCACCAATCCAATCTACATGTGCTTTGTAAACAAGCAGGCGCTTGACTGGGTACCTCATGGAATCCGATGAATGGTGCATCTGGAGTAAAGAGCCTCTGAAAAGGGCTGTCTGTTCTCTGTATAACCAGAACATGTCATATTTTTGTTTGTTCTCTGTATGATCAGAGCAGAGCATTCTTTTTGACTTTGCTAGTCAAACCTGTTCCCAGTGCATGTTGGACTCTTACAGGGCTGTCCTTAGTCACCAGTCCTGTTCATTTTATTTATGGAAATAATTTCTACGTGCAGCCAAGGAACAAAGGGGACCTGGTTTGGAGGCTACAGTATTTCATCTTTGCTTTTAGCAGTTTTTGCAAATGGTGGTCAGACGGCATCATCTGACCAGCACCTACAGCAGGCACTGTGGCAGATTGCAGCAAAAAGCAAAAGGCTAAAATGAAAATCCATAACACAATGTCTGAGGTCATGTTCATCAACCAGAAAATTATGGTTTGCTCTTTACAGTTTGGAGGGAAGATTCTGCCTCAATACGTTCTAAGTATCTAGAGGTCTAGTAAGTAAAACAGAATGTGAGATCGATAAATCAGCACATTGGCAACAGAAATGAGGTCAATGTACTGCTTCGTTGTGGTAAAGAAAGAGCAGAGTCTCAAGGCAAAGCCTAATTTACCAACCACTCTTACCTATATTAATGAGCTTTGGTGTATGATTGAAGGGACATACACCAGCTTCTCTTCCACATTGCAACTCAGCTAACAAAAAAAAAACATTTTCACCACGTCTGCACAACATGTTAAGTTGGTTGTGAATCCGTAAGTTAGAAAAGTTGTCACAACGGAATTGTGTAGACTTTCT
>MU204263.1:1073582-1105649 GCA_017309775.1 Paedocypris sp. Pulau Singkep
GGTCCATACTGAATTGGTGCTCTGCATTTAACCCATCCGTGAAAGTGCACATACACACAGTGAAGTGAACACACACACAACCCGGAGCAGTGGGCAGCCTAAGCCGTGGCGCCCGGGGGGCATGTGGGGTTCAGTGTCTTGCCCAAGGACACTTAGTTGTAGAACTAGTCGTAGGGGGGATTCGAACCGGCAACCTTTTTGGACACCAGTCCAAGTCCCCTACCACTGTACCACAACTCCCCTAAAACGTTTCTGCAACTTCTAAAACGTTTCTGCAACGTTGTAAAAAATTGGGAGAAATTTCAGTCATCAACAACAAAACAAAACAAAGATTTACAAGCAATTATCCTGAGCTGTCACGACTTGCGCCCTCGTGGAGGAGCGTGAGTGACGTACGAAACAAACACGAGGATATGTTCACACAACAGGGGTTTAATGGGCTTGAAGACAACACTAGAACGAGGACGGGAACAACGAGGAGACGAGAAGACGGGGCTCGGAAGCTTACTCAGGATTCTTGGGAGTCTGAGATCACGGGATGACTTGGAAAGTCCTTTGATGAGGAGTATCTTGGAATCTACGAGATCACTGGGATACAGGTAGGTCATGGAGGGTCTGTAAGTTCACACCAGAGAGTGCTGATGACACAAGACGAGGGGAAACACACTGGGGAGAACTAAATAGGGTAGGTGATCAATATACAAAACCAGACATGACAAGGCGTGACAAAACAAGGGGCGGAGTTCGGTGGAGCAAAGCAGGCTGAGTGTAACACTACCAACCTCAAGGCTGTTTCCAGTAGTAAGCCAACCGTCTTCACTCTCTTGCCTGGAAGTACAAGGATTAAGAGGACCATTAACACCACACGAACAACTCACAGTGTTCAACACACTAAAAAAAGAGAGATTGCAAAAGAGAGAATGAGACTTGTTTACCTTGTATTTTGATCCTCCTTCCTTTATAAATTGGCGCTTCAGGATTTCCTCAATTCTGTAGTCCACATCAGCATGTTTGCTAACATCAAGCCTTGACAACACTACAATCAGTGTTGCCAGGTGCAGATAATTAGCTGTCAGATTTTTAATTTTCTTTTTGTCATCTTTACATTTTTATGCCTAGGTAAAGAAGCCTGTACACTGTAAAAAATGAACCATGAGGCTTGGAATTTTCATTAAAAAAATGATGTGATTGCTAAAAAGAATGTGCATGTGTCCTTGAAAAAATGTTGTTCTGTGTTTCTCTTAAAATATTGAGAACATTTGGTAAAAACTAATTAAAATGTAAATTTCACCTCTTTTTTAAAAACCCTTTCGGCTGAAAGACTGAGAAAACGAGAATTCACATTTTATTTTAAGAGAATTGGTTCAATTGGTTTGCGGTTTAAATTGAATCACGTTCATTTGAATCACAACACGTAAAGTGATCAAATCCCATTTGATGAACAGCAGATGAAGGGTGAAAGTTAAGACAAAAGAGCTTCATTAAGAAGAAAGAGAATCGGCACCATCAAATCATAAGATGAACTTGTTCCTTGGGAGAGCCAATGAGAAGCTTGCATGTGTTGCTTGCAGTTCTTTAACTATTTTTAAACTTTAAAACAAAGCATAAACATTTTTACATTAACTGTTACATTATAACAAGGATGAATTGAAGCGATTTAACTTAAAAGATGACAATATATGTGTCACACCCTGTCCGTCATCGTTCCCGGCTCCGCCCCCTGACCCAGTTCCCACGCACACAGCTGGAGGCGATTCCAATCAACACCAGTATATAGGTGTGCCGTGTTATCTGTCCCGTGTCCAACAACGTCTTCACTTACCAGAGACTCTCGGACCTCACTTTGTTTGGATTGTTCCTCGTACTGTTTCCTCGTGCTGTTCCCTCGTCGCCTTGTTCCTGTTCCCTGGACTGTTTCCTCGTTCCCCGAAGTGTTTCCTCGTTTCCTTCGTCAGAGACCCATCGTGTTCGTATTCTGTTTAGTGTTTTGTTATCCGTCTGTCATTAAACCCACTGTGCACTTACCCCTGTGTTTGTGTTCCATTGTCGCTCACGCTCGCCTTGGCTTCACGAGGGCGTGAGCGTGACAATATGTTTAAATAATGTAAATAAATGTCTCACCAACCTCTGACCATGTGAGGCTGTTGCTTTCTGACTGTTAAAGATCTTAATAGAGAAGATTAACTAATGAGTGGAATCTCTTTGTGAGGAAAATATGAAAGCGTTGCTCTTCTGCCAATCAAGTCTTTTGTATTAATTATTTTGCATTGTATTAATTATTTTGATCGAATTATGATGTATTCAGTCAAAGAACCATCATAGACTAAGATAACAATTATTTTAGTTGTAAATTGTTTAATCTCAAGCAAACGCGAAAAATGCAAGCTAATGAAAGCAGCGTTTTCATTAGCTTGGAACAGAAACAGAACAACAAACTCTTAAAAAAAACTGTAATATTTCTATTTCTCTCTCTCTCTCTCTCTCTCTCTCTCTCTCGAGAATGTCGCAGCTTCAACTGTTTTGAACGAACGCAAAGGCGTTTATAACTTTCAAATATGGATCTGACTCGCACCAGATGGACTGTACCACATTGTTAACTAGAGGAGGGGTGTCAATTTCTCGGAAAAGCGGTGTTCATGATGCTCGCAGGCTCCTAAAAGCTTTCTAATTTTTGCCCGCTTAACGACGTCCTGGATATAGAATAATATTTAAAATGAAAAATCTCCAATATAATTAATGTTCTCTTCGCGTAGTCCGCGTGAACCTCGGGCCGGCTCTGTTGCATTTACTTTGTGTGTAAGTACGCTAAGTGGCACAATGTCATCGAATGTTGAGGACATGTACTGTAGAAAATGTTGTGGACTAAAGGGTAACTGGAAGTGTTGTATGTGTAGGTATAATTTCATATAATGTTGGGGACGTGTTGTGTTGCCGTGGATGTGTTGACTGGATGTGTTGCCGTGTCACCTTCCAACATCGTACTGGCATCTTTATTTCTAACTTTGCCAAAACACAACCAATCCAAAACGTTGGACTTACGTTGTGTGTTAACTGGAAAGGTGTCAGCTGAAGTGACTTGGGCATTTATTTTTGAATGGAGAGATGTTCCATACATCTCCAACTGAAAAGATGCAGAAGAAGGCAAAGCATGTCTCCAGACCTAAAACCATGGAACACCTCTGGAACATCCTGAAAAGTGAGGTGGAGGAGCACAAAATGCTGGAAGGTGCTGGAAAATGATGGGGAGTACACTAATTATTGCCATTTCACATTTTCACTTAAAAGTGTACTCAATTTTCTTGTTAGTGGTTCAGCCATTATTGAGGGGACAATACATTTACATTGCTCAACAAACTTACACTGACTTCCTTTTATCGTGTCAAAGTAATTTATGCAGTGTTGTTCTATTAAAACATAAAACAGTTGCTTCTCGCGAGATGCGATTGGTGTATGGGATCCAATTAGTGACTCAAATCTCTTCTCTTCGAGTACAAATCTTTTTGTCACGGATTTGACGCCTTGCTCTGATTGGTCAAGGCGAACCAATTGGTAGCAGATCCTCGCTATTTTCCCGCCCACCAGGACAAGTCCCACTCCAAGATTGTTTGTGATGATATAGTGAACAAGTTAAACTGTAATAAAATTTATGGGACCAATTATTTAAAACTGTCATTAGCTGCACATGTGAGTTTAATCTAAAGTGAAGAGACTCATTCAAATGTATTAGATTATTCACTCTCGCTGCTGTAGTGCAATATGAGAGAAAATGAGCTGATTATTGCGCTAACTTTCTATCAACGACTCCATTAAAACTAATTCAAATGATGTGGGCCTGTGACATGGAGGTTACATTGTGAAGGGAAAGAATCTCACATCCTTCACTTGTTCTCTGACTGGACACTTTCAATAAATGTTTGTTTTTTAGTACATGTTATTTTATGCTATGTTATGTTCCACAGTGCAACTTGTATTTCTGACAAGATTTCTGATTCCCTAGCTCCTCGGTCGAGTCAGGAAGGAGGGTCATCAGGTGACCTTGATCGCGCCCTACTGGCCCGACAAGACCTGGACGTCAGGTCACGTCCCCTCCGAGGCAGTTACCTCTGAGAGCGGACCTCCTCTCGCAAGCACAGGGCTCGCTCTGGCATCCGCGACCGGACCTCTGGAATCTCCATGTCTGGTCGCTTGCCACAGTCGGTACAGGACACTATTGCTCAGGCACGTGCACCGTCGACACGGCGGTTGTACGACCTGAAATGGCAGACTTTCATCACCTGGTGTCACCAGAAAAACGAAAACCCACTGAGTTGCCCCGTCGGGACGATTCTCTCGTTTCTCCAGCAGAAACTCGAAGAGAGCCTGGCCCCTTCCACTCTGAGAGTCTATGTCCGCCTCCCATGACCCCATCGAGGGGAAGTCAGCCGGCACGATCAGACGATTAGGTTTCTGAGAGGTGCTATGAGGGTATGTCCATCCAGACCTCCCCCGACACCGGTGTGTGATTTTAGCTTGGTGTTGGCAACCCTATGCTCTCCCCCCTTTGAGCAACTGGAGGCTATGAGTCTTAAGATGCTCACACTGAAGGCAGAGTTACTGCTAGCGCTAGCCTCAGTGAAACGGGTCGGGGACCTAGAGGCGTTATCTGCAGATCCTCAGTGCCTGACCTTCATCAGACTCGCACCTAGTGCTGAGACCCAGGCCTGGTTACGTGCCCAAGGTGCCCACTACCGTCTGGGCGAACAAGCGTAAGGAGGGGGTCCCCTGGTGCCACAGAGTCCAGACCAGTTCCTCCACAAGAGCGTCACTCACTGAGTACGACGCCTGTGTTTCCCAAAGGGATGAGGTCGAGTAGTAGGGCCACGCTCTCCTCCCTCTCTCTTACTCTGTCCACGAAAGACACTGGGCTTTCTTAGAAGAGTGGCGTCTCGTGCCAAATCAACGCAACGTCTCTCACAAGGTGAGAGGGGTTCTCCGTCGACCCTGACGAGGGTCCCCCATGGGTCCACTGACTGCTCCCCGGCTAAGTGCGCCGGAGGGGTCTTTTCGGTAGGATGCTGCCCTGAATGTGGCCTGATGTATTATCCCATAGTCAGGTAACTGACAGACGTCGAAGTGACCTGACTATGAAAGGGAATGTCTATGGTTACTTGCGTAACCACAGACGTTTTGTTTTGTTAAAAATTTACAATTTGTTTTTTAATGTAATTTCACATTGTTTCACAATACCATTCAGTTTCTGAACTGCAATTTCCGTTTCATTGTCACTGGAGCCAATCACAGCAACTCTTTTGTCATCCCGAAGCTGTCAACATGTGGTTTTTACGACTAGATCTACATAATGAATCCCTTTAAATAATTTAAGGATTTTTAAAATGCATGTTTTGCATTTTGTTTGTTTTTTAGCATGTTTTATTACCCACACATTTGATTCAGCCATCATTTGCTGAACCTGTGTTTTTGAAGGATGGCTTCAAGAAAAGACAAGCGTGTCTGTAGTGAATTTTAATTAGATGTTCTGCTTTAGACTTTGATTATTTTGATTCATCTACCTATCTGAAAGTTACACTCTGATGAACTTCCCGATTTATTTCGGGCCTCAAGCTGATAAATGCTGCTTGGCTGTGCACTGTCATGTCTAAAGTACTGTTGCGATTCTTTAAAATCCATCAACATGTTTAAAATTCAAGTCAGAATGTATTAATCTATTGCTAACCTAGCTAGGAAAACAACCTTGTGAGAAAAGTCCTGCCATTTCAGTGCTTCATGTTAATGCTATTTAGCATTATAATATTATCTTACATAATCTTAACATCTTACCATATTCTTTATTGTATTCTTTATTGCTTTTTTTCAGTTTAGTGTTAATTTCAGTAAAATAATACTTATCATGCTAGCATACACACTTAATTTTTACTTAAACACTTCTGTGGGAATGTTTAGTTTTTTTCACAGCCCAAAACGGGAAAGCTTAACTGAACTGGAAACTCTAAATTGGAACACGGCAGGTGCGAGTAAATGTGTAGTTAATGAATGAATGAACAGAGATTTATTACTCCAGCAATATAAAACTGATTTTTTTTTAAAACAATACAGACAATAAAGCAATTGTAAAAAAAAATGTAATTTCAATATCGCAATGTAAAAAAAAACCCAATATACCATGCGTAAATAATGATGTCATTTATAACAGTGTCAAAAATTCACAAGTGATTAGTGACTTTCTTCACATCATATCGGTTCCTACAGAACCTATGGAGAGGACAGTCAGTTTTTACTGCAATTCTAATAGGAAAAAACAATTAATTAATTAAGCCAAACACACAATTACAAACACAGAAGCCAAAAAAATAAATTGAGGGAGAAAGAGACAGAGAGAGAGAGAGAGAGAGAGAGAGAGAGAGAGAGAGAGAGAGAGAGAGAGAGCATTTGTAGTAATGCAAAGTGTTATATTTATTATTAAAAATATAAATTATTAAAATTAATATTATTAAAAATTAGCAATTCACATATGATATAAAAATCTAATCACATTTATTGTCACATGCGCTTTTACATGCAGTGGAAAGTTTCTTTAGAGAGGGCTGTAGCACGGAGCCGTGCGATGCCAATTATAATACCTCTTGATTTTGAGTTTTGGAACGTAATCCCACAGATGTCCATCAGCCTATCTGAATGAATCTCCTTTGGTTGGGATTGAACTCAGCTCCCCACAGCCCGAAAATGGAAGAAGCGGCATGAAACTGTGTGCGCTGAGGTGTGATGTGTGTGCTTGGCTCAACCTCCTGGGCTCGCCTTTCTTTTTGATATGTCAACACGGGACCGCATCGGTCTTTCTACCACCTCTTGTTTAATTTACAGAGGGTGATTAGAATGAAAGATCAGACGACATCAGCCCTTTATGATCTTTCACAGGCCAAAAATTTGTACAAAATCCAGATGGCTTAACTTGTGGGATTTATACAAAAGCTCTTCTTTCATTTGCGCCTTCCACTGAGACTGACGGGAAGACAAGCTTTGTTCTGCGTCTGCAGTCATGTTTAAGAGTAACATCTCCCTGTGGGCAATTAGGAAATCTTTTCCCATGCCCCATTTGACAGTTTTGAGTTTTGTACATGGTCCCAATTAAGAGTTTCTTTAGGCCTTTATTGAGAACATCATTTGATTCGTCATGTTCTGCTTGCTGATATGTTTTGCTGCCTAATAACAAATATCATGCCCGTTAAATGAGTGAATTTGTGTTGACATTAATTAAAGTGAGGCATCTTTAGCAGTAACACTGTGACTTACTAACACTCACTGTTACTTACGTTCACCAATCTGAACGGTTGAAAGGGATTTCTGAATGTTTACTACCACCATCTGCTGTTCATATGAAGAAATATGGTTTGCTTTCTGTCTCTGAGTTTATGTTACCACACACACACACACACTGTGTGAACAGAAGCAGGGTTTTCTCACACGCATACACACACTGATTAAAATAACAATGAAATGTGTGTGTGACAATAAAAGTGATTTGATTTGAATTCATAAAAACTATTCATAAAAATTATTTTAACATAAGAAATCTGTTGTTTTCTTAATCTGCGTAGGTGAACATGCTCAAATATCTTAATAATTTAACACTCTAAAAATTGTTGCTATGGATACAAAGCAATAGAAGCATTTCTAATACTAATGTCTAATGGCTTTTTTTTTTTTTTTTTTACAATACATTTTACTCTTTAAATTAATTTTCCTGACAATAAATGACAACCAAAATCTAATTACAGACAACATTCAATTTTGAAAAGTATGAAAAGCACACACACACACACACACACACACACACACACACACACACACACACAGACAAAAGCAGTAATAAATAAAATATATCTCTCTCTTTATTGTTAGCAGATTGTTCACATATTGTTAGCTATACACCTCTCTCTCTCTCAATGTCTTTCTCTCTCACTCTCTCTAGAGGTTTTTGTTACAAACAAACAATCTGTGATCAAACTATTTTCTGGTTAGTGCAAAAATATTTGACAAAAAAACTGCGAAAAAGACAACAAAGAGATAAGCATCTGCATTTTGCAGACATTTTCCAAAAAACGTTGTTAGAAGTGAAATCACAATTTTTAAATAAATACTGCTGGGTTATAAAAAGGCATCATGTATTTATTGTTTTTTAATGCAATTTTATTATTTAAGTATTTATTATTGTATTATTGTGTTAACCAATAAACAAAATAAGGTTTAGAATTTACTTTTTTTTTTAGAACTCTCAGACATTAACTAATGCTACCAAAGGTTAAACGTTAAAATGGCTGGATTGTGGAGAAAAAAAAAGTTTAATAATATTTATATATATATACTTATAGTAGTGTTATGTCACTGTCAAGGTATTATAATTGGCAGCGCATGCGTCCTTTAACAGACTTTTCACTGCATGTAAAAGTGTATGTGACAATAAATGTGATTTGATTTTATTGATATGAGTGACTCAAAAAGAATCCTGATCCACTTTTAATGTGCAGAAAGGGAAAAACAAGACACACATTCAAAATACACTGGCAAGAGGTCACGTTAATAGCGGGTTTAGTGATGCACAATGATGTGGCTTTGCCATGACACGCTGGAAGTTGTAATGTGCTGTCCTTACGGGGCTGCTATCCCTCAGACTCATTAGCGCTTATCTTATGGTACTCCATGTATTCATGTAGATGTCCTCCATCTACAAGTGGCTCTCCAGCAAGTGTCAGAAAAAGGCAGACTAAGATTTAGATTCGAGAGTGAACCCCACTACTGAAGGCAAAGACTTAGAAACAGAACCTATGGCTGTGGCCGAATAGCGGACACCTCGGCTTCGCCATCAGCACCTCAAATTCAGTCACAACCAGCTTGGATTCAGTCCGAGACACATTATAAAACACAGTTTGCTGTAGCTGTGGCATAGACAACTGCATGTAACTCTAAGAGCTTTCTTAACCCTAAAAATTCAGAATGTATTTATTTGACTCTCTATGTCATGCACAAGTTCAATTTCTTTGTCATACACTATCCTAAAGCAGATGTGTGAAATAAATAGAATCATAATAAATAGAACAATAAAAAATATTGACTAAGCTGATAAAAGCAACAGCTATGAAAAATATAGCACTTACTGCATCTTTGTTTGCATTAATATGTTTGTACTGCAAGCATTTCTAGCTTAAAGTAAATTTAAAAATAAACTAAATTATTTGGTAATAAACTCAAATATAATGTTTTTGACAAACAAAGGGGATATGGTATGTTTGAGTGAAGGTATTCCATGTGAAAACATCATCCAAGCTGAAAATGAGTAAACGCTTTATAGTTTTTGCAAATCGCACAAATGAAATCACAATGCTCACCATCTGTTGCCAGCAACGAAATCAGTGCGAGAACACCGTGACCTTTCTTCGTGTCAAACACAACATATGTGAGTCTGCAACGCTCACATATTCATAAACCGCAGAAATAATAAAAAAATATGTTTAAGCACTGCTCAGTTTTTGAGGATTTAGAAACAAGTGGATCCATGTGGAACAATTTATGCAAAATTACTTTGAAAAACAGGACAAACAAAGAAAAAAAGAAATTATTTTAATCCATCCAGAATGCAATCTGCGGATACCTTCCCCATGTGGCGGTTTCGTCTTCAGTAAAACCAGGAAAACAGAGTGTTTTCCCTGCTAAGTCCTGTGAGTGTCAGGCAGGATATTGGTGAAGGGGCTTAACATTTAGCGCTTGCGTCTCTCGCCAAACTTGTTCAGCAGCTTCAAATGTAGCCGTGCTAAGAGGAAGTGCTCTGAAGGATTACTGTCAGGGCGTAAAAGAGGCAATTAAACGAAATACTGCCACGTACAGTAAAACTTCAAGGAATCGCCAAGTTTTTTCAGATGAACCAGTGTTGAATAATTTGTAGAGAGTAGCCAGACAGAAAAAAAAGTGCTTGCGCTCAAGCGTTTTGTGATGAAAATATGTGGCTAATTGAAACATGTCTGACTTTTGTCATGTAGATTTAAAAATTCTTAACTCCATAAAAAAGAACCCCAAAATTGCAATTGTAGTTGCATTTTATGCTATTGGTATTTAAAAGTGTAGAAATGTTCACTTTTCATCATTAAATTCACTGCTTAGATGAATAGAACAATGAACAGATTACAGGTGGATGTGATAGATGGAAGGATTGATGGATGAATGACTGAGCGGATGACAGGATAGTATTTGTGAATGTTTGTTCATTGGTGTTCAGACTATGGGCTATGACTAGAATAGCAAACTAGATTGCTACAGTGGCTAGGTATACAAAACCTCTCTGGTGGGGTGAGAGGAAAAACCTAGGGAGATAAACTGATAAACTAACGATAATTATTTACTTAATAATAAACTTAATAATTTTACTCAATTCCTTAACGTTCTGCACATTTAAAACTAAAAGTTGATCAGATCCCGCAGTATATTGTTTTGCTAAAAAATGACAATAGATTGAATTGGTGTGTTTTTTTTTTTTGCACAGAGCAAATCCCTATCAGAGTAAAGCCACTGCTCTGGCGTGTACAGTCCACCGTGAGGCACTTCTGATGGCCCAGCATTTCTATCAAGAGTATTTACACAGTCTCTGACAGAAAGCGCTAGAAATGCTCGGGCGAACACAAATGCAGTCGTACAGCTCACCTTCACCAGCCTGAGCTGGTGTGATTGGAACTGGCACGGCCACAGCGTTACCCCCGGACTTTCTTTTACAGTTCTACGGGCCCAACTGTCATTCTGGATGTGTGTTTCAGCAGCGACTGACACGAGCAAAAGGGAAAAGCAGCCAACACACCCTTGTTAAACAACAATAGTTTGGTTGGATACTTAAGAGTTCCAAACAAAGATAAGTAATATGAATATAATTTTTTAATGTATAAATTTGGTCGAATTCCCAATGATGTGTTTCATCAAATACACTGTAGCATTTGAGAAATCTTTATTTAAATTGTCATTACATACAGTATTTTGCTTTACTACTTTCCATATTATTCTTTATATTAAACAAACTATTTGGCCAAACCATTGTGAGTTTTGGTGAACTTTGGACTAGCAAATGGTTCTTGGAAAGCAGTTTTATGTTTTTATTATGAACAATTAAAATGTAAGAACAATTCTAAAATAGTATCTAATAAGAAATAAGGAAAAATGTACCAAAGTAGTAAATTGCCAAATTATTTAACCTGTTTTTTTCTCTTATTTCTCTTTGTTGCTTCCTTGCAGACATACCTTTGGCTCTCACATCTGGAATGCTACGGACATATTGTGTTTGGTGATGCCCCCCAACCCCCAGCAACACAAGCCCCATAATAACAGTCATTTTGAATTAACCTTAGTCCTCCCAGAATGCCCTACTGTCAGAGTGATTATGCTCCACCTCCACAGTCCCCTGCCACAGGAAGTCAATTCATCAGTTGAATGTGCATATGTCTAACTTTTCCAGAGAATCTGATTGTGGTGTATTTCTGCACCATCAATGCTTCATCACGTATCCTTCAAACACAATATTGCAGATATTCTCATCATACTGATAACACCACTCCACACAAGATTTGTGAGCAGTCCAACAATCAAACATGTTAAAACACAACTCTCAGAAATGCTGACAAATCATATATCTAATATACGTAATTATGATTAGAAACAGAATAAAGCAAAGCAAAATGTCATAAGGTGTGTGTGTGTGTGTGTGTGTGTGTGTGTGTGTGTGTGTGTGTGTGGTATGTGGTTTTTGTGGGGACCCACAGCTTTGAAACATGAAGGGTCAAGTTAAAATTTTATGGCTGAGGTTAAAATTAAGTTGCCTTTCGAGTTGGTCTCTCAAAATTACATATGGTGAACAACTTTTTCTGACAATTAGCTGAAAGCCAAACCAACAACGCAGTGAAAGTGCGGGCACTGCCGACGATCCCGCCCTGGATCCCGCTACTATAAAAACGCGGGTCCATCAGCGTAACCATCAGGACAAACTTCATCACAAATTGAAAGCCATAGCTACCAGTGACTCGTAGTAATGGATTATGATTTTCTCTTACATTACCATCTTCTGTGGATGAAAAGATGAAAAACACGATTTCTTTGTTGTTAATTTGGCCTGATGACCTTACTTCAGCTCAGCTAGTTTTTTTTTTGGATTTGTATTTTTTGCTCTAGCATAATTTTCTTGCATGGACATAATGCCCTCCAATTTGTTTATATACAACAATGTATTTTTATTTTCAGCTCTTTTAGGAGAGCCGTGACAAAAGAGCCAAAACTGTGAAACGAAACCACATTCTTAACAATGCCAGCACCATTTTTATACAAGTCTAATCAGCTTGAAGACTCAAGATCGCATTAATTCAGACTCATAAATCATAAATGGTACATCAGCAGGTAAGGTTAGCTTTGAGGGCTTTGCATTTTGGCACTTGAGCCCACAAATGGTGAGAGAGGTTTGGGACGATTGGTCAAGCTCAGATTGACCTGTTTGCTTCAGATGAATCGACTCATTGTCCACACTGGTTTGCTCTGACAAAGGCGCCACTTAGTCTAGATGCATTTGCTCACCCATGGCCTCACCAAATCTCAACGCGCACCGCAAGCTTCAAGTATGTGGTGGTCTTCTCCCCCACAGCAAGGGTTGATAGCCAGCAAGATGTGAGTAGAGTTGTGGCTGAGGTGAGTAGCTCAACCTTTCGGGCTAGGCCCACCTTTTTCAGACGTTGAAGTGACCTGACGATGAAAAGGTTCCCTCAATTGTCATAAAACGAGACATCCCTTCCGGTGCCACATCAGGACAAGCCACTGGAGATGCAAAGACATGCAAAATTCATGCAGCCATGAACATGAACTTTCATTGGTGTGATTGAAGAGTTGAAACGGCGAATCGATTCCATCCGATCTCCCATTGTCAGTATAACGGACAGATGTCTAGTTCCCCATTAGTGAAATCTCGTTCCCTCATCTCGGGACCCCACTATGATATACTGTAAATGAAAGTGTGTGTGTGTGTATGTGTGCACGTATGTGTTGATGCATTAAAGTACTACATAAAGTATAGATTACTATGTATAGAGTTAAGGTTATGCTGAATCTGAATACGCTTTTATGATGATAATAATGAAGGTGATGATGAAGATGATGATTGTGTCTAGGTGAGTACGATTTTTTTTTTTACTTTGGTGTATATGCTACCTTTCAAAGAGTATCTATATATAGAGAGAAATATAGAGAGAGAGATTCTATGTGAAGTTGAGACGTCTATGACGGACGGATGAAGAAAGATCTTCACACTCCTCACCAACTGCATATGAGCCAGATAAGACGTAATCCCTCCCAGAGAACCGACAAGTCAATATTCACACACACACACACACACACACAAACAAGGACACAAACAGAAAGATCAAATTTTTGTCCAGAGAAATCCAGCAACTGGCAGAGCCGCAGTGTACCTTTTATTTGGACTATAAAGAGCATTTGATATCTTAAAAAATGACAAATAAATAAAGGATGAATAAAAACAGCAACTTGTAATCTATGCCATATATGTGAAAACAATAGGAAATAGACTTTGGTGCAGCTTGTAATGGTGCAGCTTGTAATCTGGTGGGCCTTATAGTCTGAAAATTTGTATACGTATATGATACGGTATATTATCAATTATTTTCCTTGCCACTGTTGCTTTTCTACTTGCTCAACGGCCATAGTCAGTTGTTTAAAAGTTGTTAGTGTTTGTAAATCAGACATATGTAAATATGTATATCAGTTCTGTTTATTTCATTCAGTTTCTCTAAGATGTTTTATGTTTAAATTTGTACATTGAAGCGAGCATGACAGACAAACTAATTCTAGTGGTATTTATGGGTTTTGTTTAATTCTATATTGTTATTTTTACTCACTCTTTCGTGCTTTACGTCTCTAGTGTATAAAGTAGAAGGGAACAAATGACAAGCATTCGCTCTCGCGGGAGTGTTAAATGAATAGACCACCATGCACTCTGACAAAATGGAAATGATCATATCATTAGACGTACCACATCTGTCATACGAGACGCGGCATTCAGCACAATCATGCCGACCGCCGGTAAATTTGATTACCGCCTATATAAACAGAACCACATTAGCAGCCTAGTAAAAATCAGCGTCTCTCATAACATGGTGTGTATTTTTGATTCACGGCTGTAGCTTCTGAAGTGCTGCGTTTGATTGGGTCATATCAAATTCCCCTGAACAAATTAAGCTGTTCAAGAAATGTAACCTCGTCTTTTTCTCACACTGAGCAGAGAAGACCAAACATTGTTTTCATTTTCCTTGTCTCGTTTTCACAGGATGAGAGAAAGCAGGAGAAGCTCAGGAGAGCGGACAATGGAGATGAAAATGAGGAAAGATGATACAATGTAACTACAGTGACAGCATGACAAGGAGAAATCATTTGTTTTCTACAAGTATAACAAGCATTATAGATTATTGCTAATAGATTATACAGTAGATCTATATATATAATTATAGATCTTTCATTTTTTTTCCTTTTCATCTTTCATTTAGAACTCTCCAGGAAAGGCTGATGCTTATGGTTGACCAACAATAAGAGTGTGTATACTGACAGGCCCAGGCCCGGAGTCGCTGAAATAGGCGCCAGCTACCATTGGACCCAGAAAAGGAGTAAGGGGTAGAAATGGATGACTGGATAGATGATTTTGTCATTTTTAACAGATTTTTGTTTTTATTTTTATCAACTTGCGTGCCACATTCAAGTTCAAGTTCAGTGCATTTATAAGAAACTTTTCTTAGTTACTCTGCTGCCTCAAAGCGCATTGCTGAATATATATTCTCGAGCATGAAAACGTTATTTTTCGCTATTATTTTTATATTTATGACTTTATAATTGTATATAAAGTTACCATTTTTTACTTTAATAGTGTTTATATTGCTGTAATTCCGCAGCAGGTTACAATATAGCCAGCTGGCCTTCAGGGATAGGGGACTTGAACTTGTGTCCAAAAGGTTGCAAGTTGAAATCCCCGTCTACATCAGAGTATCTTTCTGGTAAGATACTGACCCCAATGTTCAATCCAGGGAGTGACCCTGCTTTCCGACCCAGAGTTTCTGTGATTGACTCTGATCCCTGTGACAAAATGGATCTACGTATTTTCCACAAAAAGAAAACAAAATCTAGACAATTAATTAATGGCTAACATGTGTGAACGCAACCTTAAATTACATTTATCATGAGGGGATTTTGTGGTCAATTTATACTGACCACTTGGGTGTTTTTGTCTGGAAGCCAAAAAAACATACTGGTTACAAATGCCACCACAATTTCACCAAAGTCCTTATTGTTTTCTTGGTTAGATCTACAATCTTTAAAAAAGATGCTGAGAAACCCATCAAAAACCCTCTGACCTGCCAGTTTAGCAGGTCACATAACTCATTCATTGTACTGCGTTGGTAACATTCCAGTGGCAAATGTGTATATTATTATATTTTCATCAATGTGGATAATTTATTTGAGCATGAGTAGTGTTGTAGTGTGTAGTGCAGTGCTGAAGGTCCTTGGACACCCACATGCTCCGGGTTTGTGTGTTCATTGCTCAAATGGGTCAAATGCAAAGCCCAGCTTCCCCAGTGAATTATTAAAGTTTAAATTATTATTATTAGATACTTTAAGTTGCCCAAAGTATTCCAACACTCATTCACCTATCCCTAACAGAGAAACCTGTGCAAGTAAAAGTAAAACGTACGCCATGTTCGTTTTGTTTTAAAACTCAAAAGTTCCTGCCTTTTCTGAATCTTGCCTCTATTCAGACACCCTTATTTTTAAGCCCTGGTGACCGTGAAAACCAATTTTTGGATCAAGTGGTCTGTTCCATGTTGTGAATTGCTTACAAACAGTCATTTGTTTTAGCATTTTTTGTCCTGGAGAGGCTCAAGCATTGAACAAAGTTTAGTGTCATGTACAGCGCTCAAGAAAGTGAAAACTATCCCCAGAGGTCCAGTGTGTCTGCACAGTAAATTACAATCAATACAAGGCAGGCCGCATGTGCACGTCTATAAAGGCTTCTGCTGCTTGAAGAAAAACGTAAAAAAGTCTGCACTGGTAGCTTGACATTAATTGATATGTGTGGGTGAGGAACAAACGTTCTACTGAGAATTTTCTCTCCGCTTTTGAGGGTTTAGTCATTTATTTATGCATCTTAGCAACGATGGAAACTGCTTGAACGTTTGATTTTTCCATCAGTTGACTTTAATTTCTTTGTCAATCTATTTTAATAACAAAAATTACACCAGGAGCCAGGTATGAAGGCTATGGAAACACATTATTTTATACATCATTGCTACAATTTATTTAAGTTGTGATTTTTTATTCAGTACAGTTTGACATTGGCTTGATTAAGGAATGCTTTTTGTTGGAACATTTCAGTGAAACACGTATAAAATAATTAACTTTTTTTATACATTGTCATTTATTAATTTTAATTGAAATTCTCGTAGTACTCTAATTTCTTTAGAATGAGTGCATGGACTGCCTCAGTTGCAGAGCTGTAAAGTACTTGAGTAAATGAACTTTGTTACTTAAGTATGTTTTTTTGTCATTTTCTACTTGAACTAAGTATCAAAAGTAAAAGCAAATTTTACTCTCAACTCCACTACATTTGTGATTGATTAGCTGTACTCTTTACTCCACTACATTTGAAGGTACACTTACTTGTTACATTGTGATTGTGTGCGACAGGCCATCATCGTTTTATACCGCGGTTCATTTCTTGGGGGAACGAGGCGATAACGCCGTCTGTAGGGATCTGAAGGTACATTACTCATGAATAGAGTTTGTTTTCACGATTCTTGGTGGTTTTTTTTTGCCCAAATCCAGTGCGAGTAAAATACTCAAGTTCTTTTACAATCGGATACTTTACAACTTTGACTCAAGTCTTTATGAAATTGGTGACTTTTTACTTGTAATGGAGTAATTTTTACAATAATCATCCGGGAATAATTATCCGTATTTTTACTCAAGTACAGTATGGCTTCCTGGTACTCTTTACACCACTGTTCAGTTGTTCTCATTTCCTCATTGCTTATAATGTAGTCTCTAATCTGTATGAATTAGTAGAAAATTGATTATTTTCTAAAAACTTTTTTTGTTGATGCCACTAGCACTCTGACTTCACATGGTCATTAAAAGCCATGTTTCCGTGCCCTTGTGGGGACACTTGATGCAGAAATACATTTGAGACACTCGTGCCCTGTAGGGTTATCAAGAAGCAGTTTGCTTTTCCAAATGTTCATTATTTCCCACGATAGTTACATTGGCAACTTGTCACCGTCATTGATTTCTCTTAAACTGCAATTTACATGGATATTTGTGGGTGTCCTCCAGGCAACCATGGCCTCCACAGACCACTCAACATCATTACCAATCCTAACACACATAAGCAGCCAGAGCAAACACTTTTTTTTCCTTTTGATTTTGAACCATTTCTAGAAGAAAAAAAAGTGACTTTTTCTATGGAAATATGTTGGATTTTCAAATATTTTGAATCTTTTGTCTTCTTTTTTTTGTCTCTGGGTAAATGTCACCAAGTTGCACTGCTGGTATTTTAGACGGAGTCTAATGACATTTGACAGGAAAAAAATGCCTTTTGTTTTGTTAGCAAAATGTCAACATCAATGCATGTATTTTCTTTGATTATTTCAGTTTAGAAATCTGTCGATCAGCAGGTTGGGGGAAATTTTGCTCTAAGGTCACCCGAAGGTTTGATTATTTTTAATTCAATTTTAAATAACCTTCTACCAAATGATTTATGCTCTCGTTTAACAAAAATGTTACAAAATTACTTAACACAAATTCTACCCTTGATTAGTGAACCAATCTAGAATCAATTTCTTTTGGTCAATCCTCAAATTAAATAATACTTTAAACAAACATCCAGCCACCTATCAAAATACACAACTACATGCAATTAGTATAACATTATTATAACATGTAGTTTTGGAGTTTTTGGACATATGTTGAAGTTTTATCTGATTGACAGATTTTCGTGCTACAAGGTTCAGTGAATGGCCCAAACTTGCTCTCCCTTTATATGCTTCTTTAGGGGACATTTTAAAACAGCATGACAACTAAATAACAGATTTTACTAGTTTTTTATATGACACACAAATTTACATAAAGTCAGTGAAAAGACTACAACATATTTGTTCATGCATATCACACAACACTTCTTATTGATTTTAAACAAAAAAAGAGCAACACCATCAGAATATAGTACTCCCTAAAATGGAAAAAAAAAGTTTATGTCTATAAACTCTCTGTTTACTAACAGTAAAGAATTTAGGTATCATTGTTGATACCAAGGTTTGTTTTGAAAGCCATGTTAAGTATACAAAACCAAATTGTTTTACAGTGTGCAAAATGCTTAGTCCGCTGGATGCTCATATACATTTTTATGACATCAAGGTCAGATTACTGTAATGGTCAGTAATTGACAAAAAACGTTATACTAAAACTACAATAAAAGAAATGTTATTTATTATTATATACTATATAAATTATTATTGCTTATTAAATAAAAATTGAGCTGCTTCTCCTTCAATTTATTTTTCTCCCTCGCAGAGATTTTCCTTGCCATTGTTGCCCTTGCTTACTCAAGTCATATAGTCAATGTCATATCGTTGAATCAATTATACTATCTGTTCAGTTTGTTCTGCCCAGCTTTGAGAAAACTACAGCTAAAAAAAAAGTGAATAAAATCTATGACAGTGTGTTAATAAATTCTATTTGAACGTAACAAAATCCCACAAAAGGCACTTAAACTCATTTAAAATGCTTACAAATGAACTTTACAAATGTATATCTTATATGTGATAATATTAATAACGTATTCCATTTGTAGTGAATTATTACCCATATTCTGCTTTCACTGTAAACTTAGTGCATCTTCTCTCTTCGTGTAATTGTTAGGGTTGTTTTATGTAGTAGACAATTTTTGGTGTACTTGCCAATTCTTCCTCCTCCCACTGACTCTCAATCCCATCATCACCTCATCAGGAACGTCACCTCTTCGGACTGGACTGCGCGCCTGGTTGAGATGGGATGGGGGTGTGTCATTGAGTGTGATGTCACACCGCAAAGACTGTCACGATTGGCTCTAATTAGAATCTGTGGCAGCAAATAGACACGCGTCCTGCATGATTGAATTCAAAGTGGCTCGTTCCAAAAAACGCAGAGAGGCGCAGGAGCTCCACACGCGCTCTTACGCCGGAGGAGGACGCGGCGAAAACACAGCCCGACACATCACCGGCATATTTTTGTCAGCTTATTATAAGAGTGTGAGGCGGAATAAGGTGAAACCCGGCGGCGTTTGTTCGTGTTTTCGATAGCAGCAAAGCAACTCCAAAAACATAAATCCGAACAAGTTCTTCCAAATCTGAGCACCATGGCGTCGGTTCCCAGCAGCCAAGTCAAATGCAAGTTCAAGAGGCGGAGGAGAAGGAGGTCTAAGCGAAAAGGTAAAGTTTGTTTCAGTTATTGATTTTGAGGAAATTGCTGGAAATTTTCCGGCACGAGACCGGATAAAACAGAAATTAGCGCTGAGAATGAAATCCCATCTGCGCAGTAATCTGATACAATACACTGTACATTTGACAGCCAGATCTTTGCGTTTGTGTTCAACACGCGTCCGTCGCAACGGCTTTTTCCCCCCAAGTTTGCAAACCTTATCTTGCTCAATACATTTTTAACTGTTGTTAATTTGCGGTCATTTTCCCCATTTGGAAACGTAAATTTGGAATTCCTAAACTCAAGTTCAATCTAAGACCGGTCACTGACTTTAATTTGCCTCTTCAATTTTAACGGCTGCCCGCTGCATTTCTAAAACGTAGCGTTTTGTTTGAAAGTGGGGAAAACCAGTAGCCACGTAACAAGTGTACTCCATCCGAGCTCGTTTTTAAAGTGCTTAGAAATGCATCTGCACGCCGCAACTCTAATAACTGTCTAGCAGTTTGTAACCGTATGCAGCTTTGACAGCGTTTCGAGAGGTGGTTTAATTCTACAGTCGATCGCATTCATTTCTGAGCATTTAAAAATGTATTTGTCACCTGGATCTGTTTGATAAAAGAGTGCGGTGTTTACAATGTATCCATAATAATAAGTAACCACGTGTTTTTGGCTGATGTTCGGTTGTAACAAAATTTGGAATTCATAAAATGCTAAACAAAACTAAATGCACCTGTACATGCATGATTTCAACGTTAAAAAGTAAATTTGTGTAAATAGTAAAAAAGTGCAAAGTAAAGATTTGCACTGTAGATGTGTGTGTATATATGTATATAAAACAAGCATAATAAAAAGCTTACAAAATAAACATCTAAATCAATGTCATCTCATATCTAGCGGTGTGTTGGTGACTTATTAATGTTGCCTCTAATATAAGTTTCTTAAATCATAATATCTTTATCTTAAGAAAATAGTTCTTTCAACATTGTGGTTGCACCAAATTATTCGGTGGCCCTGAAAAATGCCTTTTTTCGTTCAAAAAATAACCTTTTCTCCTCTCTTTTTTTTTTTTTTTAAGTGCTGCTAAAACCAATACATTTCCTGTTATTGTTTATTTTGATGAATGAAACTTTTATGTGCTGTAATCCGCACATGGATAACATTTGCAGCCTATGCTAACATAATAAACTGTAAAATATTTCCTTCAAATTTGTTTTCTAAGATGGTATATTGATGGAACAATTCTTAGTTATACTGTATAACAAAGACATTCACATATAGTAATTTCTGTTTTGTTGCCAAAATTGTACAAATAATTAAAATGTTTAACTTTTTCTTCTTTTTAGAGTCTTATGTACTTAATCTTCACTATACTATAATGAGAACAGCAAGGTGTTACGCGAGCGAATGTCCCTGTGTTGCTCAGTGGTCTTTTTGAACTGGACTGCTAAGAATACATGTTGTGCATGTTCTGAAACATCGCCGGTGACAGTTTTGCTTAACACATAACCATGTCTCTGTCTATTGTGTGACCCGTCAGATCTGTGGGCCTTAGGCTGACTGCTGAGCACGCTGTTGGTCAAGTTGCTCGGGTCATATTTCTTTTTTTTGCTTGCAGGTGCCTTTTTGTTTTGAGTTCTGTTTGATATGACGGATTTGGAATTAGCAGCACTTAACTTTTTTTATTTTGTTTTTTATTTTTTATTTTGTGACTTTAAATTCATAAACTTGCAAATATTTATTTAACTATGTTATTTTCATATTTTATAATGTGACGATAAAACATCACCTATCATCACTGTGAAAAATCTGCAAAGAACAGGTGGTTTATTTAAATGGATTATAATTATTGCGCACCGAGGATTAAAAATAAATGGTTATCTTGACACCGGAAATGTCTAAAAGCACAAGGCTGAAAAGAATCTTGCATGTGACTTTTTTTTTTCCCCTTCGGTGCATGGGATCTGTGTGTGTGTGTGTACGACTGTATGTATGCGTGTTTTGCTTCCTTTCACAATTTCATAAAACATACCTTTTTATTGTAATAAACAATTTTCATTCTCGTGGTACAAATGCCACTGAATTCAGACACAATTAATCACATAAAACCGGATAACATCAGCAGATTGTTTTAACTTTCTTGCATCTAATCTCTCATAATGGAGATGAAAACCTAATACCGTCTCGTTCTAATAAACGCTCATCTGTTTAAAAGCCGAAACAATTCATTTGATTGTTTTTCTGGCAAAAGAGGGACTTTTCAGGATTATTTTGACATGGCATTTGTTGTTCTAATCCTCAGCAAATGCTTCAGATTACCACTGAATGTCCTATGCATTAAAACCCATGTGTATTCAAATGCAACTAAGTTGATCTCTACTCTTTCATTTCCATTGCTCATTTAGGAACAATACATATTCTAACAGAGATTATCAAGATGTTCAAAGAACAGAACCAATCTGAATTCTAAATTTGGCTGGGGTTAGGGTTAAAATGTCTTTTAGAATAGTCACAAATATGACATTGTTGAAGTGTAGTGGAGAACATAAGTTGACGTGCCAGTGCTTGTGTGCAGGTGAACAGTTTTTTGCTCTCAACCTGTTAAAGGTTAGTTGTTTCTGAAGCGTGTGACTGCCCCGCTGTGGCTCGTATTCTGCTGTGGTGTGAAATAACCATGGCCTAGCTGTTTACCTCTTTAGAATGTCTCGGGAATTGAGCAGAATTTAACCTTAATTTTTTTTTTTCCACTTTAGCGAGGCAGAGCGTTCTTCTGGTTTCATTTTGAGTGTCGGGATTTCAGTGACATAAATTGACTCTATTTTCTGGTGTGTGGTGCTTTAAATTATTTTCAGATACAGTCAATGGTCATAGTGTTTCAATATAGAGAATATCTTGCGGATACTGCATGTCATGCTACTCATACGGCTCTCGTTGTACATTTTTATTTAATTTTTTTTCTGATCAAATCACATTCTTTTTGCTTTTCAAAATGTTTTTGTCTGCAAAAAGAACTGCAAATTCTTGATATTAAATATTGTTTCATGCTATTGTTCTTCAGTCCACATTCTAGTTTTTGTGTGAAGGGGATATGTACAGTATCACACACACACACACACACACACACACACACACACACACACACACACACACACACACACACACACATCTACGTATATACGTATTTATGTATGTTTATACACACATATAGTGTGCGTGTGTGTATATATATAATATGCATATTTCCTGTTCTCAGACTTGGTCAAGCTTTGAATTGGTAAATTTAACCCAGACACCACTATCACTTGCTTTTGCTGGAAAAGCAAATGCATTTAGCTGCAATCTGAATTAGTTTTTTTTTTTCCCTCTTCATTACGCTCTTCTTTGTGTTCACTGGTGATAAGGAGATTTTTGGTGAACACTGGTGTTACACTGCAAGCATTTAGGAAGTTAATGAAGGTCGTCACCAGCGGCAACCAGAGACCGGTGTGACAGCGTTTCAATTCACAGACACTTCCCTGATTAAGCGTGAAATATTCGGCGGTTTAGGACACGCCGTCCTCCACAGAGCGTTTGTCCAGGGAGGAGGGAGGAAAGATATTAACTCGGAGCAGTTTCGGCTGCCTCCAGAGGGACTGTCGATAAAATGACCGAAAGAAAGAAATAGCACAACTTTACAAATTAGCATAATTAGTAATTATCTCCTAATAGGCCCTCTTGACTTTTGAGGCTGGGCTTTAGAATTTTTTTCCGCTTAAAGTTCATGCAGTATGGATTAAAACAATCAGAAATTTTTAGGGAAATTTCTCTGTACCACACGTGAGTTGCTGATCTTGCCGTTTAATTGAGGTGCCACTGTGTCACTGAAACTAGTGGGTCAGAAAGAACAAGCTAGAGCTTCATTAATATTTAAATCTCTGCTATTTCCCTTTACTTTAATTTTTACTTTAGCTTTAAGACGGCAGAAAACCTGGAATATGCAATGGTTGTAAAGGATTAAATAGCATTTGTGGTTCAGCGGCATGGAGTTGCACCTGCCACCAGGTGCTGAAGGTTTGAGAGTGTGTGTGTGTGTGTTTGTGTTCACTAGATGAATAAAAAGCATGGCACATTTTTTATATGATTGTTTTTCTTTATTGTTTTTTTTTGTTTTCTATTTTAGTTCTTGATCTAAAACGTCAACTTCAAATAAGTGTTTTAATGGTAAAACGGTATTGATGTTTTTATTGTCTGGTAATTCTAAGATCTACATGCTCTCAAAGAGTTTTTAGTTAGCTGGCAATTCAGGGTGAAAACATTTTTGTTCAGCTTATCAATACTAAATAACCAAATTTACCACAAATGCTTGGTTATTGCACAATTTAGTGACACGTTTTTTTCTGGGGCTCAGTTAGTAGATTGAGTTTGCAACACCCAGGTTCTGAGTTAAATTTCCATGGATGGCTTTATATTTTTTCCTTGCAGAATAGAGATGCATTAAATAACAGTGGCTACCTTTGACCTGCCAGTTTCTTGCTCTGAAAGGCATCTTGGCTTTCTTCAATCCTCTGAATTGTTTGAATTGGTTATTTTTCTCTGGATGTTATTATGAAGTTCTGTCCTGGCCATCGAGGCACGTGAGCTTGTTTCTGGCTCGGGTTGTGAGTCGACTCATCTGATCCGCCTGCCCAATTGTGATTGTGCTGCGAGCAGTTATCAGCTGATCAGAGTAATAATATTGTAGACTATGAGAGCTGACAGCACGAGCACATCTCCATAAATACCTCCTGCCTGGAAAACCAGCACCGCTGTTATGTGGGCCACAAATCAATTAACAAAGCCCACAAGCAGGAACTACTGACACGGAGACTTCAAATACTGCCAAATCAGCCAATCCAATAAAAAGCCTGTTATTAATAGGCAGACTACCGTAAGTCCCACACTATTCACGCTCTATATTTGAAAAGAAAAGCAGTTTTGTCCATTTAAAAAGGTCACATTTTCCAAAGAAGCTATAGTTGTCTTTGTAGTAGTATATTATGCCGAACCAATTTAATTTATTTTTAGTTTCAAGTCTGTAATCCAGATTAAAACAGGCTCATTGATTGCTGTCTATATTTCCCTTCTGCATCAAAAGTACTCTTCAATTCAGTCTTTTCTTTTGTCAGAACTAAACTGTCAGTTTTTCATTAACCTTAATCACAACATCTATTTCTTGCATATTCAGTTTGTTATGTTAACTACTGAATTCAAGCACCAAAATGGAGGCCCCACATTTACCCAGTTCCTCATTCAGTGCTTCTTGTCGAATAATTTTTTTTAAGTTTGTTTTTAATGTTTGTGTAAAACAAATATTACATCCCATCAGATAGTTTAAACAAGTTTGGTAATCCCAACATATTGAAAAAACGAGTCATTTGTTAACATCCACAATTTGGTAGGCCTCCACAAACGAGATTGCTAATGCAAAATGGATAATTTCTGTCGAAGCGCCCCAAAAAACGTAGTAACAATTGGGTTTACCATTTCGTGGCCGTGCCAAAAATCAAACACAAATGTGAAAATTTGTGTTTGCTCGGATGTTCAGAAACCAACAAAACTGCCTGTAAATTACATTGCAAGCGATTAGCAAATGTCCCCGAAACACGCACATTGCTAACTGACCGTGGTGACTTTTTGCAATCAATTTGCAAACTCTTGCAAATATTGTTCAGGCAATCCAGGCCGTGATGGTGGATACATTTTTGGCAAGTTGTTGCCCTACTGTTGTTATTATCATCAGCTGATAACACTTGTGCAAATATTTGATCATCGCTCATCTAAAATTATGTGCACATCAAACTTTTATGAAGCACAGTTTGATGAACAGCACTGATTTATGGCATTGTATTATATTTCTAATGTGCGATGCAGGGCTTCAGATCTTCAGCACTGACCACCTCCTCTTCTCTTGCATTCATCCATCTCTGGAATGCTGTGATTCGGAGATGATTATTGCAGGCAGGACTGAGTCTATGCAAGATGACAGATTTGCTTTGTCAGTGAGAGTAGCAGTCTGCAAATATGACACTTTTTCATATTCATCACCGGGCTCGCTGTCGTCGTTAATGTTAGTCTCCCGTAAAGCTGCCTTCATCCAACCATTCCATCATTCTTCTGAAGCTGGAGACCAAGCTTATCGCGCAAAGCCTTTAAAAGGTGTTTATATGTCTATACATGTGTGTGCGCGTCAGCTTTGTCTTATCAATTTTTGCCTTTGTGTTCTCAGCATGTCATTTTTTTTTAATCTAATATTAAGATTGTCTTTTGTGTGACATTTATTTTTTTTTATTGTTTGCCCTCTTTGTTCCTGGGCGGAACTTCTTTGCACAGCTTTCTGGACTTTGGCTGATGTATTTGTATTCATAGACTGTGTGTTGGAATTGCTCATCTATTTTGTGCGATAGCCCAGAGTGTATTTAGTTTTCACACAGAGCGAGCAGCAACACTCTCTCAGGGTGAGATTTGCTCTCTGGTTGTTTGCATTCTGGCTGCCAGGAGTAAAGAAGCAAAGGTTTTATGTACTAGAGAGCGAGACTTTCTCTGGTGAGCTTTCAGAGGTCGAGTTGGCTGTTTTCTTCTAAAGCTGTGCCTGGTCAACCGATGGAGACTGAAGGATTTGCCTGAACCCCGAGCGACATGTGATATGAGGCTTATAGGACGCCCGGTGTGTGTTGCCATAGAAATAGACTCTCTAGTGTGTGAGATGCTGTAATGTGGCCGATTATTATTATTTTATTTTTCCTGTTAATTTTATCCTTATATATTGCTACTTTGGTGAACACCACATGTAGACACAATGAGAATAATTATGGCGTCGGTTGTAGAAAGGAAGAAAAAAAAAACTGTCAGTTCCGTTCTGTTCAGTTATCACCTTTCTGGGTGATTTTTCTTTTTGCACTATGTTAAGGTTCACACTTGTTTTATTTCTGTTCTTGGAGTTTCTTTGTTAATTAAAAATAGCTGTTTACATGGGATTTACAATTGTGTTGCGTGCATAACAACAAAGAACATAAATGCTAAATTAAGCATGAGAGCCGTTTCCAGCAAAGCTTACTGACCTTAACAGTTTACAGAAAAAGACAATGCACACTAGCTCAGCATTGTCTGTTTGGCTGCATGTGCTTTTACTTTGTGAAATGCTTATCTAAAGTTGAGGTTTATATTAGTTATATTAGAATATATTAGAATTAATAATATGTAATACAAATTACATGTATTAAATTATAAATGTACTAAAGCAGGGGTACTCAATAGGCGGACTCCGGTCCGCATATGGACCCAGACGCGATTACTTTTGGACCGACGTCAAAACCAACATGCTACTCTTGTGATCAAAATCCAAAGGCGTTTTCAGTGGTCACGCAATTTTTATTCTGCATTGTTCATTCACACACACGCACCAACGCAAACGAATATATGTATAAATGTATATAATTTATCTTGAATTATTGTGCTCGTTTTAGCTGCAGCATTTGTCCAATCACAGCCGCTGTAAGAGCAACGTGACAACTACGTCATCTGTTTGCGCTCTGGCGGCTTTCAGTTACTTTAGAACACGGCCGCGGCGCGTAGTCGCTCAGGTCTTCAGGGTAGCCAGGCGAACGGGCGCTCTGTCGTTTGCGTAAACGAGAGATTTTTTTTAACCTTAAAGAAGATGGCGAGCTCAAAGTTGGCCGTCGATTAGAAAATAATAATAATTAATAATAATAAAAGTCGGAAAGAAAAGTTGACTTTGAAAACTGCGAGTTTAAGAGTGAGTGAACAGAATAATATGCATCCGCGCGAAGCAGAAAACCAATGTGTTTAATCTGCAACGAGTCGGTCGCCATCGTCAAAAGTGATCGTGAAATGCCATTTATTAATCCAAGCACGCACAATTTGAACAAATTACCCTCCACACACACACACACACACACAGGCAACGAACGTCTCACATGTGTCCTGGGACAACACAAGACACCTTTCTCTAATGCTGAAATAGTCAATGAGTGTGTGAGTGAAGTGGTGACTGCTCTGTTTGAAGGGACTCAAAAAGATAATTCACAATTTATGATCTCTCTCAGTTTGATTGATGAAGAAAAGGGAGGTGAACAATATTGTGTCAAATTTATGAAGATGTTTTGGGTCTTACAAACTTCACACAAGGAGGGATTACATTTACGAAGTAGTGACACAGATTCTTAGATATCGAGAGATTGACCTGAAGCATGTTATTTCTATACGGATGACGTGCCATTCACATATCGGTTCATATTTGCAACTTGACCGATATTTTTCCGGACCTCAGACTGAACAGAAATTTCGTAAGTGGACCCTTCAAGTTTAAAATTGAGGACCCCTGTACTAAAGAATCTGCGTAACATCATACATCTTAATTTTATTGTATAAATAATATTATAAACTTATAAAGATGACCTGATCATCTATCAATGTGTAATTACACATACAGTATTGCGTTTACATTACTAAAGTGTGATTCAGAATAACTGTAAAGCAATTTAACTGAGATTTAACTGAGTAAAGTTTTCATTTTTTTTTTTTTAACTGACTTTTTTTTTTCTTCTAATTTTTGAACACAGATGAACAATGGACATTTTTCTTCTTTAAGGACGCTATTTTCCTTAATTCCGCAAGATAAGCACTATATAAATGAACTTCCTTCTTACTTGTCAAAGCCGTCGGCATTACTAACTAAATTTGACAAAAAAAATTATTTAGCTTTTTGTCTGAAATTAATTTCATTAAACTCATTAAAATTGGAATTGTTAGAGAAGGCAGAATTATGTAGACTTGAGAAGTGTTGGCAGTAGTTTCACTATTGTTACTATTCCATTGTAAGCTTGAACTAGCAAAATAAAGCAGTTTCATTCCAATCTGAAAATCACAAATAAAGTAAAATTTAAAATTACATGGCAGCGATGCACCGTGACGCGCACACACACAGCTGAATAAGAGATTTTTCTGATTTTGAAAACGAAAAAGTTTCTAAGCAGTAGAACTTGTTCAAAAATGAGGAAAGATTAACAAGTCTAATTTTTTTTTTTTTTCTGTCTGAACTTAATATTTATGTCTGAGTGTACCAAAGGCTGGATTGCCTCAGATTATTAGAAATGAAGAAGGCTGGTGTAGCTTACTACAACAGTGAAGGTTGTGATTGGTGGACATTTTTTGTTCCAGTGTTTTGACTGGTTTGTGTGTGTGTTTGTTACATACAGTACCTGTTTACTTTACAATTATTTGGCAGACAGAAGCGCCTCACAGAATGAACAGAATGGGTTTAGTGTTTTACACACAAATTGGGATTTGAACCTGCAACTTTTTGCCACAAGTCCAAAGACTTCTCCTTTTGTTTACCTGTTGAATTGTGTTTAAAAAGACTTGATAATAAGTTAGGATGTGTGAATGAGATTGAGTCAGATCCTTTTTGTCTTCTTCTACAGCCTTGTGAATGGATCCTATTGGAAGTTAAAGTTTTTGAGGTTTGATATAAGCCGTCCAATCACAAAGACCTCTGGTGCGGAGCATTTTGTGATGTGGACCCTATCAAACCAATCTTGTTCTTGGTGGGCTTATACGTGTGGTTTGAGTTTCAAGCAGCATTCTGGAAACTATCAGGAGACATATTGAGTAGCTCATTGATAAAGGCCTGGGATGCAATATCATTAGGTTTGGGACTTAAGGGCAGAGGAGCCAATGTAATAGATTTATTGTCTAATTTTCACCCATTAGAGTTCTATAATGAACACTCTGTTCAGCACAGAAGAATCTCACTTCATGATTGAAGACATCCCATCTTGCCCACCTAGAAATTTCTCCAGCGCTTAGTCTGCGGCCAGTAAAAGATTGCAATTTGATTCTTTATTGGCAATCCACGGGGGCTTGCAGTCAGCCGTCGAAATGCCCATTATCACCCCCTAAGCAGGTGTTGCAATGTATTGCACCTTTATCACAATGCAGATTTGTGGCAAGTTGGCCAATCCATTTTTCAATTTGGTCTCCTGCCTGAGATAAATGAACAGATGTCCATTGATTTTTCTCCCCGCTGCAGTCGCACGCCTTGTTTACACCTGACAGCCACGACTTTATAGCTGAGTGATTATTTGAAGTAACACGCATTATAATTAGCCATTTTTAATTAGTCTGACAATTGGCAAGCCATTTACCAAGATTCTAATTGTACATGTCCCTCGCTTCTCTTTTTTCGTTAACCTCCAGTGAAGTGAGTCAGCGTGAATTGCTGTGGTTCAATCCATACTCGCCTAAGGCCGCTTAGCACTTACAATGTGACTTTTTATTGGGACGTTTTCTTTTCATTTATAGTTAAAAGGAGAATTTTGAAATATATATATATATATTTGCATGATTGCAAAAAATCATATTCCATTTTTTTATTATTATTTTGCAAAAAAGTCGGTGATCGCAGGAAAAACTGAAGGGACTGATGAAAAACTGTTGCTCATCAGGACTTTACGCCTTTCCATAATCATTCACACCATCTAAGCTAAAGTGCAATCTTGCCAGATATCATACAGATATCATGTTTTCAGGGGGTTAAACCCCCTTTAGTAGCTTTTCATCCGGCTGTTATTTTTGTCACTTTCAGAAACATGCAAAGTCCCCAAGCACTTGTCATCTTTCTGTCTCTGATTCTCTTTGACAACATCACAATGCCCTGAGCGCCTTTGGATTCTGTTCACCAGCTGGTTATTTAGCTATAAATATACACTTATAAAACAAGTCTTGCTCTGCACCATCTTGTACTAATGAATGGAGTCAAGTGGCGCGCAGCAGAAATGCCCCCAAATGCATGCTGTCACCAGTGAATTAATTGAACCTTTGGAACGTTCCTATTGTCTTGATGTCAGCGAACCATCAGGACTCTGTCGTTGGGCGATAGGCTCCAGCAACCTCAAGCTATTTGAAGAGCATTTACAGTTTAGCGTCTTCGAGAGTCACACATACAATATGACTCCAAAAGAAAATAGTTTCAGGATTTTGCGTACAACACCGTATCGTTGGTCGTAGTGTTGTCAAAAGTATCGATATTTCGATAAGTATCGATACTGAAAAATCTGAAACGGTACAATACTGTGATCAAAAAGTATCGATACTTTCCGTGCTTTCGGGTTTTCAGCTTCGCGCATGCGCACTTCCATTTGACAGCGAGTTCAGAGTGTCCGAGAGAGATCCGCGCCATCCTCAAACGTGACGGGAGAACGTGTTGAAAAGGAGAACAAGTGTTTGAGCCTGAAACTCTTTTGTGTGTGAATGCGCGGGGGCGGGGCTCAGCTGAACTAAACCGAGACGGACTCTTATTACATTTAGACAGATTACCGACACGAACAATATTTCTGTTGAATTCTACTTACCTGATTAAAAAAATAGACATTCTCAGCTTTATGTAGACATGTGTTTCACGTTTGTCTGATACATATTTATTAAGTTACAGCTCTTTTCAGACGCATTTCTGAACGGACTCCTCTTAACAACGGGAAAGGAAAAACGCGCTTCACGTTTTAGTTTTATTTTTTATGACAAACACAATATTCTGTATTCATTAAGAAAAGAATAGAAAAATAATAGACACTCTAAACTTTCAATTGGTGTATAATACTTGTATGTACGCGCAAAACTGACGGAGTATCTTTAGTGTGATTTACACTGATCTTAAAAAAAGTGCCTGTTTTTACTATTGATACGCGTGTTTTGAAGTCCCGTTTTGCCCCGTTAACGCAGTGAAATACTGTACAATCCGCCTCAGAGCGAGAAACGTCTGATCAACACATCTGACGAGAGATTATAATATTACTAGAAATGTATGTAAAAAAATTAATCCTAGTGATCTCAGTGATGGTGTGAAGCACGTTTGAATTTATTTACAGTACTATAGGTGTCTATGCGCTGATCAATAATGGTGTTTAATTAAATCCTGAATCTAAATCAGTTTATATAAATACTGCTGTTCAACTCTGGCTGATTTAAGCAGATCCCTACCACAATATGCCAACAGGTGTATATTAATACAAGTTTGACAAGTAAGCTTATTTATTTTGAATAATTTATCAAACAATAAAAACATACAAAAATGTTTCTAAATTTGTAATATTTCTTTTAAAGCACCACCATTCTGCAGTCAAAACTCACTCAGATCCTTTTACCACTACTACTACTACTACTACTACTACTAAACAAAACAAAACAAAAAAAAAACAAATAAAATATTGTACTGTTTTACTTTTAGAGCTCCTACCAAATTCATTTGTTTTAATTTAATCTTTTAAAAAAGCTTTTAAGTTGAGAATATTTTTTCTTCTGAAAAATTGTAATATAATGCAGTTTTATTTATTTATGCACTTTTTTTTGGGATTCCTCATTCAGACACATGTTTATGTTCCAGTCTTGTTATGTATTTTTTTCATAACGAAAAAAGAAAAAAAGGCCCTAAAATTGTTACGTTATTTCCCCATGGTATCCAAAATGGTATCGAGTATCGATACAAGTATCGTATCAAAGTTGTATTTCCAGTAT
>MU204263.1:1105749-1198754 GCA_017309775.1 Paedocypris sp. Pulau Singkep
AATGCAGTTTTATTTATTTATGCACTTTTTTTTGGGATTCCTCATTCAGACACATGTTTATGTTCCAGTCTTGTTATGTATTTTTTTCATAACGAAAAAAGAAAAAAAGGCCCTAAAATTGTTACGTTATTTCCCCATGGTATCCAAAATGGTATCGAGTATCGATACAAGTATCGTATCAAAGTTGTATTTCCAGTATCGTGACAACACTAGTTGGTCGTTTATCGTTTTTACAGAAGCATCCTGTGGAAGCGCTTGACATGTCAGATTATGTCCTCATGTTGTAGGAGTTGTCTCATGTTGTCCTCTTTGTTCTACAGCTTGTGAACAACTGATAAAAAAGTAACTTGACTACTTGGCTATGATATCTACTATGAATGCTTGGCAAAGATAACTACACACTATAGCACAAATCTACTTTTTTGGATCAAAATATCAATTTAGTTAATGATTCTTGAATCATGACTTTTCATCTTAATTTGAAATTTAACTAAAATGAACAGATTTTTGTATAGATGATATGAATGAGCTATTTTGCGGAAATCTATTCCTTCATTACTAGCGGTCAGACCGAGCAAGTCTCAGTCTCAGAACTGATAATAAATTGATTATTTTACCAAAGCAGAACATGAATGAAATCAATTGAAGAAATGAAAAGAAAAAAAGAAAATTGTATGCAGCATTAATTAGTAGGAGATGGTGCTGTGCAAAACATCCAAAAAGCCCACCACGGAATCAATCAACGTTTTCGTTTTCATCGTTTTCAATCAACACACACTTTTAGACAAAAGATACCCTTCGCTCATGAAGACACAATTCATTAGGATATTTTAGGTTGAATTTCTCTGCGACCTGGGAGCAATTTTGGATAATTAGGACAGTTAATTGGGTGTTAATGGGGACAAATTCTAATTCTCATACCAAAACCTATTAGGTCATGCCTTTTGTTGAACTGGAGTCGACTATACACTGAAGGTGTAGATGATACTGGGAAAGCAAAATATATTCTTCAGGAAGCCTGAAATATTAACATTTAAAGTTGTTGAGAACGAACAATAGAGGTTAAACTCATTGAAATACAGCATTTTTTTTTTTTAAAGAAGAAAATAAAAACGGAGCAGGGGTCACTGGGCCTTGTCTCATTGACCAGTTCCTCTAAAGACCAACAACACACAAGGGAACGGCCTTGCTCGATGCTTGGTGCAGGAGAAAGATGGATTCCTGGAACATTACAAAGAGGGGTTAAGTGTTGGAGTGCCTGGATGTCCCACTTTTGAAAAGGACAGGATGATGGATGAAGCATGGAGGATGAGAGGTAAAGGGAAGAGGTTGTGGAGACAGGTGATAGCACTTGCTGAGACCATGGCTGCTCGGGTTAAGTGCAGTGCACTTGTTTGTGGCGAGTGTCTAGAATGGCAAAGAGAATGAGAAGGCTTAGACCGGAGACGAGACATGGGAGAATAGATCTCAAGCTCCATTGAGCACAATTACAAGGAAATGACAGGAGGATTGGGACAACAAAGAGGGGTTGAGAGGTGCTGTTATTTGACACGGCGATTCAAATGGGCAAAGTTGGAAGGCTGGAACCATTCTGTTTGTGCGTCTACTTGTGGCCACAGCTAGTTAGTGGCTGTTAGAGACAGGAGCTGGGGAGTGATGGGATTAAGTTTGGCTCGTTTGAGATAAATTGGCAGTTTCAGGGAGCCAGAAGAGACGAGGAGGGAAGCTTGGCATGCAGGGGGAATGTCAGTGATTATTACGGGGTGGGCAAAGTTGCCGCTGTCTTGAATTGAAGGAGCTGTGAAGCACAGCACTGCCTCTGCTCAGCTTGAAGATGACAAGCACACAGCCTCTGCAGGCTGGTAGTACGCTCATCACAAAGCCTTTGCTGCTTCTCTTGCCGTCTCACTTTCAAACTATCCCTCACAATGCCACAGTTGTGTCAGGAAAAAGACCCCAATGGTTCCCCAGATCCTTGTATGAAGTGAACATCTTTTATTTTTCAAAAGTGACTTGGTCTTCTGAGTGTTTAATTGTCACTCTGGACAAGTGACCACATGGCTGTAAATGTAATTACAGGAATTGGCGAAACCCACTATACTGGTGTTTCAGCGTGTTGCGTGCCTCCAGCAGAAGAAATTCCCTGGATGTGGAAGTTGAGGTAATTTGGAAGAAAAGCATCTTACTGCTTCCAAACAGATGTTGTCTGACTTGTTGGTGCACAGTTTTGCCCCTCATCCAAATTCCAGCCTTGTAATTGTCATTTTCCAGAATTGCCTTGAAAAAAGGCTCTTTATAGGGAGAAGGTTTGTGAGGCGGCATTAGAGAGGGAGGAAAGCAGTTGACTGAATTGGTGACAACTGAAAGTGGGACACTCGCACAGCTGTGCTGCATTGTCGAGGGACCCTTACATTGGTGTCACTGTGTCTCATTGTCAAAGGGAGCCAAGAAATCGGGTACCCCATGTTTCTGTCTAATGCAGAAGAGAGTAGATGGTGTTTTAATGAAGGACTTCTAAATAGATTAAAATGTTGTGTTTTATATTCAGGATGGTAATTCAGGTTTTCTTTTACACTACAATCAACATGCAGTAAGAAAAATGTTGATTTGGTATCAAAAATGGTCTGTTTTTTTGTTAACTTCAGTTTTTTTTTTTTCAGATGTGTTTAAACTTTTCAAAAAAGTGAGTTTGTCATTATGGGTTTGTGTGGGTCGGTTTCTTGCCCAAGAACTTGTACTCATTTGTAGAACCAATCGGAGCAGGGTATAATCTTGGAACCCCTTGGTTACTTGTTCAAAGTCACAGACCATATCAATGCAGCTTCACAAAATAAACAGAGCAATTTATATAATCTAACAATGACAAGTGAGTCATAAAAGAACTAGTCACACTATTGTAAAATCCCAAACCCCATCACAACGCAAAACCTGTCCAAGATAACGCATGATACGATTACATAAGGTAAAAATTGGCATGAGAAGAAGTAATGAAATGCCAAAATAGTTATAAGGTGATAGAGTGACTCCAAGATGATCTAATTAAACTAATGGATATGAAAATTGCAACCAAAACTTTTAAAATTGTGATAGCTCAATCAGTATAATATATGTTCAAGTTCATTTATATGGCGCTTTTCTTAGTCCGAGACCAACACAAAGACGCTATGTGAAAAAAGTCTTTAAAAAGAAAAATGTCGATTCTCTATGAGTTAAAAAATAATAAAAAAAATAAATAAATAAAGTGAAATATGTGAAGAAGCTAATAAAGATAGAAATCTAAAAACTCATCAAAAGTTAAAACAACATTTAAGCAATGGCCAATGAGGAGACGAGAAGCCTTTGTAAAGAGGATGGGCGATGAAAGCTGAACAATGTGCATCAATGGGAGGGGGAAAAAAGAAAGTGATTAGAAATAAGAAAATCTTCAAGATGTAAAGATGAATTGAGAAACCGTTTACGTAATTTGCTGTATAAATTGTGAAGATCCCAATCAAAAGATCAATGAGAGGAAAATATCAATTAATAAAAGTTTAAATGATATAAAATAAGAATTTGAAGAAAAGTATGAGTTGAATTGAATTGAATTGAATTGAAAAATTATTTATTAGTCCCACAGCGGGGAAATTTCACGTCACAACAGCAACAACAAATCCAAACAAACAAATAAATAAACAAACATCACCATAACGCACTGCACACATCATAATAAACAAACAAACACAGACCATAAATGAACAAGTAGCGCTGCCCATCATAAGCATAGTTACAGTCACCAGTTTAAATTTAAATTCAAATTGTAGAGTCTTATCGCAGCAGGTAGGAAAGATCTGCGATATCTCTCCTTCACACAGCGGGGGTGAATCAGCCTGCCACTGAAGCTGCTCTCCAGAGCAGACAGTGAGTCCACCAGTGGGTGAGAGTCCAGGTCCAGGATGGATGATATTTTATCCAGGACCCTTCTCTCACCCACCTCCTGCACTGTGTCCAGAGTGCATCCCAGGACAGAGCTGGACTTTTTGATGATCCTGTCCAGTCTCTTCCTGTCTTGGCCTGAGATGCTGCTGCTCCAGCAGACAACACCGTACAGGATTGCTGATGCCACCACAGAGTCATAGAAGATCTTCAGGAGTGACCCTCTCACTCCAAAAGACCGCAGTCTCCTCAGGAGGTAGAGTCTGCTCTGACCCTTCCTGTACAGTGCGTCTGTGTTGTGAGTCCAGTCCAGTTTGTTGTTCAGATGCACAGTCCTTGTCCTCAGATCTCTTCAACAAACAGTTGAGATCATAGTTTTGTTGTTTTTCAATTAACAAGTAAACAGGAACTCTCACCAATATGTCTCATGGTGGTCATGTTTTAATATCCATTGAAACATTTGCTGTGCCGATATAAGTGTAACATTTGGTAAATGCAGTTTTGGGGTCAATAGTTTGTCTCTATAAACACATTGTCATTTACCCTTTAGACTAACCCCTGTTAACTCCTTTAATTACTACCACCAGTGCTATTAAACGGCTCTAATACGTTCCGCACGATCTTTATCCAGAGATACATCACCTGGGTTTACAGCCTTGGTTTGGTGTTTATCCCATCTTTCGTGTCATATAAATTAGAGACGTGTTACTGAGGTGGATTCTTGCAGGCAGTTGGCACTAGAGAACCCTGAAATGAATGATGGCGTCTGTGAATTGCATTGACTCTCTGCCTGAATATATGGGACAGCTAAGGTGATGACAGATAAAAGGGCCCAGGAGAGAGCGTATAGAGCCACTTCAGATTCCCATCTCTACGTATTTCACTCTAAATTATTGTCCACCCTCACTACACAGGGCCCGATTGCTTACTTGAAACCTTTACCGTCAGGGTAATGCAAAATTCTCTGCTGAAAATGTTTGCTGCTTCTGAAATGGTATGTTCTACTGTCGGGCTCCATAGTGAAACCAGATGATCACAGTGATTTTGATAGATAAAAACAATTAAGTTAGGAACAAGACGTGTACATATTATTTTGTTGAGCAATATTACGAATTTATAAGCAGCACAATGTACTGGAAGCAAATGTTGAACATGCAAAAAAAAAAATGTGCGTGCAGCAGCGGTATTGTTTCCATAAGAATGTTTTTACTCTGTTAGATTTTATTTATTTATTTATTTATTTTTTGCAAATAACAACGACTGTTTCCCATCTGTTTTGTGTTAATTCGTAATATGATAATTTTGTGACTACTATTGGTAATTAATCGTCGAGTGCAGATATCTTTTTTTGTGACTGGAAATGTAAGAATTCCTGCAATCCTGTTACACTATTCACAAACCAAACAGTATTAGGAATGTATTTGCTTTTAGTTAGTTTACAGATTTAAATAATTGATTTATATCCAAACGTGTCTAAAAGGAGTCATCAAGCCTTTCTCATGGGTTAGTAGCTTAATTGAGTCCATCTGGATGCAACTGTGATGGGATGGCCACCATCGTCTGAAGACGCTCTCGCTGTAATTTGTCATCCTGTAGCTGCCGCGTTGTTGGAAGAAAATCTTTTTAGCAGATTCTTGAATCTTGAATTATCAATAACTTTACAATTATGCATTTTGCAGATTTTATCCAAATGTATCCGATCCAACTTGGATTCACCATCAACCATTGTCTGCACAACTCGAACCCATGACCTTTGGTATTCCAGCTTACTGATTTAGCTGCAAGAACACTTTAAAATATATGCTGTAGTATCAGATTAGGCAAATTCAATCTGAGTTATTGTTAACATTTTTCATTTTTTTGTATGTTTGGAGTGAGAGTTGTGTAGGCAAGACGATCACAGTCGACGTATAAACTTCAATTAAACGCGTAGATTGTCTAGATTGGTGTACGTGTTCGACTTGGTAAGCAAAGACTTTCCAATGGATAATACAGGAACTGCATTCAGTCGTCTTATCAAAGCCTTACCTGCTGACACTTCCCTGATGAAACATCCAGAACCTTCCTTTGAACCGTCAACGTATTCCCTTTCCTTGTCAAATAATGTCACTTTGCAGTTATTTGATATTTATTTTTAGGTAAAACCCATTGTATACACTTGCTTTCATACGCTGACATGTTTAGGAGCGCTAGAATGGCTTGATGCAGAGAAATGTGATTGGCATACAGTTGTGGAGTCTCGTTTGATAGATGAGCGGGGACACTTGCTATTATAACAAAGCCGCCGTCACAAGACTGACCTTTAAATTCGGGCTGGTCCGTATGCAAACTGGCTCAAGGTCAACCGTGCGTTGCAGCTACTCCATAACGGCATGACAATGCCCGCGGGTGTGAATTGCAGGCACAGATTGAGTGTGAGCTAGTCAGATCCTGCTTTGGTGCTTGGAGACCAGCGAGTTTGAATACTCACTGACCAAGTCTACAAAAAGAAACGCATTGTTCCCATTAGCTCGAAAGTTAGCCTGTCGCTAAGCCTGCATTTTCTGCAATTATGCTGCAATTGCATACTTGTGAAATGAGGTCAGAGGTCAACAGATTGCACTTCCATTCTAGGAAGAGTGATGCTATAATCTGCAAAACATAAATTTTACATGTGTCACTTTGCGGCAATGTGTTAATGTGATCAGGTTTAACCTAGTGTGTCTGTGTTAATCCTAATCCGACAATTTGAGTCCAATCCGTACCACCAGCACTCAGTAATATCTACCTTTACGGTAAGAGCAGGGTAAGTCTCCCGCTTAAGCCCACACTACTGTAGTTTAAATATGCGTCACGGTTAAGTGTAAATATCTTTTCCCTAAAATTCCAAGTTTGAGACTAGTTAAACATGAATCACGCAGATTTGGAACTTTCTTGTGTTTGGTATTATAACTCCATTTTGCTTTTTGATTCACTAACGTTGTACTCCCACGCTATGTTCTTCTTACTGGAGCAGTTGTTTAGTTTAATAGAAAATGAATGGAGACGCTTGAGTTTGGTTTCTTTGGCGTGTGGGCTTGACCAATCTTTAGAATGCACCTCATGTTTAAGTACGCACTTGTAGGTTTATTTAGAGCTGTTAAGCGGCAGGCGACTTTGTTGTACAGTAAATGTGTTTAGTAACAGTTGCCGTCTAGTTGTTAGTTGCATTTGTGACCAAGATCACAGGTTCGAATCCCTGTTCTTGACAGTCCAGTCCAATATAGAGTCCCTGAGCAGAACACCGAAACTCATCTGCTTGTTTTCAAAGTCGCTTCAGATTAAAACATCTGCCAAATAATTGTAATTCCACATGTAGTA
This sequence comes from Paedocypris sp. Pulau Singkep, assembly GCA_017309775.1. NCBI lineage: Eukaryota > Metazoa > Chordata > Actinopteri > Cypriniformes > Paedocypris > Paedocypris sp. Pulau Singkep. The sequence goes on from MU204263.1 coordinate 1,113,001, forward strand.
GAAAGGGTGTGTTTTTTTAATTTTGAGGTTAAAGTTATTTTCATTATTTTCCTTTATGCAATGCGTTCCCAGTGTTTGACAAAAGACCTACGGCCTAACTTATATTGCCGGGTTTTTTTTTGGGTTACATTCATGATACTTCAAAACCTCAAAAATCATGGAAATATGAGTTACTTCTGTTGTGATAAAGTTTCAATTGTAACGTTGGGGCATTGGGAAACATGCAAAACATCCTGAATTACATGTATATAATACTGAATACAATACATGTACTGAATTATAAAAACAGTAGAACTGTACAAAATTTAACATTTTAACAATAAAAAAAGTATCTTTGCTTTTAAAATACTTTGTTTATAATTTGCAATTCATGTACAACAGAATGCACGATAAATGCTAGCATCTCTCATAACATTTATAAGTGTTAAACCTCTCGAGGGCTGTCCCATATTTTCTCCCTCGGCGCTTTGCCCCTTTTACACAAAACTCTGTTATGAGTTTGTCTACTATAGATCGGACAGAAAAATAAATAAATAAGTAAAACAAAAAAAGGAAAAAAAAAAAAATATATATATATATATATATATATTTTTTTTTTTTTTTTTTTCACACACATTTAAAAACATTTATAGATTGATTTATAAAATTTTATAAAAATTTATTTTTCACTGTATGAATTACCCAAAATAAATACAATACACCATGTACAGCAGTAACTACACTTTTTAGTTTATTATGCAATTAATTTGACATGAAAGTGCTGCTGGTCTTCACAGTTTAAAAAAAAAAAATAACGGTTTTACATGGACAAAGCATTATAGTATTCAGGGATATGTTTTGAACCCTTTTCTGCTAGTCAAATACCAAAAAGTTGAAAATGTGTATTCTTGCGTATACTCTGAACACGGATAAATAATGGACATTTTTCTTCTTTAAAGACTATTTTTTTCCCCTAATCTGCATGGCAACTTTGCGTTGGTCTCGAACTAAGAAAAGGAGCTATATAAATAAACTTAAACTGAACTATAATATATTTTTCTAATAAAGTCTTGCTTAAGTTTAAGACTTCAAACAAATATTTTCTCATCGTTTTTTTATCTTATAATTTTGTTTTCCTATCCACTGTCTCCTTTATACTTGCTTATAAGTTTATGCTTATTTTGTGTTGTATGTTGTTGTTTATGTTGTTTGTTAATGATTTGAGACCGTCTACAACTGTGAAGAGCTTTTTATGCTGCAAATAAAACAACGCGAATAAGTAAAAATAAAGTAAGTAAATGCAATCCCTCATTGGGCCACTTGATCCCTTGATATTTAGCAAAAATGTTTTCCAATCTAGCGCTTGGACAGATGAGTCCCGTTTAGTCAGCGACGGCTCCTCTGAGGGCCTGAGGTCTAATCATATCAGCATGTCCACCAGCCTTCTCAACATTACTGTGCTCCATCATTTTTCCAGGTCACCGTTGCACACTGTGATCATGGCGGTGTCAGCCAGCGCCAGCACATTGTCGATGAGAAGAGTGAAGCTACGACTGATACTAATGCTATTCATGGAAAAAGATCAAAACTGAAGCGATTTTCACAATATGGCTGCTAGGGGCTGTCAAAATTGTGTTCTGCATTCAACACATTTAGTAAAGACCAAGGTGGGCTGAACACAATTGTGATATAGTCCCTAATTGTCATTTTGACAAACTCATTCACTTACCTTACTTAACTTTATATTACTTTACTTCTATAAACTAGATATGGTAAAATGTATGTGTGTGTGTGTGTGTGTGTGTGTGTGCGCGCGTGCGTAAATCAACCAGTCAGTCTTGCAGTGAATCAAGAACCAGATATGCTGCATTGCTACAGCTTTAGCAATTTAGCTTGGGATTGGCAACCACACTGCCCATGGTCTGTCTCTGTGTGGCTGTCTTCATTTTTTTTGTGGCTCAAAAAGAAATATAAAAACGCAGATGCGATGATATAGTGCGGCTGATTCATTCACATCATGGCTTTTCTCAGCTCTGCTTAATTCTCCAGTCTCAAGGCTTGTCAAGAGTTAGCTGGAGGGATTTGCTCGTGGAGACTGGAAGTCTTGCTGGAATAATCAAGACGGAGCCCTGCTGTCTGACAAGAGCCACTGGTGAAATTCACTTCCCATCCCAGCATCGTTATTTACTTGATTCCAGCTTTAATTGTGGCCCTCATCGATTCAAGTCAGATGAGTCTCCCAGGCCTGCAAACAGTTGGAGAATACCAATTTATACAATTAGTCATTTTTTTCTGAAAGCTCTCCAGATCCGGAGATACAGTAATCAGTGGGAATGCACCACATGTTCTGCCACTAAAAATAAGTGAAATGAGTGGAAAGAGTTAAGAAAAAATTGCATGTAAAATGCGGCCCAGCTAACGAAATTCTCAGCTAACGAAACGGCTGTCGGCACGGTTTTTTTTAAAATTGGAATAAATGAGAACAAAATCTCGTATTTTTTGCACACTGATTTATTTATTTTTGAGCAGACCAGTCTGTTCACGTTTTCCGGTGACAAATTGGCTCTCCTTCTCTGCCAAATATGGCCCGCCAGAGGATAAAGTCTCTCGCACGGGACGTTTGTGGCTGGAGTTCCGAGGTACTTGCGGGTGACTTGTGGCCGCGTTTGAAAGCCACCATTTCAGAGGACACTGGAGCAGTGGTTCCCAACCAGTGTGCCACGGCACTAAGGGGTGCCATGAGATCTTTTGAGGGTGCCGCCAAAATTTCGGGGAAAACATTTTTTTTTTTTATTAAGGCAGAATCAGTGTAAACAGTATTCTCATATCATCTAGGACTAGATATAAGGTGTTGTTGCATGCAAACTCTCGAAATGAAACAAATAAATAAATAATAATAATAAAGCTACGAAGATTTTAAATATCTATTTCCTTATAAGGGTGCCAGGTACTTTTGAAAGGCTTTCCAAGGGTGGCTCAAACAAGAAAAGGTTGGGAGCCACTGGTCTAGAGCCTGCTGCCCATCTGGATCAGAGTATTGTCCTCCGCGATGTCTTCTGACTCTGAGTCTGACCGTGTGAGCAGCAGGGCTAGTTTGTGCCTGGACTCGGGGATCTCCTCCACGGGTGTTGGCAGAGCCGGTTCTTCCTCCTTCACCAGCTCTCTAGCCTCGTGCCACAGAGCAGGAGACGTACTTTTCTCCACCGAGGAGCTCAGTGACGTACCTAGAGGCAGACCGAAGCAGAGCCTTGGTTAACGACCCGCTGGTCCGCGTGGCTTTTACGCAGAGCATACCTGCAAGGCTCCAACACTGCTTCCAGCCTGGACAGTCTCTCGTAGTCGGCGCTCGTCGGGAGGGTCAGGCAGTGCTTCTGCTGAGACAGTGTTGCCTGGAGCGCTTCCCTGTTACGGAGCACTCGCCTTATCATCTCTAGTGTCGAGTTCCACCGCGTTGCAACGTCTTGCACGAGGGACTCCTGGTCCTGCCCGAGCGAGGCTTGCTGGAGGTTCAGCTCATCCGAGTTGGCCGGACTGTGCCTGAAATGTCCAACCACTTTACGGACTCTAGTCAGTGCAGCCTCGAAACCACCTTCCCGGAGGGAGATGACGACAGCCCTCTGCACGATGTGCGCAACGCAGGGGATGTGCTCGAAGGGCAGTAGCCTCCCCGCGGCCACCATACTCAGGGCACTGTCCATGCCAACTGTGCTGACTTTGTCAACAATCCCCCAGTCTTTGGCCATGTCCATGAACTGTTTCGGCAAAGTGGCGCTCCTCCGTCTTCATCACACCTAATGAACAGACAATCGGTGTGGTTGTCAAAAATGGTTGATGTCAATTTGAAAAAAAAAAAAAACATTTTTTTTAAAACACTAGACCTGACCCACCTAATGTGATGGAGTGAAGTTCCCAGGCGGGGTCGATCAGGTGTGCAGTCACACCCAGGTAGTTGTCGTTACTTATGGAGGTCCAGTGCGCGTAGGCTTTTTTTGGGGCAACTAGACCCTGAATATTAGCCTCCTATAAGTCCCGTACATGAAGACTGATGGCAGGGCATGACAACACAAAAAGGAGAGCAAGAAAGTTTGGGACCAAAGACAAAGTAAATTTAGTTTCTAGGTAGAACCCCCCCCCCCTAAGGTATTGATACTGTATATATTTAACCTACAATTAAATATAATTTAAATAAAAATAGATTTCCTGTTAATATATTTTATTTATATATATATATATATATATATATATATATATATATATATATATATATATATATATATATAATAAACATAATTTAAATGGTGTTTATAATGAAAAAAGTAGGTAAATTCTAGCTAGTAGCAAAATAAGATGCCAGTACTTGAGTTTACTGAGCAGATAATTCTCATCCATTCATTCATGCGTTTTTGGAACCACCTTTCCATTTCATCCCAGCAACCCCAGACCAGAAGTTGATACAGTTTGGAATTTGGTAGAAGACTGTAAAATGTCTGCCTAAAAACGAAAACACTGGAAGAGAAGTGTAAAATAATGAACTGGTAAGGGATAAAATTAACTAAAGTGAAATGTACAGTAAAAAAAGTTATTACTGTTAATGAAATGTTAACAAGTGATAAAAACCTCAGCACTGTGAATGTTTATAACAAGTGTTATATACTGACATAAAAAAAATGTGTAAATTGTAAACCGTAGCATTAATCTGGATTGAAATTTGCATCGTGAAATGTTGTTTACTGCTACCCACTGTAAACAAGAAACAACAAAAACATTGCAAATTGTCATCAAATGTAAAATCTAATTATATTCTGAATTCAAGTCAGCAAATTTTAGTAGTTTTAGCGTTAGTCCTGTAAATAATGACGGTCAATTCTAAAACATGTTAAACTGTTAAATATGCTAATTATGAATACAATTAATCATAGTTATAATTATAGTCGTAATCTTCGTCTGTGGTGGATTTGATTGCTTGATTTTGCTAAATAAATTTAAATAAGAAATTCCTTTGCTATTTACATGAAACCATTTCATGTACATCAACGTGTTTTTTGAACAACGCATTTTTTTCTCGAGTTTTGACATGCCTCCCCACCCCCCACCACGTCACTATCCCTCAACATGGAAGTCCTTGACATATATACTCCCACACACTCGCCCTTATGTCCCTTACAGACCCCTAGGTTGGTGTTGTTTTCAGAGTGTTGGACTGATGCCCCTCCTGCAAGCTCTCTTTGACCTTCACAACTAGTCTTCAGCCACCATCACTGTCTCACGTCAAGCCCACCCACCCCAGGCTTGCCTACATGCACATGTCCTGATCGGGTCTCTTCCACAAGTTCTTTTCTCATCTATGTGACAAAATAATAAGCTGCAAAGATTGACATGGAACACTGGGTGCAGGACATCTAGTTTCATTTTTCAATCAATATAAACTTTTCATTTTCAACAAGTCAACAGTCCAGGAGTTTCCAAACTTAAATTTCATGAGATTTGATAGTTTGATCAATCTATATTGTACATCTCTTTAATTCACTTAAAAGATTGTTACTACACTGATTACTACAGTTTTCTGTTATACGTTATTTAGATTTAGCAGCAGCAACAATCTTGAATTGAAAGCATGAATTGTAATATGAGTTGTAGTTAAAGTGCATCATTTGAAGCGTTTATTTTGCAGGAGTTGAAAAACTGTGCTTTATTTACACGAGTACAATCTATATGTAAAATGTTGTTAAACATAATAAGTAAACGCCGCTGCTACCAGAAACGTGTGTTTAAATTGGATGCAGTTTTTTATAAGAATATTTGGAGGTTTGTCTCTGAAGGGGCTTAAGCGCCATTGTTTTTGTATGGAGCTATTGGAATTTCAATAAATATAAATTGAAAAAAAAACATTGACTTTAAAATCTTGTTTTTTTTTTTTTATTAATTTTTTAAATAAAATATATTAACAGGAAATCTATTTTTACTTAAATTAAATTTAATTGTAGGTTAAATATATACAGTATAGATACCTTAGGGGGAAAAAAAAAAAAGTTCTACCTAGAAACTAAATTTGCTTTGTCTTTGGTCCCAAACTTTCTTGCTCTCCTTTTTGTGTTGTCATGCCCTGCCATCAGTCTTCATGTACGGGACTTATAGGAGGCTAATATTCAGGGTCTAGTTGCCCCAAAAAAAGCCTATGTGCAAATTGTTCATGCAGCAAATTCATTATTCTCTGATGTTTGCTGACAATGAATTTTAAGCGGCCTTTGCATGCCTTCCTGCACAGAACAGACTTGGCTGTGTGTGTGTGTGTGTGTGTGTGTCTGGCCTTTACCTCACAGGCTTGTGCACTCTTGGTCACTGTTACAAATCTAACATGAGTCATTATGGCAGTGGGCCAGATATCCAAACACACAAAGGTCATTTTCTAATGCTTCTTTTTTTATACTCGATCAGTTTTTCTGCAGGTACATGTAAGGCATGAAAACCCGCATATGTCTCTCTTCCATGGTTTCCGTGCACTCTTCAACACGCCACACTGTTCCTTTTCAATAACTTTTTCATTAGCCGTGACCTTTGTGTTACTGTGAAATTTCCTAATCTGAGAGATCTGAGAACACACACTAGAATCATTCCATCAATGCATTAATTTTATTCATTGTCGTTTGGAGTTTGAAAACAAACACGTGGCATGAATGTAACAAGCGGAACATAAACAATCCCAGCCATCTCAGGAAGTCGGGCAGCTTTTCTCAGAGTATCATGAACTACAGCGTAATCCCTCTTCTTGGAGCCAGGGTAGCGTTAAACTAACTGGAATGAGTGTGGCGTACTGGCCAAATGGAGGGAAACAACCCTTCACAATGTCCCTAAACTGCCTGTCTTGTAAACTGCAGGATTAAAGCACATGAAATCTCTTTACTTATAGACACCAAAACACGGCAGTGCCAGCAATCATCCCTTGCCCTCAGCTGCAGACTTCTGAACGTCGACTGTGACAACATAAATCTTAATGAAGCTGCCCTGAAATCCATTCTACAGTTTAGACCTACTTGGAGATTTAGATTTTTTTTTTTTTTGTTTGTTTTTTTTTTTTTGAGTATGTGAAGTATGTGACCAGCCTTGGACTTTTTAAAAGTTTTAACTAAAGTCACTGTAGTGAGGCCTAGGTATATCCGTTCTTTGAGATATCTGCACACCAAGATTTTGAGATTCCAGCCTGAAGGAAAACAATGGAACTTTTATAGCTTGTCAAAACTCTAGTATTGACAGTTTACCATCTGATCGGGTCCAAATAGTTTGATTATTCATCAGCCAGTCAAATAATTTTAGGGCAGATCCCATGAGGCTATACGCCGAAAGCTGATATTTTGTGTTGCCGTTGGATACAACGTGTGAATACGATTGTGCTTATTAGCCTAGCTGTCTTCTTTACAATAGGAAGTCCAACATTTCAGGCGTTGAACCTCTAACCTCCCTATCTTGTTTTGTGTTTCTTGGTTGTTTTGGGTTAGATATAACACGCAATATCTTGATTCTGTGGTGATCTGTCGAGATCAGCTTTGTATATGTGGAGATTTATAGTTATGATCTGCACTTCATGTTGGTCAATCTAAATGCATATATTTATAATTGCCAGAAAATATTTTTACTTTGGTGGAAAGAGATCCACTTATGATTTGCAAAACAGAAAATGGTAAGAACAGGACACTTCACTCCTGAAAATAATGAAAGGCTCAGATCTGCATTTTTTGCTAGCAGCTATATTTAAGTTCTTAATATCCCCACAGGGCTACAACCTGAAATCAGCATACAATAATACTCTTTCAATAGCTATACACGGACAATATAATATGACATAATGGAGCATAACTTGAATCTACAGCACTGTAGAGAGGAATGTAAATGTGGAGCATGATATTCTGTAGCCCAAAGGGGTTAGCACCGTGCTAGTAGTTGTAACCAGCCTAATAGCGGAAAGTGAACTCATTAACGGGCCGTCACCACGAGAGAGTCTATTACGAGGATGAGTGGAGTGTTGAAGTGCGGCTTCATTTCTATTCAGCACATGACCTGATGCGTACGGCTGGTGGGCTACTTTCCTTGAGCATGGTCAAGCATGGCCGATGGAAGAAATTTCCTGATACCACTCAAGAGTTTATCAGTTGGAGGAGTTATTTTTTTCATCGTTTTCCCCCCTTGGTTTCTTATCCATTTTTCTTTTTTTTATTTCCTTGCTCTATAACCATTTCTGGGTTAGAGGAGTCTGGGGACATCTCAGCAGCTTTAGACAGGGTCACATCTGGATTTGGATATACATTTACATTAACGCTTGCTTTTTTGATAAAGCATGACTTTTTTGGTATGGTGCACATTTGCTCTTTTAAATCACTGGGAGAAGTAAAATTGTGTTCCAAATAGAATTACAAAATTCTAAATTGGAATTTGGAGGTGGTCATTGCTGTAGAGACCAACTGTAATTTGTAATAAAATTGTAAGACGCGGTTAACATTAGCAGACATACTACGTTTTGTGTTAATGTGGATTGATAGCACAACATTTTTTAATATAATACAAATAATTTTTAGTAATTGAACAAATGTTATTTATGTACTTAATCATCTATTCAAAAGTTGAGAAGACAAACTTGTAATTTTCAAGTAGCAATTTCTTTTTCTCCATTAACCATTCCCAACAATTCTGTCATAAGATGTTTTAGGCCGAGTAGATTTTGATTTTTATCATTTTCATGCTGTTCCTGTTGTTGTTTCTTTTTGAATTTGCACCAGTCCTTGACAACCTTATTATGATTAACATATAGAGTGCGGCCCTCGAGTGCAGGGTCCCTCTCTAAAGCCACACAAAGCTTTAATCCACCAGCAGTTCCCCAGTCAGAGCCCATTACACTACTGTACGGAGCACCACGGGTAACCTCATCATGGTGGCAGCTGTACTAACCCCATTAAAGAAAGCTTTCTAATTAGTCCACATTGCACTGAATGCTGTCTTCAGGCATGTACTTACTACGGGTGTGACAAGCTTCAGATGATAGTCGAGTGGACTTCACAAATACAGAGGATTATCAGGCTGGCTAATGCAGAAGACAAAAAGCTTTGCATTCAAATAAAAAATGATGTCGTTGATTACATCTTTAAAACCAACAAAACAAGTATTTGTTGATTTTAGAAAAGATCACAGTGTGTTCTAGTTAAAGTGTGTCAAACTTCTGTTGGACTTTTGTTGGAGTTACATGGATGGTTACCTTCTATAAGCTTCATCTGGTGTTTAGAACACAAAAGGTTCAAATGCTGCACAAAACATGCTTTGGTCTTGAGCTTTTATGAAAGTGTAAGTGCAACAATTGAACATCCAGTCGTTTAAACCTAATATTGAACCTTCCCCACGAGTGTAAACCTAAACTTTTTTGTTTGGTACGTTTGAATCACACTAGGGTTTGTTTTACTCAAATAGTACTCTAGTCTGCACTAAAAGCGGATGAAACAAGTGTATCGAGATGCGATCCACTGGAAAAGATGCAGCAAATTAGACTGATCCATCTTCAGTAGTCAAACTCATGCATGTCTCCTTCTGTAGTGACTTGTGGTAGGCCTTTGCTCTTTGTAGTGTTACATTGTTATATTGCTTACGAACAATCTGTCCATTTTCAAATTTTTTGGTTTGTCTATGGATCATGGTCATGGATGTGATCAGTCTACAAAGTCATCTCTCTGTTCTCAAGAGCCTTATTCCATCCAAGTTGTAGATGTTCCAGATGTTTTTGGAAAAGCATCAGTGGAACAGAGTGAGTGACGTTGATGTTATAACTGGCTGCATGTTGGGCCGATTCAACAGGTTTGGACCAGAGCGTCCAGTTTGGTGTGACTGTAACTAAAACGCTACAATGTGTCTTTTTTACACTTGTGTGACTCAATGAACAGAAACGCAGGTGTGAAAGGTCCCAGAACAACTCTGGTACATTTCGCTCGAGGAGTAAAAAAAGAAAAAAGAAATGACCTCAAGCTAAACCAAATTTAGAAATCACTGAATCCTTTGGGTAAACAGACTTGTTGGAGTTGCATGGATGGTTACCTTCCTGAAGCTTAGTCCGTTGAGCTGGAACACCAAAGATTCAATTGTCCTACAAAGAATGATTTTATTTCCATTGTTAATGTCAAGTTGCACAGTTCGGGCCTGGTGGTCAATGAGACTTGGAACCCAAAAGTTGCAGGTTCAAGTCCTGGGCCCAAAGTGTCCTAGAGCAAGACCCTGAAGCCCACTTGGCCACAGGCTGTTTTCTACAGTAGCTGTACAGAAATGGTACCCACAACATCAGAATATGCAAAATGTGGATCCGTGAGGGTTGCAGTTTCATGCTGTTTCACAAATTTCGGTATTCCAGGTTTCATGTCCTTGTCTTTGATGGTTTGTGTAATGAGCATGTTTTTACCCCCTTAAATGTGGACGATTGCATGAATGTGCTTGGTTGCATCCTTCTCACACCAGTTTCTGACCACATGCTGATGTCTAGACTTAAAGGCATTGTCAATCATCACTAATCAGTTTGATCAAATGAAGTGGTCTTCCCTGAGATGATTTGTATTGTGAAACTTCTTTGTTCTCTTAGCATTTACTTATAGTGGTTCACAGACAGACTCATACAGTTAGCACTTGGATGGAACATGAAAGGCAGACAACTGCTTAGCAACTGGAAGGAAGCAACTCTACCCAACACAAGAAGATTGGAACAAGGAGAAATTGTCTTGTGTGTTTATTTGGCTAAATTAGACTACATTTGCTGAAGAACTGAGACTGTGGGTCCTTTTGGATCCTGCACAAACCTATGTAGACCACGTTTTTTGGTACTTAGTATTTCACTATGTGTAGACACTTGCAGGCTTCAATAAGAGTTGAGAAATTGGTCTTTTTTTTTTTTTTTTTTTTTACAAATTAATTTATACAAGTTCAGCATAATTGTGCAGTGCCGTGTGCTGGCTCCGTTTGCTGCTTTTCTTTGAGCTCCTTAATCTTTGCACATCATAATCAGCGGCTTTTTATCACCGAAGAACAAATTAGACAAGGCAATGTATCATGCTTGATAGCCAGGCCTTCACCTTCGGAAGTCCTTGAATTTCTATGTTTTTAAAGCATTAATCCCCACTGAAGTTACACTTTTCCAACTCTTTTTCCTACTCATACTCACCTTGTCATAGTGCTCAAACTAAATTCTACGTCAATAGCCATGGCAATTGATTTTCGAAGGTCAGTCTAGCGGTTTTGTCCGTGTATAGTACATTTGCATGAAATGTGAAGTCAAAAATTTGGATCCAATCACCTAAAGGCAGAACTCCCACTTGTTATTTCTGAAATATTTATCTTGACCACAGAGCCATAATGCTTGACCCTTTCCGACCTTCCACCTCTGAGAAAAAAGTTTCTAAAATGTCAAAAAATATCGAAAGGTCATGTTCCTTCACCTCTGTCTCTTTTCACCTACCTGCTTTTGTAGATCTCTTGATTTGTGTGGGTTCCAGCTTGATCGTGACCCTCTCTTCGATTAAAAGCCCCTAGTCCAACGCTGTTTGCCAGTGAACCTTTACCGTTCCAATTTTTGTGAAACATACAGGTCAGTTTGGGCTCAAAGATCATCGGTTGGACCAAAACTGTCCCAACTGAGCTAACAAGACCAGGTGTGAACACGACTATCAGACCTCATGTCTGAAACGTCCTCAATCTTTGAACCTCACCTGAGGTGGGAGTCCACACAGTGACCCCATTTTCTTCAAGCTTCGTTTCAGTCCAACTGTCTATTGGAAATGTGAAGAGGTGTTGATTGAATATGAGCTTTGGTTGAGCAGAGGGTCCAGACCCTGCGGATGAAGGCTAACTGTGTCTTTCAACTGGTTTCCTCACCTCTGTTCTTCACTTCCACTAGTGCAGCTAGAAACCATGTGTTTGATTTGTCATTTTGTGTTTTATTCGTTGTTACAGATCTTTTATATTTACAAATATGATCTGTTTGGACAATGCTTAAGTGTTCATTTGTTTGTTAATCTTTTGTTTTTATTCCTATTGATGCATTTCATTTTTTTTTTTTAAATGTAGGGAGGGAATTAAAAATGTGGACAGAATTATAGCTGAGCCATTGTGCTTACATTGTAATTGCGTATTTGGAAGCTCATCCTTAATTTTGGGCATTTCTGATCTTCCAATGAAATCTTTTGGATTCTGAAATGACCTTACATCTAAAAAGTTACAAGTTGCTTGCAGACAAATGTCTTTTGTACTTTTGCGGAGGTCTTCTCCAGACTAACAAATACATTCCTCCCAGATTGGCAAATGGAAATCTTCCAGGATGCTTGTGCCGCTGCAGGTCATAATTACCGATTAAAGCTTTGCATTGGTAGATAAATGCTCCATAGAATCGAGGAGCAAATCGGCTGTTGAATTCGACAACAAAAGATCTAATTAACAAGGTAATTGGCCAGAGATGCCAAGATTCTTCTCAGCTTTTCAATGGGCATTTTTTGGCCCAGTCAATTGCAATCCTTGGTTAATTTAAAAATGAACTTGACCTTTTTTTAGTCTTTCTAAATCTATCTAGGAACTAGATAGACAAACAGATGGTAGATACTATGTGTATCTGTATGTATGCTGTTTTACATATCTGGATACACACACACACACACACACACACACACACACACACACACACATTTCTGACCTTAACTCTCTATATAATATATATATAACTGACCTTAACTCTCTATATAATATATATATAGAGTTATATAATATTGTTCCCAGAGCATAATCTCCTCATTTTATGTCTTTATTATCTTCACTTGAGCTACTATGAAGTCATTTAGTTTTTACCAGATCAAATTTCTCTTCCTGTCTCAATATAAAGATCTTATCTTACTCACATTCCCAATTACAATAGTTTGGATTAAACCCATTCAGCAACAGCTAGTCACCCTGAAAACAAGGCTGTTTACAAATAAAGTTGTGGATTATGTTACAAGCCTGCGCGTATTAACAAACATGCGCAGATCATGACATGGTTAACGAATTATTTATTTTTCTATGGGAAACGTGTAAACTTATTTGGAGGCTTAGTAGGTGGCTACTGTCCATTCATGCACTTCCATCCTGTAGAAAAAAACTACACTCTTGACTGCAAACAGGATTTTAAACTTGCGGAAACGTTAGTGGTCACTGGAGAGCAGAGAGAGAGAGTCATTCCAAACTAAAAAATGTAGAAATTAAATGTCATTGTTGGAGTTCTTAAGTTTTTCTTCTTTTTTTCTTTTATTTGTGTTTTTTTTTTTTATTTATTTTTTATTTAGGTCAACGCATCTGTATACTGAGAATATTAAATCTATTTTTAATATATAATAACAAATCTATTATTAAATCTATTAAATTATTTATTGTTCATTAATTGAGATGAACAGCAGTAAGCACGCCATAAATATTTCCAATCTGTTCGTTTGTCTTTTTTTACACACATGTCTGAGAATAAAGTTGCTAAGAAAGCACATGTTTTTTTTATTCTTGAATGACACTTGATGGAATCGAAGTACGTTATTATCTGCAACTGGCAGGTCGGGCTCTTTCGATCAGTCACTGATGTTAAAACCCTGTTACCTGCGATTTTTACAGCTCTGCATTTACCTTTTGTGAGAGCGATTCCTCTGGCTTTGTGCTGTTTGCCGCCGCAAGCCGTCTGCATTCACTGAAACCACCGTTACGCAACTCGATTTCTTTTCACATTCATATCTTTTTCCTGAGCTCTTTATTAGGGGCTGAGGTTCTCTGGTTTAATTATCAGGCCGATGCCAGCTGCGTTCGGCTGCCGTTGTCTTGTATAAAGACCGCTCGGCAGAGCCGACTATGAATCAATGGCTAATAAAAATGTTTGCTAAGTCTGCCTCTAACACTGAGGCTGTGCTTACGCTGGTCGCCTTAAGGGATTCTGCTTTTGCAGAATGTCAAAGGCATAAATAGAGGAAAGGTGGAACTTCGTCTTATATGCTCAAAGCTGTGAGTTCAAGCTGACAGGAGAAAAAACCTACTTATGCAAATACAGAAACATGGTCGCGTGCTTTTCTTCAGAAGGTGAGAGGCCCTTCAACGATTTTTTTCAAATCAAGAATGAACAGAAAAATGGGCTGTTTTGAAGACACGTTATTAGTTCTTTAATGGCCATTCTTTAAGAAACACTTCAATTGATGAAATAATTAAAATATAAATTTTAATTTTAATAGTTCATTTCTGTGAGTGCAAATCAGCATTTTGCTTGAACTTGCTTGAACCAAAAATCTGACACAGTTTAATTCACAATTCTTTATTATATATTGTTTTAATTCTTGTATATAAATGTGTTGTGTTGGTGTCTTAGCTTGTGAGTGTGTGTGTGTGTGTCTATCATTGTAGAAATAAAATGCATACAAACGCACATGTATATTTATTTTTTATTTTCTGTCCATCAGCTGACTCGGTGAGTGAGCAGAAAGTGGGACTCGAGGGTTGAGACTCCCTCAAGTGTTTCACCAACCATTTATTTTCAAAGACATTTCTCCCACATTGGCCTGATCATGGCCTCAGTAAGCTAACCTACTTCCTCTGGAGCTATTACGTGCCCTTCAACACAGTCAAGAAGGTGGCCTTTCAATACTGCAAATTAATCTATTTGCTTAGCCAAACCACATCAGGCTCATTTTTTTACATTTACAGAACTGCTTACTTTGTGTTTTCCAGCAAAGTGTAAAAAGGTAGATTGGCTTGAAAACGCTCAGCTTGACAAATCTTTTTGGGAATTCTTTCCGTGAATGATAAAACATTGTAGCGTCAGCACTGTCTCTTTTCCATGATAATTAAACGATATGGATTCAAAGATTAAGTAGATTACATTGATGGCAGATTGACTTCTGTTTCCCGCTGGTATTTTTGTACGTTAAGTATGTATTGGTGTTGAGAGTCTATGTTTCAAATGATCATTCACTGTTCTTTTTTATTATAATTTTTTTTTGTTACGAGTCCCAAAGCACATTTCTTTTCTCAGCACTTTGCATTTGAAATAATTTGACTGGAGTCATTGATTTACATCAATCCTCATAGGGCTCTTCATGTCTGGCCAGGGGCCGAAATTAAAGCCATGTTTCCCCTCGGCTTCAGCGTCGAGACCCTCTAATGTTTACTGACACCAGTTCTGGAGTGGTAATGATCGCGTTTGGTGCTCTTCACCTTATTTGTCTCAATGACTCCAATCAATAATGTAGACAGAGAAGCCCTTCATGGCCTGTTTCCTTTCTTGATTTGCTTGAATGATTCGCGTAACTTCTCAAGAATTGTTTTTTCTCACTGTCATTTTTACTCTGTCCCTCTTGGGCTTAACTAAATTTTTTTTCCTCCCGTTTGCTGATAATCAGCTCTGATTAGAGATGATTTTGTAGAAAAGGCCTTTGTGGTTTATAAAATTGCACATACTTACATGAAGTAACAATAACTTAAAAGCAAACCAAACAGAGTCAATAAAAACATAGGACGGAAACAATTTGATTTGTTAATAAATCTGGAGTTTAAAAAATACATTTAGAGTTATTTTTAGAGTTTAGTAAAGCATACTTTGTAATGTTTAAGTCAATAGTGTTCTTTTAGCTTTCAGTTTGACTGGCAGATCGATCAGGGTTTTATTGCTTCAAATTTGTTATATTAATAATATAACAAATAATATTATATTAATAATACATTAATATTATTATTAATAGTATTGTGATTGGAACTTGTAAAATATTCTGCCAAGATAAATCTTTGTTCACCTCATAAGTTTTGGTTAGCATTTAGCATCTTAGCTCTTCTATCTGCATTGACCTCATAAGTATTGTGTTTGCATTTAGCACCTTAGCTCATCGGCCAAGAAAAAACTGCATTAAATCAAATCAAATCACTTTTATTGTCACATCACCCCAGCGTGGGAGCTGTGGTGAGTGAACAACTTAGGTGCAAACTCCAATAGTGCAATGTACGGTACAAACAAGACAAACAAATTACAGATCAAGTACAAGTAACAAGGAACAAGTAGCAGCACAAGTTGTTGTGAGCATTTAGCCCTCCTGCCTAAATAAAACACCTCACATGGTTTTGTTAACAATTAGCGCACTAGCTCTTCTGTCAAAATAAAACCACTTGCCTCACAAACCGACATGTAAATTATAAATGTCCAAAAGTTCTTATCTATAATAACACAAGCTGAAGTCCCTAAAGCCCACCCACACTGCACTTCCGAAAGCGCGGTTTGTTCTCCCAGAAGAATTATTTTCCCCACTATTTAAATATTTTAACTCAACAGTCAAGTTCTTTTCATTTCCTGATTAGTCGGGGTGTGAGAAATGCGCTTTGCCGAATCCACTGCATCATTTTACGACTGTCATTCTCATTAACCATAATTACATCTGAAGATGTGATGAGCATGTCAGAGATAATTACGATTATTTGGTGGGGCAAAGAAAGAAAAGGAAACCAGCAGAAATCCAGACGCTCCCATTGCACTCCTCTACACTCCCTGCCTAAACTTGCGGCATTATTTGTTCACAACCAGAAATTAAGAGCACGTACACTTAACGTTAAACATATTCACACTCTAGTTGAATGAAATAATCGGATCAGATATTTCATGCATTGTATGAAAAGCAGCATGCATAATTGGCTGGCTTTTTGACGGCTGCGTTCACAGTGTGGCATTCAGTGATTAGCGGAGGGTGAGACATTCATTATGAATTCCTTTCAGGGGTAAAACAGGGCATTTCTAGGACATTCTGTGGGCCGTCTGAAAATCCCCCTCTCCTCATCAAACCCTCCCTCTTCCGTTTCCTGTTAATGAGGTTTATTAAATTACAAATGTTCCTCACTCGTTTTTACAAAAGATTAAATTGGCAGAGCTCTATAGGGAATATGTTTTTATAATTCAAGTGCAATTAGCAAAAGTAAGGCAGCAATCTGAAGAGCCCGGCCACGTCATGTTAGCGTAGCCTAATTCGCATAATGTCGGTTCCGACTAATACCTGTAATCTATCAGTGCCAAAATCTGAATCAAAATATTACAGATACCCCTGTGAGTTCATAAACCGCAAGAAATGTGTAATTGTTGCTACGTTTTTTTTAAACGATCATTCAGGGACACATGCTTTTCTGTACACATTGAAAAGATATTGTCGCAGTAAGTTCATGATATTTTTGGCTCATTTTTGACAGTGGAAACATGGAAATCTTTGCAGTCAAACCATTCTTTTGGCATTTTGCCCTTCACAACTTCAGTAAAAAGTGAGTTAGTTTGTCAGTGTGACCTCCCGCGGCCATATTGAAATTGTGCTCTCCATTTAACCATCCTTGGAATTTCATGCATACAGTGACGTGAGCACACACAATCTCGGAGCAGTGAGGTGTCAGTGTCTTTCTCAACAACACTCAAAGCTACCACTCAAAGCTTTGAACCAGCAAAGCTACCACTGAACCACACCTGCCAGAGAATGATGTTCCTGTTTATTTTGTTTCTGTTTATTTATGTCCCCCATTCATTATTTTTCATTGAACAGGACAAATAAATGCAGAGCTTACATTGTATTCCTCTTGCTATCTGTTGCTGTCTTATCTGTCTCTTTTTTTTCTTTCTTTGCCACTCCCTCCTGTTTCTCTTTCTGTCCTTCTCTTTCTCACTCTCTCTTTCTGTCTGTATCTCTCTTTTATGTTTTTTCTATTGTTCATCTTCATGCTCTCTCTCTCTCTCTCTCTCTCTATCTCTCTCTTTCTCTTCTCTCTCACACACGTACACACACACACACACACACACACACGCACACACACACACACACACACATGCTCTCACAGAGTAAAACACACATTGCTCAGTCATAGCTCCCAGCGTTGTATCTAACCATGACAGATCGGGCTCTAAGTCCTATTGACTGGAGGAGGGCAGAAAGTATGAGTGCAGGAGAAAAAGGAAAGGACTGATGGAAAGAAGGATGACAGGCGGTCCGGTTCTGCACCTGACAAGTCACACCTCATTAGCAGGTTTAGAGGTAGAGAGGCTTGTGGGAAAACAGGTATAGAAGGTTCCAGTCCGTCTGCTGAAAGTACACACACACACACACACACACACACACACACACACACACACGAGTGGACACTTGCTGATGGGTTGAATTATGCTGACAGGCTCCAGTCAAAGGAAGGAGGCTGTGTCGCATGCAGAGAGAATGAAACATGTCTTCACGTCAAGTTCCTCGTGTTTTAAATGGATGGCCCTGCAATCTTGCCATCAGTGACTTATTTTCTCAGAAATTGTGTGTGTGTGTGGCAACTCAAAGAACTTCAAACAATAAATCACCATCATTTGTTACAATTTAAAAGACAAATTTGACGGGCTGGAATTACTTTGCAATGTGGTAATTTGCAAATGTCATAAAATACAGGTATAGATCATAAAACGGGCCGGGAAACAAATCATCCTCAAAATGCGCATCAAAGATTAGTATGTTCATTTAACAATTTTGAGCTCTTTTTACCTGTCCATTTTAAATACCTCTCACAGTTTAGAGATTGTCATTTAAGATTTTTAATCATCACTTTACAGAACACCTTTCTTGTAACTGAATTGTTGTATGTTTTTAGAATGCTTTTAATTTAAAATTTAATTAAAATGATTCTTATAAATCAATTATATTTTTAAATGATGAGAACTAAGGTCTGGGAGTGGTGAAATAAAACATTTAATCAGGTTTTAACTTATTTACAGTTTAGTTAGACATTTAGTGAAATCTCTCTCTCTCTATCGGTTTTTCTCTATTTTTATCAAAAGGACATGTGTATAAGTATGAATTGGCCGTGTGTGTGTGCACCGTACTTTATTTTTTCGTTTTTTTTTTTTTGATGTTTGCCCGTATGATTATCATCCATTTATGCTAGACAGATTAAAACTAGAGCAATATTTACAGACAACTCGTAGACTTGTTTCTAACAAAAAACCCTGACTGTCGGATCCATGCGAAGAAAGGAGAGGTGAGGACGAAAAGCAGAGAGAAAAAAAGCTCTCTAAAACATGACTGTAATTCTGCTGGAGTGCATTGAGGATTTTCTTCTTTCCTCTGACAAAATCCCACCATTTCAAGAGATTAACCTCGGCATGCGATAAATGTTAAACTTCTTTTCCCCTCCAATTTCCTTGCAGCGGACTCCAGAAGTCACAGCGCATGTAAGATAAAAATGATCACCTAATTCACTCATGCACAAAATGCGTTTCTGTGGAGCTCGGTGGAGAACTCGCACTTTAGACTCTTTCACAGCACTGCAAGCGTCGACTTCTTGGGCTCAATGGCTGATATATATTACCGTTTGTGGAGTGCATGCATAATTTGTTTCCTGTTAAAAGTTTGTGGATTTAAATGGTTTAATGACAAGATTTTAGCATAAAGTGTGCCTGAAGTCAAGTATATATGTTTTTGTTGTTACACACAGTAAACATTTGAGGCAATGAGTGCAGCTGCTAAGCTTTTTGGAATTTGCTCCTGCTTATGGTTTGATTCATCTAAAAAGAGATTTTTGTTTAGTTGTAAATTGGCAAGTGTTCAAAAAAAACTGAACAATGCAGTATTATTATAATATTAAAAAATAAAACAAAAAAAACAAACCTATAGTGTTAATAACAACTTGAGATGTGCACTTTATTGGTCTTGTACCTCCACATATATATATAAAAAAACCTGACTGTCGGACATTGTTATACAGAATTACACTCCATCCAGTTTCTTTTTGTCTGTTTCTTTCTTTTATAAATTTCTATCTTACTGTTATTCATCTCCTCTCTCTCTCTCTCTCTCTCTCTCTCTCTCTCTCTCTCTCTCTCTCTCGCCTGTGAATAAAAACAAAGCAACTAAATATGAATCATCTGAGCTGCATATAAATAATGCAAAACACATCCTGGTGTTATGTAAGACAATTACATGGTCAATTACAAAAATTAAGTCTGGGTGTACAAGTATTTTTGTAGAAGTGGAAGTTGCAACAGGTTTCAGAAATGAAGTTGAATGTGGACAGATGCATCACAGCATGAGTGGAAAATTAGTTGCGCATTCATGAAGATACACAAACTAGAAAAAAGGATGAAAGAAATAATGAACGAAGTCCCCCATCGCTCGCACACCTCGCAAAAGCCTCTCCCTCTTTGAATTATGGATGTGAACAAACACCGAATGACTAATTAATGTCCATCGATGGCGCAACAAAGATACCCCGCGGCTCCTGTTTACTCTAAATCAGCTTTATTTCATTAACCCCTGTGAAAAAAAAGAAAAATGGGGTTGAACGCAAGGCTTGATTGTCGACGGCTTCTTGTTTTAGGGCTAGCTGCAGCTTCAGTTCTCGCAATAAAGACTGTCTCCAGCGATGAAGTGGTGAATGTGCTCCCAGTCTTGTTTAGGGTAAAATGTATAATATATATATTTTTTCTCCTCACCAACAGCTTTGGCTCCCACTTTAGACGCGACGCTCTCACCTGCTGCAGTCTGCTGATAATATGATGAAGCTGTCTGGAACGGTCGCTGAAAGGAATTCTAACATTAGTGTTTGTGTGCGCGTGTGTGGTTGAAATGTCACGGACAATCTGTTGTGCTAATGACCATATTAGTTAGATGACGTTCATGGGCTTTTTTACGAGTTATAATTAAGAAAACTAGTTTCTTTGAGGTGTGACCTCAGCGGCTTGAGATCTGTTCAATATTGCTTTGACTTACTGCTTAGTTTTAGAAGCCTGAAGTGAAGTTAAATGTTATAAGCCTGGAGTTTTATAAGCCTGGAGTGAAGTTTTAGACTCTCCCGATACCACACTCCGTTTTGTGGTTACCGGCTAACCATTGTAAAAATAAATGGCTAATATAAATAGTTACAAATTGTGCTTTAATACAATTAATACTCAGAACTATAGCAGTAAATTGTAATCCAAAATAAGTTTGTGCGAAAAAAAAGTACATGTTATGTTACAAAAGTTTTTAAACTTTTTATACCAGAGGAAACCAATGCAAACATCAGACCAGAAGGCTCAAATGGGCTGCAACGTTGATTCTCAAACTATTGATTCTGTCTTTTTCAAACACTATAATGAATGTCCAGTCATATAGAAAGTTAGACGTCGCCATAGATGTCTCTTCAAGCAAATCGAAGCAACATGTTTCTAAATTTAAAAGGAAATCTGTCTTGCATCCCCTTGAAGTCTCGACATTTTGGCTGAAGTTTGTCAGACGAGACCATTCACACTCACAGTTCCAACGAGGTGGTTCAGACTTCCAGCTCGTCTCTTGTACAGCTATTCCTGCTTTTTATAGGAGCCGTGATGAACAAGTTGACAGCAGAACGACTGTCTGTGGTTGTCAAGAGCGAGAACATGACTGCAGTTAACATCTTTTAGTACAGACAGCTCGGTGAAATCCTAGTTTCCTGCCTAAACATGCTTCTCAGCCTCATCCTGCTGTCTGCACCTCCTCGTTTCCCTAGAATTTACAGAGGTCTGGTGGATACGGAACGCTGGTAGATATGCATACTCTTCCACATAAGCTCTACTGTTTTATTCATGAGCTTTGTTCATTTACCATTTTTTTTTCTCTTGTAGGTTTAAAAAGATAAACAGTGCAGCAAATCCGTGAGAGCTCTGTTTAACTAAATGACATTTGGCTCCGTCGCCAAACTAATCGTAAAGAAAACAGTGACAGATCAGTGCTTAAGACCACTTTGTCTCACAGTGATTTATTCCTTTTTTTTTTTTTTTACCATTGAAGTGCTTGTAAAAGACTAGTAGTGGGAAAAGCGTTGAGATACTTGAAGGTCCAGAGACGTCCAAATGCTTCTTAATACAATATTTGAATTGGCATCGTAATGGCTTGTCATTAGTTTGGTTGTGGAGCACTGGTAGAACATCAGTCCGTCTTTATAACTCTGGCCCGGCCTGATGCTGTCACCTTCTACCCATATACATAGAGCCGCTATAAAGCTTGGGGGCAGAGAAAACATTATTTGTCAAGAGGGAAAAGACTTTCATTTCCAGTTTGTCAAGAGCACAGGTCAGTGATTGTGCGGATGATTTATTACATGCCTGTGCAAGACATGAGCAGAAGTTACTTCTGATGCCAAGGTGCTTTGACAGTCACATTGGCGCTTGTGTTGTTTTTCTTGGGAACGAGGGAACTATTCGATGGAATCGGTATGTTCAGTCGTGGATGTTATACGTCATTTTCACCCCTGTTGTATTTTTGGTTGATTGGTAGGGATTTGGACTTCAGTCCAAGAAGTTTAAGGTTCGAACCCCAATCTGGCACGTTCTGGATCTTAGTACTCTTGGGCAAGACACTGATCCCCACATGTTTCCCTGGCGTGTGTTTAACTTCCCTGGATGGTTAAATGCAGAACTATGGTCCCAATTAGTAATAAATGACAAACTCACTCTCTTACTTGCATGCTGACAAACGAGTACATTGACTATTATGGAGGATTTGACAAATTCTGTTAATTGTCTTTGTTACGTTGAATCGAATGTGGAGTTTCAATTTTTAAGTCTCAAAGCAGCTTTATAACTTCGATTAGATTAATATCTGTGCTTGTAATATCTGATTTAACGTAGGAAAAACAGTGGGTAGGAAAACGAGATTCACTGAGAGAGAAAAATAAAAAGGGAATGAACTAACTGGCCGTCTCTTCAGCCATTCTAACATACAATAGACTGTATAGTTTTCATTTTGTATTTCAAAGCTTAATATTTTTGTTATACTATTATAAAAGGTGTGACGACAGATTCTTACTTGGGTAAAAGTACACAATACTTTGAAGTAAGTATTTTGAAAATAACTTTGTCACATTGTTTTTTGTGCCAAGCTCAATGTCTCTGAAGGAAGTTACTGAACTAGTTCGTATTTTGTGTGGAAATAAAAGCTTGACATAGGAAGTCCTCAAACTTGCCAAATCCCATTACAATCCCATATTAAATGGGCAATACTAGCAATAGAACTCCCAAATTAATTTATCAGAAGAATAGTTGCTTTTTTGTTTTTGAAGGTAGGTCATACAGTTTATTTAATAAATAAGATGATTGTTATAAGAATAAAGATGATTGTTATAAGAATAATAAAAATGATATTTAGTGTAATGTTTGCTTTTTATATGTTTTGTAAACGTTTTACTTTTTTTGCACAATTCCGTGTATGCTTATGTTCTCAATTGGGGAAAAGAAAAAGCAATACATATGGCGCCTGACATGATTGTGTCATGGATCCTGGCTTAAAACCAGCCAGGACTCTTAAATTGAACTGTCCACAGACTTTTATGTTGGAACCTTCCCTCTCTGCCATGTTTTTTTGTAGTTCTAGTCCCCGTGTGTGTCGTAGTGATCCAGGTGTTTCCCATCCCTTGTCTCAGGTGTTGTGTGTCACTCGTTAGTCTGTGTATTTAAGTTCTTCCCAGTCTATGTATCACTGCCAGTTTGTCAGTCATTGTTCCTGTCACTCTCGCCTCTTGCCGTGTCTCGTGTCTAGTTTAGTTCATGCCATCTGGATATCCTTGTTACCGACCAATTGCCTGCCCCCGACTATGATTTTGGATTAAACCCTTTTTGTAGCCTTTAACACCTTGTGTGCCGTGATCTTATCCAGGAAGTGCGTGTGAGTCCACCCTGCCTTGTCCCAGTGACAGTCGTTCTGTGACAGATTGTAACTAGTAATGAATTATCTATATTCCCAAGTAATGTTGTTTAAATTTTTCCCTGTTTTTCCCTGTTCTCTCTTTTTTCTGATGGTTTTGATTTGATTTTTGCTGGTTATCAGACCAACTCCTTAAAATATCCGCCCTCTGCGCCTCTGCAGTTGTGATGGGAAGTCCAGCTCTACAACTATCGTTTGCTACAAAGCATCTGCTCTTAGAACGACACCGGTCCGAGCTTCAAAGTGATTGAAGACGACAAAACAGTGGAACGCTAGTTGTGGAACGAAAATGTCCAGAGGCTCAAAATGTAGCGCTTTTAACGGAAGTATTTTAATCAAGCATCTAAAATTCCAACACAATGACGAGAACGAAGAGTTAGTTTGTAAACCAACACATCTCATGCTGAGCAAGAGAGATACACATGTTGGTTCAAATATACAGTTTATTCAAATATTGTGCACTAAATGGTAATTATGTTTATTAATGCCCCTTGTGCTGTCAAAAGCGGCATTTTTTGGACACCAAAGTGAAAGAAACAACTTGAGTTGCACTGTCACTGTTTATATTTTCTATAATTATTTATTCTGTAATATGTTGCATACATCATCCTTTTCATTTTAAGTAAATGTTCCTAATTCCAAACTAGCTCCTTTTTTAAGTTGTACAACTAAAGCTGTTACCTGTAAATTTAAATCTGTGTAAAGTGGTGTCTGTGAATGCCTAATATTTACACTCTTCAATTTGATTATACTGTGTACATCAACAATTGTGTTGTTTATTTTTGATTTTTATATACATTTTTTGTGTTTTATTTATCAAGTTTGACCTGCAACAAAGCCATATTTGTGGCATGAGCAAAGCTGCTAGTCAGTGGCCAGGTAAAAGAGACCGACCCAGAACTGTACGATCTGCCAACCCTCAGCTGTTTGGACACCGTGTCCGCTGTCAGGAGAACACTACAGCCATTGAACTGCATTTTCTCGCTGTCATTTAATGAGATCGCTTCCATCATCAAGGTTCACTTGTCATTCACATACACAGATTTAATTAGCCCAACCGCAAACTTCGTGTTCATGTCTGAGCATTTCCCGCATGGCATTTCTGCAGAAAACGACACATTCTTCCAAGTATCTAATTTTAATTAGTCTGTTAGCGTTATGGAAGCATAAAGGTTCAATGAATGGTAAACAAATGTGCTGCCAATTAGCCATTGTTGACAGGCATCGGAGTTTGACTTTTCTGTTGTCGCTTCATTCGTCTGCGGGTCCGTGGGCTCGGGATCATTGTGCTATTGATATGCTGGTGAACAGCTGAGCTGTGTGCTGGGTCATTCAGGCTGGCAGTGACTGAATGCTGCCCGTTGTTTGGTGTGTTCCTCAAGATCCTGCGCTTTCAGCTGGTGAGGCAGTGGAACTTCTAGATTTGACCACTAGGAGCATGCTTGAGGAATACATGCTTGTGTGTTTCTTTTTCCCATTAAGATTTTAGGATTTATTAAAACATATATCAGGCGGGCTGTTTAAAGCTTGTAAAAATAATTATGGACTAAGCGTAAAAATGCATACGAACTGGACTGGTTATGAACTACAAAGGCCAGGATTCTGTGTTCCTGGGTTTGCAAGTTCAAGTTCATGTTCAGAGCATTTGTAATGCGCTTTTCACAATTTTAACTGTTTCAAAGCACACAAAGCTGTCCCAAAGCGCACTATAAAGAGTAGTCACGTGCTTCTGTTGTATTTTAGTCACCTGCCTGTGTTCCTGAGTTCATGGGAGTTTTTGTCATTGTGTATTTTTGTGCACTCTGTCTCTGGCTTCCTGATCTGCACTACGGAAAATAACATTGAAATTATAGTATACAGTAAAAATCCCTGTAAATTTACATTAGTATTTTACAGTAAGATACAATTTTGTAAAACCTTTGGCATTAGCAGGAAATTGAGGTTACTACTAAATGCACTGTAGGTTAACTCATTTAATGAATTTTTGAAAATTAATGAATAAATGAACAGTAGTATTTCATGCTGTAAATCAGTAACTTTTTTTGTGAAGAATTTCCATAGTGTAAAAATCAAATTGCTAATTTTTGCCTTGAATTGCAAGAAAAAAACAAGTACTGAATTAAATGTATTAATAGTATGTGGTTGGCGATCAAAGGTGGTTGTTGATTATTGTTTTTCCTTTACTTTTTTTCCACTGTTTAAAAATGTTGTGCAAAGCCGCCTCACGAACCTAAATGTTGAAGAGTAAATACATAATGCTGTTTACTTGCAGACTCGTGTCATGTCGTGAAGCTGCCAAGATGTTTCCCTGTCCGGGTTCTTCTGGGTCGTAACAAACATGCTGTAATGAAGTTAAATAAGCTGCACGTTTTGCTGCAAGAGATTTATTCTTTTTGTGTGTGTGGTGATTTGACTAAACGATGTTGTTAGACGTGCGAGTCGGGCGCCGTGTGATGGATGCGCCAAGGCGTCTTTTCTATAGCTGGAATCGGTCCATGATGGAGTGAGATCTGGAATAGCAGGTGGTGAAAGAGAGGTAAAGATGGGAAAACAACCTGCATCTGGCTTCCCGTGCGACTGCCTGCAGCAACAAATATACTCATTTTCCCTGCAAGTTTGAGTGGCTAGCAAAAGTGTGTGTGTGTGTGGGTTTTTTTCATTTATTTATTTTGGTTATTTTCCCACTGTTACTAAACACAGGCATCTGGATGCTTGTCGCTATTATATGACTCATTGATTCAAAATTTTTACACCATTTTTTGGCTGCACAGTTCAACTGAATTTTGATCACAGATCGGGTCTTTCTGTGTGGAGTTTGCATTTGTACTTTTGTGGATTTCCTCCGGGTCTACAGTTTACTCCCACACAGGACAAATGAATTCTACAAAATTGTCCTTTTCTGCTGTGAGTAAGAGTATTTGTGTCTCTCTGTGATTGGTAGGCTATCTTTACAGGGAGTTTCCCACCTTCAGGCCCAGAGTTGCTAGATTTGGCCCCGGCTCCGTGTGACCCAAACATGGAAAAGCAGTTCAGAAAACGGAGGGTTGGATTTTAATTTGTTGGGAATAACTCGTGAAATGCGTTTAAGCCCAAGGTTTTATCCCAGACTGTAGCTGATGCCACAAGTTAATGCAACTAATCCACATTCTCACATGGGACGATCCCTGTGACCAACTGCCAGCATGGCCGTGCCAGGAAACTTGCTTTCAAGAACGCTTTCTAGGAATTGAAATGCGAGCCAAGTTTGTATGTTGACTTGTTTGCATGGGAGGTTTATACACTGTTGCCAACTTGTTGAAATGTATTTGTTTAGGTTGTGGAAAAACGTTATCATTTGTCTCAATTACCATATATTTTTGGACTTTGCGGCCCACTTTTATATCCTAAATCAGTGGTTCCCAACCTTTTCTTGTTTGAGGCACCCTTGGAAAGCCTTTCAAAAGTTCCCGGCACCCTTATAAGGAAATAGATATTTAAAGTCTCCGTAGCATTTTTATTATTACCGTATTTTTCGCCATATAAGACGCACCCAATTTTAAATGAGGAAAATGTAGAAAATAAAAAGATTCTGAACTAAATACTGTAGTAAAATATTTTATATCAATTGTATAAAAGTTAACAGCAGTTTAAGAACAATTGTATGCCAAACATGTAACATGAACAGTCAGTAAAGTCAGTATAACAGTAGGGGTGGGAAGTATACTGGTGCCACGGTATGGATTTTGCAATATCGTGGATATCGTGAAATGAATTAGATTTTTATATAAGTATATTAACACCTTAATACAGTATTACACATTAGTTTAGTTACAAGTTGTAACTAACTACCAATGACGGCACAGACATTACTAATAAAACACAGTTTGTACTTCACGCGCAAATGCGTGCTGTGCCTTTAAGAGAGCGGCTGTTTTGGTTTGAAAGACGCGCGTGAGAAAATCTGCTTGTTTTTTTTTGATCGAAGTTCGTTTTCGTTTGGAAATAGTGGTTTCATTCTTTCACAAGATTCTGCGTGAGAAAGAAAGCGAGACAACGTATGTATACCGCGGTATTGCATACAAGAATGCAAAAAGTGCGTCTTGTACGGCGAAAAATACGGTATTTATTTATTTGTTTTATTTCGAGAGTTTGCATGCAACAACACCTTATACCTAGTCCTAGATGATATGAGAATACTACACTGATTCCACTGAATTGCAATTTTTTCCCCCGAAGTTTTGGCGGCACCCTCAAAAGATCTCACGGCACCCCTTAGTGCCGCGGCACACCGGTTGGGAACCACTGTCCTAAATGTTTAACAAGTTTACATCTTGTTTTCCTGAGGGGGAAAAAAATGTTTGCACCTTATAGTCCAGAAAATACTTTACCGTCCATGCTGTTTCTCTTTTTAAACAGCAATTTATTGAACTTCTGGTTCAGGTTCATCTTATCACTTTCACTATTGTACAAATGTTTTACTCTTCTACCAGTTCAACTTATTCTAATTGTAACTATTTTTTTTTTTTAACTTTATCTTATTTTTAGCAATTTATATGAATTCTTAGAACTCTGCAACATATGTTACATTATTGACAGTTTTTAGGAAGAAATAAATATGTATTAATTGTCCTTAATCATTTTTTCTTCACAACTGTGTGAAAATGCATATTGTTAATGTTCACTTAAAAAAACTTGGACAATAAATAAAACCTAAATGGTGTTTATTTGGGAAAATATTGTTTAAACTTGCAATCTGTTTCAATTAATCTACATTTGGAATTATAGTAGCATGGTGTTTATCACTGTATTTGTTTCAAAACCAAATTATATTATGGAAAAATAAAACCACATTATTAACGGTTTAAGTCATAAATCATCTTCACACCCTTTAAATACTTTGTGATTAAGAGCGTTGAGAAACTGGCACCGTGCCAAGTCATATTGGCAGCCAGCCAGCAATATTAACATCCACTAAAACTGGACAAATTTGGAGTCTCAAAGAAATCACAAAGCAGCTCACAACAAAGTGAAGATTTGATCTATAAAAGACATTGCTTCAATATATATTTTTTTTCTGTTCCATCATACTTAGTATTTGGTTTTGGTGCTGTAAACGTCTTTTATAGCTATCAGACAGCCATTGTCTGGTGGATTTCAAAGATGAGCTGCTACGTTTTTAATGCGGCTAATTTTAGGCGCATGTTAGCAAAGGATATTTGCAGTCTGTGAACCTTGGCGGCACGGTTAGTTAGCATTTAGTGGCTTTTTAATCTGATGACACTGCAGCTCTCGGGAAAATGGGCATGTGATATACGGAATTTAAAAGAGCCATTTACTCTAAGCTGAATGAACTGTGATGATTGCTGGAGATACCGCCAGTCAAGTACAGTCGCCATCAGGAGTAAATACCTGATAATGCTGCTGTCAGCAGCTCTTTATCCCGCAGCCCAATTACAAATGAATCCTGAATCC
Source organism: Paedocypris sp. Pulau Singkep (assembly GCA_017309775.1). Lineage (NCBI taxonomy): Eukaryota > Metazoa > Chordata > Actinopteri > Cypriniformes > Paedocypris > Paedocypris sp. Pulau Singkep. Next base: position 1,142,148 of record MU204263.1, read on the forward strand.
GAGCGTGGAAATATGAGACGAGGGTCATTCTCGCCAAGTGTTATGGCAACCGTTTTTTATTAAACATTATTCTAAAATACCGTATTAATTGGAGCATACGATGCACTGGATTATAAGGCGGTATCAAACTTGTTTTTTTTTTTTTTACAGAATTACAAATTAAATCATAAAAAAAAAAATTAATGATTTCAAGTGCATCTTTCTTGTCGAAAAATTACAATATGTATTTTCGACAACCATTACCCTCTTGAGCATTCTAACGTTTTTGTCTTCGCTGGATTTTTTTTTCATGGCACGTTGGAATTATTCAAGAGTCTGGCATTGATCCCAATGGTTGCCAATACATTCAATCAATGAATTAATTTACCACAAGCCACTGGAAAATCTATTCAAATGGCCACTAGCCAAACACTTTTTTGCTTGGTGTTTTGATGGTTAGCGTCAAATAACTTAAAGCAGGTGGTCCGCGATAACCCCTGCTTATCTCTGTTGATAGCACCGCAATCTGGAATGAAATCTAGCGATGGGCTGCTCAAGCTGTCAATCACGAGCACACTTCTTCCTCCTCTTGGTGTTATTGGGTGAAAGGTTATATGAAAGACATTGAAGCAGTATGTCATTGCTCACAAAACATCTCCAGCAATATCTGGTTGGGTTTTAATCATCGTTTTTCCTCTTTTCTCCCCTCATGTTTTTCTTCCGCCTCTTCAATGGGTCTTCATCTCACGCTGGGACTTTTAACAGGTATGTTACATTTAATCATTCCCCCCATTATCTGTGGTCTTCTCTGACCGCTGGGTTTTTTCATGTCAGCCCCTAGGAACATGTGATCACTGTCTCGCTGTTGGGTTCTGGAACAAAGTCCAGATGTGTCACAAAGAGCTAGTGGAGTCTGAAGCCCATTCTTTTTTTTTTTTTTTTTTTTTTTTTTTTTTTTTTTTTTTTTTTTTTTTTTTTTTTTTTTTTTTTTTTTTTTTTTTTCTTCCTTCATTTTTAGCACATTAAACGTAAATCATGTCATCTCTCCCACCCTCTTTCTTTCTCTCTCACACTCTTTCTTGCTCTTTCACTCTTTCTTTCTCGTTTTAATTCTCACTCTGCCTTACAAATACTCATTATTACTCTCTTGCTCTCTCGCTCTCGCCCTCTTTTATATAACGATAAATATAAGTTATTTCTCTACATTTATATTGCTCTGTCTCTCCACATCAATCTATATCATGAATGTATCACTTCATGACTACGCTATTGAATATGTTAGTTTCATATGACGGCTATATTATTAGCATGTGCCACTCTGTTTCTGCTCTGTTTGGTCGACGCCATTCAAAATAGACACTTAGACTTACGTGGATAGAAATATTTCTATGCATATATCTCATTCATCTTATTTCGTTTTCATTTTCCAATATCATTCAAAATGTCCTAATAAGATTCAGTGTTAACAGTTCATCTGTTGTTCTGTCGCTATTTTTTCTTTGTATTCTTTTTTTTTTTTTTTTCTGGAGAGTTTTCTTGCTGCAGAACGTCAACATGTACTGTTGTCATTTTCATTTTAGGCGCACATGAAAACATACAGTATATTTTTTTAACTTTTATTCAAGTGAAACGGCATTGAAGTCAAAAGTTATGTTTGTAAAATAAAGAAAAAGTGGTATTTTTAAGAGAAAAATAATGTAATTTAGCCGTGAATGTCAACAATTTTTTTTTTCTAGATAAATGTTACTGCTTGATACTTAGTGATGCTTAAAAGTCCCTCAAATTGCTCAAAATTTCATCACAAAAGATTCATGATTTCAGAGAGACACCAGAGATGCTGGAGGAACTGATTTCTCCAAGCTTTGTATTTTCGAGCCTCTCATTCAATCATAACATTTTACATCTGTAAGATCTTAGTAAAGTCCAGACACCCGTGACGGACAAAAACACACTGAATTTGTTCCATTAGAAACCGCACAATCAATGACAAAAGAATTCGCAACCATTGAATAGCTGACTGTAAGAAAAGCACAAAGCTCTTGGAGAAATGCCTCTCATGTGTTGCTGTCATTTTTCAATTTGAAACACAATGCAAAGCAATATTAGGTTCCAATGAGGCGTAATAGAGAGTAGAACCCGAGGTTACAATCAAACTCTGACCATGATGGAAAGCCTGAACAACCAGCTATTATTTACCAAGTAATAAAAAGACATTCACTATTATTAACCTTTTTTCCTATTATTTTTATGCCGCCGCGGTAATGTACTATGAAGGTTGCACTTTAAGAACGCCTTAATTAAACTGGTGGCCTAGGGCAATGGAAGTGAGCTGTAATATATCATATCATTGTGTGAGATGCAAGGACACAGATCATTGGCTACTGCGCAACTTCATTTTGAGCCTCTGCTCGTTACTAACAATGGAGCATTGGTTAATGGAGCTGTGGTGTTATTTTTAATCTGGAGAGTTTTAGCGGCACATAGCGAGATGGACTTAGTCAGGACCTTCCCGAACCAAGCGTGGAGACAAATGCATCGGCTTGCTGTGAGTCTGCAAGGAAGCATGAGACCGTTTGACTGACAGTTGGATCGCAAGGTAGTGATTGATTCTCGCCCACGGTCAGCGCCCAGGCCTGTTTTAGCTTAGCTTTGTTTGTTTGCTTCTGCCTGAAATTTCTCTTTTGGTTATTACGTTGTGGAGAGCCCAAGTTATTGCCTGGTTCTGGCAGAACAAACGAAACTACTGCCTCACTCTCACCATTCTATTCACTTTCTGTGAATCAGACTCTCTGTGTTGCTATTTTCTATTAGACGTGTATGTTTGTATGCTAACACAGTTTCTGGCAATCAACTAATTATTTATTTTGTATGAAATTGTTTTTTAAAAAGAAAAACTACAGTCTTTAGAACCGCACTGTTTCCGGTAGTTTTTCGCATCCAGAGTTTTCATAAGCAGAGTTCCTGTTGATTCTACTTTTATTTATATCTCTGTGCTAGTGAGTCATTGTCCAGAGTCTTTGTACATTTCAGTTAAAGCGAAGCAGAAGGGTGGGTGAGTTTGGCTGCGGTGGAGAGAACGGCTGCTATTCGCCATTAATTCTGAAACAAATTATGCAATTAGCACCCGCATTAGAATGTAGGCCATGGAAGAGGTCGGTGCAACCTTCACTCCCTGCTATTTCTCAGTTGAGCCCGCAAAAAAGTAAGACAAATCTCAATAACTCCGTGCCGACTGCTTTTTATTTGTAGGATTTACCATAATGAATTTTCAGGGATATCCGTGTCCTAAACAAAGAGGCAAATTGTCTGCCCGTTGGAGATAATATTGCCAAGGGAACCAGAGCTCCTGAAAGGAGAGGTACGGCTTTCAAGGTGTTTGTGAGAGCTGACGATACTGCGTATGAATTACAAAATATTCATCATTTTGCATTTGAGAGGCTTAGTGTTAATTATGTCATCCTGTTTATTTTCTACAAAATTTTACAGCAGAAGCAGTGTTTCCCATTGTTCTTATTCAAAATCAATAGAAATGTGATTGGTTATGTTCTAAAGTTCCAAACGTTATTTTCTCTCATTTTCAAATCACCAAAAAAATGTCCTGGTTTTATAAAATATAATATTTTTTCCCACACTCTTTTATCATGCCGCTAATTATAGCATAGTGAAAGCAACTCTCAAACAGTCAAAATGCTACCTAGAACTGCTAAAAGTCTTTCTGTGAGAGTGAGTGAAGCTGACAGTGACATTATTTTTTGTGATAAGTATGATGTTGCAGAGCAAACCATGCCATGCAGCGGAATTAGTTAATACATTGATTAGAATTGAAAATAAACAAATAACAATTAAAAAAATAACACACACGCAATGCATACATTATTTAAAAAAAATAAAACTTATTAAAAGATAATAACATAATTATACGATTTTAATAAATCAATAAATTAAATAAATAAATGAATAAACATTCCTAAAATGACGCAACCACCATTATCAATTTTCCTGTACTTGAAAACAATTCTATCTTTCTCCATTTCTCAAACTGGATTCCACTTCCATGATGAAACAAAGCATTTTTAGCGTTTAAATTGCTTTATGCTATTTGTTCTCATAGCCTGATTCAAAGACACTCCTGAACTCTAAACGGTGATGTAAAACCAGAGGCGTTTAATTCTTCTCCATCAACTTGAACACTGTTTTCTAACAGAGTTCTGTGTAAAGGTCCGTTTGATAGGATTTAAGCCAACATGGCTGGAGTAATGAGCTGGGATGTTATCTGTGTTCACCAGAGAGGTAAATACCGCTGTTATCTGGGAATGTTTAGCCACATGCTTAAATCAATGACAACATAGACGGGATTTAGAAAGCGAAACATGAACACACACACACATAAAGTTAATAACAGTTTTGTCTGCCAATGTCAGGTCAAAGATGGCTTCGATATAAGGTAAAGCTCTATGAATTCTAGCGGAAGCTTTGCACGATTTGGATTACACTACATACACAATCTGTACCAATTTTACATTTCCGGGTCAGGACGAACTGGAGCAATTCTTCACCTAAAGGTGGGACACACCCCCTGGAATGGTGGCCAGCCAATCACAAAGCAGGACACACATACACACTATGAGCCCGGTTTTTGACTGTGGGAGGAAAAACCCTTGAAATTTTGACATGTTTGTTTTCAAAATTATTATTTGTATTTGCCGCTGTTCTTTACGGCAAGATTAACCCAGGCTCTATCCAAGAATGCGAGCAAGTGACGAGCAGAAAAAACGCCACTGCACTCTCCTCTTATTGTTTTGGGTGATGAAATGCCAGCTGATAAATGAGACCTAGTAATTGGATTATGATAAAAAGGTTTCCAGATTGTGGCTTGAATGGCCATTTGAAATTGCATTAACGTTCCTGACGAGAGAAGGTAATGGTGAAAGCGTCGTCTATTCAGACTTTTGTTCTAGCCCGGAGTCAAAGGCTACATGTTAAAAGGAAACTTTCCTTGTTCATTGTTAATGTTATTATCTGTGTGACCACCGCATGAATTATGGAAAAGAGGCTGAATAGTCCACAAACGGTTTGAGTGGCTTTTCAGAGGAGATTTACCGCGAGTACGCTTCGTACTTTATTACAATATAACAACTATCATTTGGTCATTTTTCTCAAGACTACTTAGTTGTTTGTCTAAATAATAACATAAAATTGGCGTCAACTTTACTAATTTAAAATATGGCAAAATATAAATTAATATTCTCTCCAATATTTTATACTATGTTTGCCTGTTTAGCCAACAAACTATAATTGAGTGTGTAATGTCTTCAAAATCGAACACTTATGTTTGTAAAAATGTTGTGTCCGTTTTTAATGCATCTGTATGTTTATTTAGTAGTTAGTTTAATAGTTTTGTTTTTGCTTCTACTGTGCTAGACTACATTGTGATACAATTGCAAGTAGCAAGAAACCTGTAACCCACTCGTTCTGTAAAAAGCAATTGTCTGTCTGTCTCTGTTTATCTCTATTTATTGATTAAAAATTCATGAATATTCATCAATAGATTTTATGCACAAAAATGCAAAACTTCTCACCCGCATTCGTCATTTTGACTTTAACTGTTCAATTAGACTGTTCAAGTCTCACTATCTGTTTCTATTGTAAACTTGATGTTTGATCACCTGTTAGTCGACAGCACAGATGTTTTATTCTGCAGAAATTGGAGCAGATGATGTGCTTCCTCAAGCTTAATCTGTTTTCCTGCTCCCTAAAGTCGAATTGAGAATTAAACAGAATGACAAATGCAGCAATTGGGAGTGTTTGTTTAATTTCAAATGTTCATACATATTAAACATTTTTGTCCTGTTTGGAAAAACAAGAGGTTTAAGACTTTTTTTGTGTTAGTGAATAGACGTTTACTTATTTTAAATGTTTCTCTTCTGGTTATGTGGCTCAGCATTAAATACAAAACATAAATAAAATAGTTATAGAACATGTTTCTAGACAATATAGTCATTAAGCATTTCACATTAATAATGCAAGGTATGTTTCTTGTATCTTGAGATAAGTTCATAGGCGCACACAGTTATGCACAATATGTTTATATTTTTGTAATTTAATGCGAATTGTATATTTGTATGGGGTAAGATGACAATGGAGGAATTTGAGCAGCTTGAGGGTCCAAGACCACATGAAGTGGTTGGTGAAAAACCAAACAGTTTGGTCCCAAAAAAACACGTAAGATGTTGATCAAGAACCACATAAGAGGTTGGTCCAAAACTACATGACATGTTGGTTCAAAACCAGTTGAGAGGTTGATCCGAAAAAACCTGAGGAAAACCACTTGAACAGACCGGTCTTTGCATGAACCAAACTATTATTTACTTTACTGAGTAGTTGGTTATTGTTAAAATTTTGAAGAAAAAAAAAAAAAAAAAAGTCCACATATTACACTTTTTTTTTTTTTTTTTCATTTATTGGTGTAAACATTTTCCAGCGACACATGGCTACTGGTCAAAAATAAAAGTGACCAGAGATTGGAACACACCAGGGAACCAGTGTAGCTGCGGAACATACTCAGGTGTGATTTCAGTTCCCTCGAATCCTACAAACAAGCTCTGACCTTTCCCTGTTTGTTCTTCACACTGCTTGCGTTCTATCTGATACAGTCATTAAAACACTGACCTTAGTGGATGAATAATCACTTAGTGCCAATTATTTCCCTGCACCAACAGTTAATATCTACTCCCCTCTTTGCAGAGCTGCATCTTGCTTCCATGTTTGTTTAGCATCTGTATACATTCACACCTCCGTAGCCTTTCTCCCCTGTCAGGGCATTGCAACGCGTCGCCGCAGCTTCTTTCTACCACAACTTGACTTCTAACTAGTTAGCATTCCACAGGGGGAAAAGCTGTAACATGTTAACAATTACACAAATGTGTTATAATAAATTATTGTCGATCTCATTAGACATCTGCTGCACCTTTTAACCCTGTTAGCCGTGCTAGAATGAGCATTGGCTCGAAAAAGCCTGGCAGGTAATTAAAGGTGGATCAGATGGCAACCAGGCCAAGATCTTTGTTCTGCCGTTGCAATTGAAATACAGATTGTCCAATCTAACTAATGAAAGACATCTTAAAATTGGATAAAAACGTGTCAGTCGCATGTGGCGCTGCATCGCTGGAGCTGTTCAAACATGCCATTAGAACAGGCTTATCTGTGCAAAGGTTAATGACTAGCAGTGCGGTATTGGTAAGAAAACCACCAATGACGCTTTGTCGTTTATATCAGCGAGTGCACACGTCGTGGAGGAGCTCCAGGCCTCTGTGGGCTCTCTGAAACGCGCTGATATGATTCCTGTCTGTCTTAAAGCGCGTCTTCGGTCTGGCTAATTACTTTTCTGCAACTGTAACTATGGCGTTTTATGACCGAGTCGTTATTGTTCCGTAACCGGTCATGATGATCGTCGTGATATGGAATTAAGTGCACGTGAAACGGTTTGAGAGTTTCGTCTAATGTGGCGCAATGGCTAGTTTTACGACAGAACAAATTAACGCAGCGCTCGGTGAGAGTAAAAACACGATCACAAGCTGCGGCAAGCGAGTAAAGTGCTTATATGATGTACATAACGTTAGCGTCTGTGGATTTCCAACAGTGTGGTTTACAGCTTAGAAGCTTTTAGCAGTTTTCCTAGAGTATTTTCGTCTCCTAACTGCTGTAACCATCAGTGCTTTTGGCTTGTGGTCTAATTAATGGATTTGAGGTTCAATTCTTGCGCCTTTCAATGGATTGCTAAACCGCTACCGCAGTGTATGCTGCTTTTTAGGTACTTTTAAATAACATTCGCCTTCATATTTAACGGTGAATCGAAAAGCAGAGCGCGCATTATATGGGTTGAGCACAGTGGGCTGTGCCGTGTCATACAGATGGAAGCAGTTTATTGAGTTTGGGAAGGGTAAAATTCAAGTCATCTGTGTCTCAGGCTGGGACAGATTGCTGGAGCTGGAGCGTGTTGTTGGGTGTTTTTCATGCTTGGCCGTTGCCTGTTGCAGCGAGCAGCAGGCGAGAGCGGGACGCTAATTGAAGTGGAGGTAGCGGTGGGCTCCGGGGTCGTGCCTCCGGCCCCGCACCGCCATCGCTCGGGCTCCCCTGGGAGGCGTGAAATTGTTTTGTGTGTTCATTTCATAGCAGCCAGGACTTCAGCGCTGGAAGCACCAGTTTTACACACACGTACACGCTCATTTTTACAATTATAAGTGTTGTGCCGTATGTCCACAAGGTATATGCCCACATTTATCTTTGTGAACTAGAGTTGACCATTATAAGCACAGGGGGAGGTTGGTTATTGTCCTTTTTGTCACCTTTATTTGAGGCTGGTGAAGAGAGAAAATAATGTATCTGGGAAGGTTAAAGCCGTTTTAAACAGTCTTTCCTTTATTCATCAGGGTTATGGGATTTGTGCTACACAATGAGTCATTTAAAATGTATCATATATTTGTGTGTGTGTGTGTGTGTGTGTGTGTGTGTGTGTGTGTGTACTCAAAACACTGCAATTGCGTGGTTTGAACTTGATACTTGGACATAGTAATGCCTTTTTTGCATATTTTATTATTTTTATTGTTATTAATAATAATAATAATAATGTTTGTGTCTATTGTTATCATTATATTTGTTGTTGTTGTTGTTATTATTGTTATCATCATTAATGTTATTGTTGTTATGTATTAATTCATTTATGCATTTTTTTATTATTATTATTATTTTATTTATTAGGGATTTGGACTTGTGTCCAAGAGGTGGCAGTTTCAAATCCCGCTCCGACTGATGTCCTTGAGGCAAAGACACTGACCTCCACATGCTCCTCCAACACTGCAGCTTAAGCACAATTTCGATACGGTGCCTCGTGGCAATATTGACAAACTCGTTCACTATTTTTCTGTCTGTAATGCAGGTCTTTAGCAAGTACAAGCCCCTCTAAAGTTTCAGTTCGTTCAAATAAAATATACTTTGTTTTTAATTTCGTTTACAGATTTTGACAAAATAATGTTTTCTGGGCATTGCGTTGCCTTCGCTTCAAGCTCAACAAGCGACTGCAACAAGCCATTTTTTTCTAATGCTGAAAGTTTGGAGCGATTTGAGTGCAGTGGAGTTTGAGGTGAGCAGGTCAGCAGGGGCCGCTGGGGGCAGCAGGGGTTGCCGTGGCTGTTTGCTGGCCTTGCGTCTTTTTGGCCCGGACCTGGCAGTGAAGGAGATGAATGGTCCACTCCCTCAGCCACACTAAGTAATACAGCAGATGATGAATCGCTTCTTTCATTGACACCAAAATTGGAATCATTGGGTCCAGGAACCAAAAAACTAGAAGAGGCATTTTTGCTGGCACATAGTCATCTGTTATAATGCCAGAGCAGAGGCCACACATGTTTGTCCCTGCTCAGCCTCTCACTTAGATTAATGATGGGAAATGAATCGGGGGAATAGGGAGCTCCTTAAGACACGGGCCCTTTGTGTTTACCGCGCCTTGACTCTTAAAACATGGCAAAAACAAAAAGATAAATTGTTCTCTTTTTTACTCGGGAGTCCTTGTAGTGTCCTGCAAAGTGAGCTTATGATGTAAAACACAAGCACAAGCTTTTTGTTTTTTCCGCGCACGTGTGAATATGAAAAATAATTGTTGCTTTGTATTCATTTGATAGTCTGGTTGTTGGTGTTGAGTAAATGGCTAATGTTGTGACATTTACTTTTTACGTTTAAACTCTATTATCTATTTAATATCTCCCTTATTATTGTCGTAATTTTAAAATAAAAAAAAATCTAAATTACAAAAATGACAAGTAGAACAAGAAGTTCTGTTCTACACCGTTAAATTTTTTTTAAATAAAGTTCAACATTGCATCTAATATTCACTTTATTTATTTTAATTCAAATAAGCAAAACAAAATGTAAATTTTTACTAACTGGTTTTTTCTTCTTTTATTTTTTCATTTTTTTTATTATGCAGTCTCAAAATTGAATGTTATAGGATCAGATTGTTGTTATTCGAGCTTCTATAGTTTTATCCAGGCACGGTCAAACTAAGGCCCGGGGGCCGCATGCACCCGTTAAACGTTTTACTCCGAACTTGTAAAAATGTAATTAAAGTCAGATATCTTTTTTCCAAATCCAAATATAAAGTCCAGATATTTAGTTGTAATTTTTTTTCATTTTCATTTAGAATTAAATCATATATTTCCCAGTTTGCCAAAATATGTATTTTTTTTTTTCTCCAGTGAATCTGCTCTGAAAAGGGTTGCGACTGAAATCCACTGACTGCACACGAAACACTTGTCAATGATTATGAACCCGGTGTTGGAGAGCCGTGATTATTACTCATTTGCCTGTGTTTTGTGTGAAGGCTGCTCATTTGCATATTTTACCCAGGTGTGACAATCAGTGGAATGGGATTATCTGTGCATACATGGAAACTCGTGTAATTCAATTTCACCTCGGAAAACATTCACCCTTTGGAAATAACTTTTTTTTCCACTTCATGAACGCAACTGGGGTGTGTGTGTGTGTGTGTGTGCGTGTGTGTGTGTGTGTGTGTGTGTGTTAGAAACATTTGCAAAAACTTTGAAGAAATGATCTGTAAAAAATGTAAAATACTTTAAAATGTATTAAAATCAAAAACTAACAAATGTAAGTAAATCTGATTAATGTCATATTTTTTTAAGGCTTTTATTTTATTTGTTCACATGGGAAACACCGTTTCCATAATTTGAACAACTAAATTCTGATTGAAAGGTAGACATTTACACCTTACAGACTAGAATCCAAATGTTTCAGATGCATAGAAGATGTAGAAGAATGTTGGACATACATCCATTGTGTCCATTGTAAAGGTCAGTTAGCCATAACAAAAAACATGTCTGATGAAATCTGATCTTCATTCCATGTGTTCAACTATCGGGCACTTTTTATTTATTTTATTTATGTTTGTGTTTTTGTATTTTAAAATTCTGTCTGTTGTGAGGACTACTGTGTGAAATATTCCAAGAAGTCGCTTAGCATTATCACGAGAGCGAAGACATTCTAATATCTCTTGAAATTGGATTCAAGAACGCAAAAGGCAGAAATGTAAATGAGAGCGTGATTGTGTCTGTTTCCCTATCCTCAAGCCAACAGAACGCAAAGCCTGAAACACGCTGTTTAATTCACCCGACGTGTGCTGCGCTATAATTTGCGATTGGCCTTAAGATTCATCTGGTTTGAAAGCAATTACGGCAACTTGTCCAGAAGCATCAGGATTTCTGCCCGCATCATATTCCGTTTCACTTTTTATGACCGTGGGCTTAAAATACAGAGAAACTGAAGTAAGTGTGCCCTCAAGATCTGCTTTCTGATTTGCGTCTTCAGGTGCGATGCTAGAACAGAGAGCTTCATTCTTCGTATGGGTTCAGAAAACGTAACCGATTCTTTTGCCATCAAAAAGAAAAGTAGTTGAGAAAAACTTAAATCTTGTGTTCAGGAATCAAAGTGAAGGAACCGGAGCAAATGAGACCCTTTAGGCTGCTCAAGCTCGGTGCTAACGGTGCGGCTCTGCTACGTGCCGGCTGATGTACGTACCATACTTAGACATCATCAAAGCTTTTGGTGTGAAGCAATAAAAGAACCAATACTTCCAATGACTGGACTTTTGTTTCTGGCTTGTCACATTCCACTGCTACTGGGTGAATACCAGGCTTATTGACGATTTTTTTTAGGGAGTTGAGGGGAAGACCAATGGAAAGTCTATTTTCATGTACAATTTTTATGCTGTCAAAATCCGATTGTATTGTAGTTTAAAAGACACTGACAGCACGTCAATTTATGGGTTTATAACATTAGTAATCCGTAACTTGTAGGGCCAATATTGTTGTTTGCATCTTTTTTCAAGTATTATATATATACATTTTGTAAAGTTTTATTTCCCTCACAGAAAGTTTTGTCTTCTAGCCACTTTTTTGTGTTACTGCAAAGAGCCACATCATACACATGGGCACACATAAACATCATCTTATTCCTTAATCTTGCATGCACACACACGCACACAGACTTCTGCTCAGCCAGATTTAAGGAAATTAACCACACCAAGATGTTAATATTAGTTATTTGTCAACAGTTAACATTGTGTGCATATTTGACTCATAACATTTTTTAATTTAGCTTTTAAGGAAATATAGTTCTGCCCAAAAGTTGAATATTTATAACAATTGCTTGTATTGGTCATTCTGAAGCCAGTGTAGTACCGACTATCAAGTAATTTCAAAGATTTTAATGTGAGATTTTAATATTTTATTAATTCATACTATGTATGCATGTGTTGTCTAATATTTACCATATTTTTAATTAGTTAATTAGTTTCCTGATGAAAATGTTCATGAGACGGAAAAATGATAGAATTCATTGTTATATTGAAATGAAATAAAATGAAATGAAAATATCAGAGAAAGTGATTTGTTAAAAGAAGAAAAAAAGAGCACTGTGTTTTATTTCATAATTATGTTATCACCATTAAATGTATATATAAAAGTATTGTTTTTTAATCTATAATCTGTTTTCAGATTTTCAATTTTGAAATTTTGTACTTTTGCTGTTCTGCTTAGCGCAGAAAGCTGCAGTCGCCACGTGTACAGGCCTTCCCATAATTTGAAAGTCTCTATGCATCAACATCAAACAGTTTTTTTTAATTGACTCAGAAACGCACTTAGTGCAATGCGTGCCATTGGAAATGGGATATTATGAACTGTCAGTTTGCATTTGTCCAAATTTTGCTCTGGGATTTGAAAAAGCAATAGAAAACAGGAGCCGGGCTTGAGCGAGGCAATAACTGGCTAAGTGAGCAACCATTTAAAGACTTTATCTGCGCCCTAAACGCTCCCTCTATCACACACACTTACACAAGCCTTAAATGTCATCTCTTCCTTTACCCATCCCTTTGTATGTTCCTAGTCTCTTTTTGTACTGTAGTTTAGTTGTTCTGTGTTTTGGGTTTATTTTTAGCCCATCATACATAAAATGGGTTTGGGAGAAAAATTTGTTAGTAGCTTGTGAAAAAAGATCAGGCTTGTTTTTAATTGAGTCACTCTTATTGTGTGGCTGGAGTATATCTGCAAGAGTCGCTGGAGTTTGTCTTTTCAAACGGTTTCCTTTTTTCAGCCGTGTGCTCCTCTTCATTTACTCAGAAGGCCGTCTTTCAGTGAGTCTCCAGCTAGTCGCATATGAAACTTATGACTAGCCATGTCTACAGACATCACGGCACAACCAAAGCATGGCAGAATGACAGATCGTGCCTTCAATGTGTACTGACAAACAAATTAGTGAGAAGATGCTTTGCGCTGCATAACAGATGTGTCGGGCGCCTTGGTACGGAACAGTCGATCAGAATAAGAAAAAAAAAAAAAAAAAAAAGGAACAACTGCACCCCATCTGGAGTGGTGCGGACCCTACGGCACACTCAATCCAATCAAACAGAAGAGATTGGACATGCCAGAATTGCTGTTCACCTGATAATGACAACCATACATGGATATGGTCTGTGTACGTTTGTCCCGGCTAATATATAGCAATTGCTTTTAAATAATAAGAATATTTTTTTTTGCTTAAAAAATAAATAAATAAATATGTGAAAGACAAAGTATACTCTATTTACTTTATTAACTCTGTTAACCATTAACATATACTTTATGTGTGTGTCTTACAAAAACATGTAGGATTACAGTGTGGACTGTCAAAATAAATTGACAAATAAATCATTTCAAAGCACCTCTAGTCATATTTATCATCAGCATCAAAGTTTAACGTCACTGCCCCTCTGAATAAATAAATGCAATTTATTATTTATATTTTTTGTATGCAGGAATAAGACGCTTAATTAACTTAGTTTAATTTCCGAGCTGCAGTCACTGATCGCATAAACATTCTGGTTTGGTACTGCTTGATTAGTTTTTTTTCACAGAATGTTTGGCTGTGAAGCGTTAGCCTTAGCATTGAAGGAGTTCTGGCAAGAGAAAGTTAGCGGGTAAGTTGTTGTGCTTGACAGGAAGAGAAAAGTGAGAAGAGGATGTATCATGGCTCTGTGGCAGGTTAGGAACTGTGAATGACATGTAGAGAAATGGTAAATAAGGAAAAGATGCAGTTGATACAAGGCTAAGCGTGTCGAGCAGATGGAATAAAAGCCAGAGATCTGATAATTCAGCGTGATGTATGGTGCCGAGTCTCTGAGGTGAACAGATTGAGTGTGAGGACTCCACTCAGATTAAAAACAAACATTGTCGCATAGTGTTCACTGTTCGGCGTCTCGACGCCTCTGTGCCCGTCTGTAACAGACTGGAGGTGCTGGTATTGTTAGCTGTGCCAGACAGCAGAGAGCTGCTTATTACATTCAGAGAACAGATACGTTTGTTGTTGCCATTTCTGCAAAACAAATTGGACATGCTTTTCACGTGAAAAAAAAGCATGGTTTTCTCTTTTTCCTTTTTTTTTTCTTTCTCTCCTTGTGTCTGAGGAGTTTGGGGCGGCACGAGGGCTCAGTGGGTAGCGCTGTAGCATCACAGCAGGAATGACCCATTTGAGACTCAAGGTTTGAGTTAGAGACTCAGTTGGCTCCTTTTGTACTGAGTTTGCATGTTCTTCTGTGCTAGCATGGGTTTTCTCCAGGTCTCTGGTTTCTTCCCCAGTGAATGGTTTTGGGTGAATTGGCAATGCAACAACTCACATTTACATTCTCATTCACACAAATGTGTGTTTGTCTGTGTGTCCTGCTCTGTGATTGATTAGACATCAACCCATGTTTTGTATCCCGTCTCCAATCTCAGGAGATTGTCCCTGTGTCTCAGAAATGGAGTATGCGGTAGAAATAGGTGTTTTCAGTTTTGTGCGCACACGAGCACACGACAGGCTGCTAAACCTGTTACAATTGTTAGATGGTTCCTGTGGATTTTGTTTTTTAAGTTAGAGTTTTCATGCAAAATATATATATATATAAATTTAGTTTGAAAAACATCTTTTGGAACTCCTACCTAAACTCTTTTGTTTAAACCTGCTTCTCTGTCGTGCTATAAATGCACCATATGTCCGCAGTGGCTGCAGTGTTGAATATAATAATAATAATAATAATAATAATAATAATAATAATAATAATAATATGAGTATTTCTAAGGCGCTTTTCACAGTTTTAACTGTCTCAAAGCAGGCAAACTAAAGAACTTTTCTATTTAAAAAAAAAAAATACTATCTCCATTTAGATTATTTAATACAGAATGGTCGGGCAATAATACATTGTTATAGCTCATAATACCTGTAAAAAAAAAGATTCGTCTGAATTTGCCGTTTTCATGCTCCTTACAGACGAGTAGTCACAGACAATCTCACAAACAGTGACAATCTCTGTCAAAGCTCTGATCACAAACTACTGTATTAGTATCTTCAGGTGCACTGGGAAGTTTATTCCTGTTTAAATCTTGTCTTCCTGCATTTATGTTTTTTGTTTTGTTTTGTTTTTTTGCCTTTAGTGTCTTCACGTCTATAACAATTTGCTTTTTTTCATTGTTTTTGCTTTTTTTGTTAGTTGTCACAAGGTGAAAACTAAAATAATAATTAGTGTTAATGATAAAAAAAAAAAAAGTACAGATTCACAGCTGTAAATTCATCAAATATATCTGTTCCAATATTCCGTGATGTCTGGGCAGACAAACACGGGATGAACAGTAACTGTATCCATCTTTATCTGTTGGAGTGTTATAGATGGATCAGATGCAGATGAAGTTTAAGAAGTTTTATCCGTTACCTGTAACTTACATTTGTTCTGCGTTTTTCATTGATAGACTGCTTCAGGCATTTCTCCTGTCTAGCGATGGAAGCCATAGAAAGACACCAATTTCATTCTCCCCAGCACTCGCTGAACGAATCCTCGACACTTTCTGATGAAGCTGCCTGCGGCTCTGAGCCGTGATCAGTCTCATCACGCCTTGACTCGCAGTATTGTCACTACTGTCCGGCGCGAAGCCATGGACCAAAAAGAGTCGATCACTGGAAAAGGGTCATTCAAGTTTATTCAGTGTTCATATATATATGATCGGTTTGTTCTGCTCGGTATAAACATAAATCAGCCTTATTGTCAGTCTTAAAAAATTTCTTTTAAAACAGTCTTCTGTTTTAAAAATTGAACGGTGGTTTCATTTTTAGGATAACGTCATCACGTCATATATTATTAACAAGAAGCATCAAAGTTTTGCTTATGAGAGAAATTAATTAAAAGCTATGAAACAACCAATCATGCATTTTCAAACCTACTTTTCAATTTCTGGGTCATTGGAGGCTGGAGCCAATCCCTTCTCCTCTGGGTCTGAAGGCGGGACATGCCTTGTTTCATTTCTTATTTTATCATGACGTGTATTAGACCGCGAGGTAATTTTTGTTCAAGTTCAAGTTTATTTATATAGCGCTTTTCTTAGTCCAAGACCAACGCAAAGTTCTTTTGGGAAAGACATAACTCGCTTATGTACTTGTTTTTTTTTTATGGAAAGAAATTAATGAAAAGGATTATAATTTAATTTGACTTTACATTTTTAATTAGCTCTAGCTTTAATGTTTTTTTTCTTTAGGCCAGGCAGCAGAGCACTGGCATTTGAAGCAGTTCATGGGTTCAATTTCAATGGAGAACAGGAAATTGTTGATTTGTACAAGCTGTGATGACATGTAAGTCTCTTTGGATACTGTGTTGTATCCAAACAAAGTAAGTAATTATCATCATGTCACTTTGAGATGTTTTTATACTTCAGTGTAAAGGTTTTTTGAGCAACTTTGAACTTATGACCTCCTTTTTTCCATATAAAATGGAATTGTACAAACATGTTTTTGATGAGGTGTATTGAATGTACTACTGTGAATTGAATCATTTTGGATGGTTTGTGTGTCTGTAGGTCAATCAACTAGCATTTGGACTCATAAACGGTAGTGTAAGGTGCAGTTAGGAAGCTAAACCTCTGTCCTTGGCATGGGGACATATTTAAACCAGATGGTCGATGCCCTTCGAGTTGTATTGGCAATGATCGGTGCTAAATATGACACCGTATGTTCACTCGACCCAATCCAGAACCCGTTATGGTCACAATTTCACTTTTTGTTAGAACATTCCTAATTCTGCTGTGCATAAAAACCTTGCTAGGGAAACGTTGTGCAAAGAACTAATTTATTTGAGATTAAAACCCCAGTCCACTGGTGATGACTGGATTATTTCTGTATAGTTAAAGTGAAGTTTGCGGCAAATTGTTTAAGGACTGATTAGAATGAAAGTCAAACCCAGCGTTGCTTTGATTCACAAATTGTTTGGTTTGCAGACAGTAAATTTGTGTTGGCTAATCATATATATATGTTCACCCCATATGTGCCATATGTACAAATATGTAATTAATTCGTTAGGCAGGAAGTTTGGTAGTTGAACCGCATTTTTATGTAATTTGTCTTATCCATGCCAAGACTTCGTAAGATCAGACAAACAATTTTTTATAAACTATAAAATATGGGAAAGAAATATAGTAAAACATGTTGCATAACAGTTAAACTAACTAAAACCAACAGTGAGAATGAGAGAGGATAAAGTCGGTTTGGAATGAATATACGCAAGTTACTGTACTGCAAAGAGCAAGCTCTTGTTTATTATCCATTTGTAGTTTTCTGATCACGTGCTGTTTAATGTCTGAACACACAGATGCCCATAAACAAATTTCATTTAAGAATGATAAATCTGGGACCCATTTTTTTTTCTATTAAGTCTGTACCTTTCTGTGATGACTGATGTTTATTTTGTATTTGCCGATTTTGTTTTTCTT
The DNA here is from genome assembly GCA_017309775.1 of Paedocypris sp. Pulau Singkep. Classification (NCBI taxonomy): domain Eukaryota; kingdom Metazoa; phylum Chordata; class Actinopteri; order Cypriniformes; genus Paedocypris; species Paedocypris sp. Pulau Singkep. The sequence goes on from MU204263.1 coordinate 1,159,958, forward strand.
ATCTATTGCTGATATTTTTTTTTTTACCTTAAATATAATTTAATTGTTTTCATTGTTCTAATTTAATCAGGTATTCAACTGTTTCAATTGGGGCGAATGCGGGGCGGGAGAAGGGGTGGTGGGGCTGCGGAGGGATATTGTTTGTTTGTAAAATACTGTTTTGTATGGTTATTTGGGTAAAAAAAAAAATCAAAACGGCATGTCATACTCTCTGTACATCTGTACATGTTTACATTCGACTTTTTGCCCAATAAAAATTCTTTTAGTTCTTTTATTTTATTATGTGTAGTTACAATCATCATACATGCATATAATTCCCTAAAAATATAGGTTGAAGATTTACTTATTAAACGCGTCACAAATCAATTTTTGCTATTGGGTTTGAAGGAGACGTCCAAATCTTGCTCTGAAACAATTCCTACAATTGAATCCCTGTAAGCATTCTTGTATTGTTTCACAGTTCATCCAAATCTCTGGGACTTGGCTTTTCACCCAAAACAAGAAACATGGTGTAGGAGTACAGTTTAACTTTAAGTTGATTTCCTTCATTTTGTCATTGAAACTATTGAGGTTGATTTTGGAGTGTGGGGTGGGTGTGGCCAATTCTTTTGAAAATTTGCTTCGCAAAGTGTTCGCAATTGTCTTAAGTTATATGTTGTACAATGGTGTGGTTCCATTTTCTCTGGAGGTTTGGCTGGTGACCCAAAGGCACTAATTTAAACCAATTGTCAGGCTAAACATAGATAATCTGTGGTGATTATCGTTAGCTGTGAAATATAACAGGTACAGTACACATCTGTGAAGCCTTGTGGCCCAGCAAGATATTTTACTAAAGTTATTAGCTTTGTACACAAAGGTCTCTGAAGTATTAATGAGTTAACCCTCGTGCACACTTAGGAACCAGAATAGCTGTCCTTGCTTAGCTCCAGCAAAATCTGACAGAAATACGATCATTTGCCTGGTAGCAATACGCTGCGGCCATCCTCATTTGCAACTTCACTGCTGTTTAATCGGTGGTCTGGCAGACAGAAAGAGTGATTGCATGGAAGAAAAGAGAAATAAAGGGGAAGAGGGGAGTCAATGATTTCCTCAGTGCCATTTTGATTAGCATCTCTTCTGACCTGGTGCTCACAAGAGCCATGGGGAGATGTGATTGGCTCATTACCTCTGCTCACTGCTGATAGTGATGGAGGAATGGCTGATGCCCCTCTTTTCATCTAGATTTATGGGGTTTCTCAGTTTTTTTCCCCACTTCAGAGCACCACATTGATTGACTGGACCTGACCCTGCAGTTCATTAGCTTGTTTTTGTTTTCAAGTTTTTTCTTTTTGCAGTTTTTAGTTCAGTAAAGATGTGTTTATGTTTTAAAAGATCTTAGAAACTGTTAGATGTTTAATGTGTGTCTACTTATCATTCGTACACAATTAACAATTGTCATTCTCAACTTTTATACAATTTTTTTCCAATAGATTTTTTCCCCCCGTTGACTTCTTGTAAATATTGTTGAAATGTAATTCAAAAGCTTCAAATTATTCTAATGTAAAGACTACTGCAACCAAACAGCAAGGAAGGACTAATACCCCACATGGAGCTTTGATTGTTTTACACAATCATTTCCCAAGCTAGTTTTTGTCACTGTTGTTGCATAACGATTCATCTCGCTCAGACTCTTGGTGTCGCATGAACTGCGCAACCTTCAGCTATGGCTTGATTCCAAAAGCATCAAGCTTGTTAGACACCACTGAACTTGGAGAGACCTCCAGATCATCACTCTCAGCATGAGAGCCTGTCTCAGCAATTTTATGATTGGTTGATGACAGTGATAGCACCTCCCATCACTTATTCATGCATCCTTCTCCTCAACCATCATTCAGGAAGTGACACACAGGAAGCGACAATGGAGCTTGCGTATCTTCCCTCCTGTCTGCTGACATTCAGCACTTTGGTTTCACCATATGTGACCTATAAATCCTCTACACTTCTGATGGGAGGGACAGAGAATCTCCTGGCCACTGCTTTGGAAAGCAAAATAATTGGATTCCTGCTCCTTATCTCACTCAACACATTACGACTTGTCAAAATTCCCTGCTGCCTGGACTCGGTCACGTTTCCGTCAAGCAAGGGGGATTTTGTATGGCTGGCTGATAGGTGAGACTTCAGATTGTGCTCCCGCTCCTGGTTTGGGGCAGCGGAGATTGACACGTGCATTTTGGATCTCACATGACCAGGTTTAGTGGGCTGGAATGGTTCAGCCACCAGATTGGCTTTTATTTTATTTCTTTAGTTTTTTTGTAATTGCTGTGATTTAACATCTTGTAATTGCAACCTTTCATTTAAGTGGTATCGCTTGGTTTGTAATTGGCGGATTATATTGACTTATATTTAATGAAAATGCTTCACTGTGATTTAATGTAAACTAACAACCTTAAACTTAGAAGAAAACGTTTCTTAATCATTCAGAGCCAATTTACCAAATATGGGGTAATTTTTTGTTCCTTTAAAAATAGGGATTAGCCCCTAGTTCAGATCATTATTAAGATTCTTAATATATTTCTGTAAAAAAAGGGACTTTTTCTTCCAGTCAGTGTTTTTTTTTTTTTTTTCCTCCTCTAAAAGTACGGATTTTTGGTTACTTATTTTTTTGCTTTGGTTTCTCAATCTCCAATTCTCAAACTCAATGTTCTTCCAAGATTAGGCTTTGTCCTTCTATAATCAATATGACTTTAGATTGAAAGGACATCAGTTAAGAATGATTTACTTTATTTACTTTTTTTTTTTGTCTTTTTCAACAATGTTTCCAGCTTTTTAATTCTAATTAAATAAATTGATCAGGAGATGCTGCTGTGGAAAGTGGAATGTGATCATGTGGTTCAGACAGCTTTGTCAATTTTCCACAGCATGGCCGAAAGCCCAGAAGAGTCAGTAATACAAGCCTGCTGTGTCAACAACACGCACACACGCACACACACACACACACACACACACACACACACTCACACTATAAACACATTGGTTTACTTACTGGCGCAGCATGCATTTTATGGTACTAATACGCTGTTCAGGTCTTGGGTTTGGGCAGGTAATCAGAAGGTTGCAGATTCAAATCTTCAAATCGAGTTTTAGCCTTCCTGTTGCTCAATAATTTGTAGAAACTACAATATTAATGGAAAGCATTAGAAAAATACTAGTGCAATGCAAGTCGATTTGGGTAAAGATATCAGTTAAAAACGTACCTGTGTCGTTTCTGATTAGAAAGTTGAGCAATTATTTATCTGTGATGCTAAATTGTTTCAGCGGTTGTTTAACCCACAGTTTCCCGTCCTTTTTTCTTTCAGACAAAATAAGTACATTGTCGGCGCTGATCGTCCCCTTCAAGTACATGAGTCCAGCAAATAACGGCACGGAAGACGAGGACACACTGAGTCAGTATGAATACTTCTTTTTTGTGTCTAATTTCCTCTGAGATTTTATTCTTTTGCATCTAATTTTCTAGCATTAAGCATTAAACACACTAGCAGAGATGAAGTAAATCAAAAGGATAAAATCCTTTCCTGTAAATCAAAAATTTGCCCCGCGTCCATGTGTTTATTTTCACAGATGAATTTCATTTGGTTCCATCACAACACAGTTGGAGTGTGAAATAGAGGCTTTAATGTGTGAACAGACCGAGTTTTCATAACCGCCTGCTCTCTTGCATTACTAAGCAGTTCCTCCTTTGCATTATATATGGGGGAGATGTTTTGTACCCACTTTGAGTGTGGACTCCAAGCCAATTTTCAGGGAGATTACGGAGCGATTTTCCAGATAATGCCTCATTTTGGAGGATTTGTCCTCCCATTTTTACAACATTTGAGACAGAGGCCTTTATAACAGGCATTAGAACTTTCCAGCACACCTATGATGGGTAGAATTCGCAATTTTTAATCATAATATTTCAACTGCCATTTTTTTTTCAAGACGTGAGATTATGCCACAGATTTTGGAACTGAATGAAACAGTTTTTCTGAAATTTTGACCTAAATAAAAAACTGCATATTTTCCTTCAAATTTAGGCACCAGCAGCACAGAGGTCAAGGAGAACCGGAACACAGGAAATCTGGAGGATTGCACCCTTGTGCCTTCCGACTGTCAAACAGTTTTCCTGTCTCACCCTTCCAGGGATAAGCCTGGCCTGAAACGAAAGCGGCCTTTAGAGGAGGACAACAACGGGCATTTGCAACGTAAATTGCGGCTGTACTGCAAGAAACTTGCATGGTCTGATGCACCAAAGAACGCTCTGGTCCAGTTAAATGAGCTAAGACCTGGCCTCCAGTATCACATGGTCTCTCAGACCGGACCTGTCCATGCACCTATGTTTTCCATCTCTGTAGAAGTGAATGGTCTAGTTTTTGAGGGAACCGGTCCTACAAAGAAGAAGGCCAAGATGAAGGCAGCGGAGCTGGCTCTCAAGTCCTTTGTTCAGTTTCCCAATGCTTCGCAAGCTCATTCTGCTATAGGCAGCTTAAATAACCCAAGCGCGGACTTCACTTCGGACCAGGCCGACTTCCCAGACACACTCTTCAAGGGCTTCGAGCCCGATGGCTGCCGACCTGCTGAGAATGAGTTGCTCTCCAGCGCCTTGTGTTTACGTCACACTTTGGACTTGATGGTTGTACAGGCCAGACAAGGAGACCCCTGCCCGACACCTCCTGTTCCTCCTCCCGACCCAAGTCCTGTTGTTGTTCTCAATGACCTGCGGCCTGGCCTGCGATACGCCTGCTTGTCGGAGCGCGCTCAAGGAAAGTGGTCTCGAAAGCGAAGCTTTGTGATGGTGGTGCGGGTAGACGGAAGGATATTTGAGGGCTCGGGTCGCAGTAAGAAGCAGGCAAAGAGGCAGGCGGCCGTCTGTGCCCTGCAGGGGCTCTTCAACATCAGACTGGCACCTGAGGCGAGAGTGGGACACCAGCCCAGTCGGATTAAATGCCCTCATTTGCCCCAGGTGAGTCTGCCAGTGTAGCCGCTGGCAATCCACTCGTTCCATACGGTGGGCCTTAATAACCAAAGCAGCAGGAATGCTGGGATACAGAGTAGCAGCCAAGACTTAATTAAGAGGGAGGAGATAATGTTGGGGGCAGTACAGATGGATTATGGGGGAGATGTTACTCTCTGGTATGAAGCAAAAGGTTGAAATGGTTTGTCGGAGCAAGAGGCTTAACATTTACTTCTTTGACAGGACTAGGATGTCTAATGCAACACACATGCACTCGCACGCACGCATGCGCACACACACACACACACACACACACACACACACACACACACAAGATAGAAGTAATCAGATTACTTTGTATTTTTCAGATTATAAGATTCACCGTATAATAAAATATATACTTATACTCTCTGTCTCCAAGTATAAGAAACAATTATATAATTTTTTTTTTTTTTTGAAAGAGGGTATACCAATTGATTTGCTATTTCTTGCTTTCAAAATAAAAATTTTAAACTGTATCCTGTATTAGAAATGTTGGCAAGTAAAGTAGATGTGTTGATCAGTGATGCTTATCTGGGCTGTGAAGGTGTCATATGTGGCCACTATATTTCTAGATTCACAGGCTTACTTAGTGGTTTTAGTCCGATTGGAAGAGATTATGACAGTACACTAATATTGGAAAAAAATTTCAATCAAAATCGACCTTCAGAAATCCAAGGAGAAATTTAGAGAAAATCTCCACCCGACTTTAATAATGAACTGCCACCAGTTTTTTCAATTTTCTGAATGAGTGAAAATAAGAGTTGCAAATGACCATGGCTTTTGTGACATACATTGCAACCAGTTTAATAAAACCATTATTTATTTTTCTAGGTTGTAGCTCACAAAAAGCAAACATTCTGTTTGCACCACTGTTTTTGACACCTTTCCGTATCCATTGGTAAACTGTTTAGTGAGTGAATGTGTTTTCCGGTGTATGCTATGAGCGTCACATGGTGTTTTAGTATTCAGCCCCTTCCCTTGCACAGCCGATAGGGAGAATGTTGTCTTTCCTCTCCTACTACAGCAGCCAAACAACCTGCACATGTTTGCCTGGAAGAAACTTCTCCTTTCTCCTGCTCGCTGCACTCTTTAAAAGGATTTCTAAGAGGATTTGCCTCACTAGTTTAGTTCCAGAAATGCTCTTCCTTGTCAAAATTCCTCAAAGTCAGACTCCAGCGTCCGCTGTTGGATGTTTCAGAAATCATGATGGAAACACGAACATGAAATTAGACATTTTTCTTCTTTTCCATCACATAATCATGTCTGGCCAGAGAAATGTGTGTCAAAGCGTGGATTCCTGGCTAGTGTGGAGATCTGAGGGTTGGATGGAGCTCAAACCTTTGCCCGTAGGGTGTCTTCCTGTGCCACAGGGCTCTGCTGATACCAACCGCTGCCAGCTCTGCTGCTGTCACACGGCTCTCAAGATCTTCAGTAGGTCTCTGTGTGTCTTCCTCCTCCTGCTCTGCCTTCGCCAGTTGCTGATGTTACTGTTGTTAGTTACAGTCAGAATAATAATGATAATATAGTCTACAGCATGTTTTTTTCTAAGAGTTGTGTGGATGGACGGATGCATACACTATATGAAACAATGAATAGATGGACCGATGGTGGGATAGACAGATATTTTTATTGAGGGGTTGGGAGAAAGGTAGATGGACTGACAGATTGTTCAACGAACAGATCAAGAGATGGATGGATGGATGGATGGATGGATGGACGGACGGGAGGATGTCTATAACAATAAGCGAAAGGATGAACTGACAGATAGATGAAAGTATGGATGAAAAACACAAGGATGGACGAGATGGCTGGACTGTTGGACTGGATAGATTGAACAAATGAATGGATATAATAGATGGAAGTACTAGACAAATAGATAGATTATTGATAGGTATATTGAAGGATACAGTGATGGATGAATGTATAGAGTGATACATGGATGTGTGGACTTTGACTGATAGATGGATAGACAGAATCATAAACAGACAGCCAAAGTGACAGAGGTCAATTAATCAGAAAGAAATTTACAGACTTTCCTCTTCAAATATTTTTTACAGAACGCATTGATTTCCATCCAGCCCAGCAAGACTTTGCCTCTTTTATTGCAGTAACCTGACGGTTTCATTTGGAGCAACTTGCATTGCAGGCAAACATTGAATTAAACGTGATTTACCTTGTAATCAAACACACAAACTTGCCGTTGCTAGCACCAGCTCAACTGATCTATGAAAGGAAGCAGGAGATCCATGAACAGAATTTAAGAATCCGAGACACATTTATGCATTTGGAGAAATAAAGTTAATATGAATGAGAGGAAAGGGTCACCTTATGATGAAATTGAAAGACAGGGTCTCTGGTTTTCTGGAACTTACTTCAGGAAAGGCCAGTCACAGCAGTGAAAGGCCCCAGGCAAATATGAACAATAACCCGCACACTTCTCCACCACACGTTCTTAAATGAAAAATTGAACTATCATCCAGGCTACAAGCCTTGTTGCCCACATCCCTGTGTCTCTTCACATCTCTAAATAATGATGCACACTATCCTGCAGGGATGAAGTCAATATTAAATTCTGTGACTTTAAACCATAATCTAAGACCAGGAAGACAGAATTAAGTCTCTTCAAAGATTTCCTTAAACATTTCTTGTGTTTGTGCCTCTGGATGAGACATCACAAAAAAGTCTAAAAGTGCAATGCTAAAAAATCTTATTTATATTTAATTAATGTAATAATAAATATTAAATCTAATATTATGTATCAAAATAAAGACATATGTTTTTTGTTTATATATATTTTTTTCTAGTCATTGTCACCTAATGGCTTGCTCAAGCTACGTTTTTCCATGTGTTTAGCATGTGGATGTCATTTTACAAATTCCATGGCTTCCCCCCAGGACAGAAAAAAAGCTATAAGCTGCACGTTTTATGAAGAGTAAAAAGTAGGCGCCAAAGTAAAAATGCAGCAGAAACTGATTTGGCATCAGGAGTCTGCCCACGTTACATGGTTGAATGATTGCAGTGCATGGTTAGGCTTGATTGGCCACTTAATCTCTCAGCACAGTCACAAATATCTGCTGCGTTGCCAAGTCAACGCAAGACTGGTGAAAGCCAGAGCAGACACACGCTGATGCAACCACAGGTCCTGACCATCTCTTACAGTAGTTAACTTCAGATCACAGACTCTTTGTCAGAAGACGTGACCCCGGCAGGCTGCTGAATCTCAATCATCCACTGAAAATACAAGCTGGTGTTCAGGAGAGCTGGAGTTTGGTGGGAATCCACGTTTCAGATGAAGCAAAGGGAAACTAGACGGGAAATGTGGTGGGGCACATCATATTTATATGTAGTACTGTACTTTCCAAATTGTATACATTTTGAACAATTTTATATTCAAAAATTGAAGTGCGTAGATACATGCATAAACAGTGGGTGTATACCTATATATTATTTTATATTTATTTTTAAATAATATTATTTTCATTTGAGAATAATCTATGGAATTCAGATGTAAAAAAAAAAAGATTATAGATTCATAAAAGTGTGTGTGTGTGTGTGTGTGTGTGTGTGTGCGCGCGTCTGCGTCTCCATTAGTCTGCGTCAAATAACATCTCTTTGTTTGAGAAGTACATATGTTTTCCATGTATTCATGTATTAAACAAATTTTTATATTTTGCCATTTTTATATTGCTGCAAACCATGAATTGTACCAATCATTATTTTGCTCCAGTTTGTTTAGCGCCATTGTGGAATCTCTCGCACGCACTTTGCTTTCTGCTCCAGTGAATTGTGCTGCTCTTTTTGATATATGAATGGAGGAAGTGCGCGTGGACTTTGACTAATCTAGCATGGTAATTTCCCCAGTAGAGTGAATTAAGACTGTTTCCGCACACGTGAAGGTGACCTTGTCCACCAGTCTGCCATTCTGTGATTATTTTGTCCCCTCCTCATCTGGTTTTAACCCTCTGACTTAATCACACTGGATATAAACAATCCTTCAGCAGCCGTGGAGCGGGAGTCATTAATTAAGACTGTCACAAATTAAACATGACAGGATGGAGGAAAGAATGCAGATTGCAAAACAGACATTATGGGTTTAATTGAATAATATTATTATCATCTGCCGAGTACGTCTACATCACAGGGAGGGAAACAAACTTCTTAAGTGTGATTAATTATAAATTCATGAAATAGTGTACGCCACCCTGGTAGAAATTGTACTGTAGTGATAATATTTTAATTTATGCATTTATGCTTGATTTATAATTTTATTGTGTGTAATGAAATAATAATAATAGTAAAAATAATATATACAGTAGTTTGTTTTAATTATTTTAATATATACATTTTATGCACTTTTATATTATGAAACTTGGTATTATGAAACTTGTCATTTTTTTCAATTATGAAATCCTGGGGAACAAAACTACATTTATTACGATCATTTTATTCATAAAAATGTTCCAGCCACCCTGTTAAATGTGTCTGTAGTTATAATATTTCAATTGTTAGAAGTACGATGTTACAGTCATTGGTTTTAAAATTGTTCTTCCTTGTTTTGACAAAGCAAAACCTCTTCAGGAAACTGCCTCCTTCCGTAATCTTCCAGATTGACGCAACAACGCGCTCGCACACGCATGCCACTTCTCACACCTGACGGTCTTCTGTGATCAGGGCGCATGCTCATAATCGCATCCCAATGAGATGCTCACACTTCATTAAAAGCATAATCGAGTTCATTACTGTTCCATTGACACTCGCTTGGCAAACAGCCTCGGATAAATCACAGACAAAGCCCGAGCCAGTTTGTGTTTGTGAAGCTATCTCGCAAAACCAGGTGGACAGAAAAACGACCTCTTGACGTCGCATGCGGCCGTTTCAGTGACCTCGTGTTAATGAGACGGTGGATGTACATCAACGTATTTCCAATTTTTATGGATTTGTGAAGTCACGGTTTCCCAAAATGTTAGTTGTAACTTACTGTAATATAACAGATTTTTATTGTTTTCACCTTTTTGCTTGCTCATTAGTCATCTGCATAATCATAGACATTATTTAATTCATTTCAATAATTGTTTTAGTTAGTAGTTAGTTGCGTTTACTGGATGTGTGTGTGTGTGTGTGTGTGTACTTGGACAACATTTAGAGGTTCTGTGTAGGTTAAAATGATGATATGTATAATTAGTTCAAGATTTATTGATTAACCAATCAATAATTTGTCTCAAAGCAACTGTACAAAATAACAGGAAAGAATTAGTATGCGGGTAATTCAACAATAACTTTGACCAACTAGCAGCAGAAAGACAACAATGGCTAGGAAACTAAATTCTACACAAAGATAGAAATGTACTCTAAAACAACACCAAATGCAGTGGTCCTGAGCAATCACGGATTATTCCTAGCCTATCATTTTTTTTTATCCATAATTGAAGCATTTGGACTCCGTTTTCTATGACCAGCGTACGTGACCTCAAAATCCGTACTGGCACATCACTGCAAGAATCCCACCGTGTGGGAGCCATGAGCAGAGCAGGCCATGAAGCTATGAGAAATGAGCAGGTAGAGAAATGGACCGAGAGCAAAGAGGGTGGAAATAAAAGACCTTCAGGATTAATTAGGCGTCAGATTGGTTGCGGGGCATGAGCGCTCCGTGCATGCAGAATGTCCCCTCGGCCTGTTTTAGTCATAATTCAACCCATGGCGAGTGGAGCACGCTCGTGTATTTAGTCATGTTGCTTGTTTGCTAGCTTCTTAATGGGTTTTTGTTCAGATGTTTCTCACTGCACTCGTCCAGCGGTGGCCATTGTTTAGCGTGTTTGTGACTGGTTGCTGCTGTATCCAGAACAGATGCAAATGATTGTGCATTAACTCGCCACTGGATTCCAGTCCCATAAGAGCCTTTGACCTCATTCTGCTGTATTTATAGTTGTGTGTGCCGTCTATCATCTGCATGGCGACACCAGCAGCATTCTAGAGCTACCAAGCGAAGACACGAGAAATTTAGAAAGTCACCTTTTCACCTGTTCCTTACATCATTTCCTGACGGAGAGGAAGAGCTGGTCCTGGAATACCGATCGCTTACTCAAGACCAAACATAGTTATCAGCTTAATGCTCATTCCTGACTGAGAATACTCGCTCTCGCTTTAGAATAATATTGGGGTGTTGGGGAGATGACTGGGGCATTTTGATGAACGCTACATTTATTCAGAATGACCCGCAAGGAAATCCAGGCAGACACTGGAAGAAGAAATTGTTCAAATGTTTTTCTTATAATTGTTCTAAATATTAAAATTTTGGTTAGTCAAAATAGCTTTCATAATATAATTTAAATTTGGCATTTAATTGTTAATTATTATTTTTATTTCATAATGAGCATTTGACTAATTCCTAGCAATATAGAAAATGTATTGTGAGTGTGTGTGTGTGTGTGTGTGTGTGTGTGTATATCACACACACACACACACACACACACACACACAGAGTAAACTTTTTTTAAGACCTTTTGATCTTTACATAACTGCTTCCATTAAACGACCATTCAGTGAAGGCAACTGGGCTTTTCATTCCATTAACCCATTTATAATAAATAAGCCAAATCGTGGTTTTGTGCCTTCTCGAATCTCTTTTTAGCCCTTTTTTACATTCCAGGCGCCGTGGCAACACGTGCCGCGCTCCGGTGTTTCCAGCACCTCCTTGAGAACAGGGAAATTCCATTTCCTGCTTCACTAAAGCCGTGTCAGTCTGTATATGAAACACTGACATTCTCCGAGCTCACCTCTGCTAATGGAGATCACACTCGTGTATGTAGCCTTGGAACAGAGAGATAAATGAATAATGACAGAGCGCTTTTAGGTCCAGGCCAAGCGCGTGTCTTCTCCAGTGCCCTCTGCTGGTGCTTGCACAAACTGGCTCTGAGCTTTGTGGGCGCCGGGATTTTTCAGTGAGTGGCCATGTCTCCTTCTCTGTGCATGCTTCATCGACTGCCATGTCAAATTAGAGCTCTTCGATTTTATACAGTGCCTCTAATAACAGTCATAAGTGTCAGGACACAACTCCAGGCCTGTCGACAGCAGAAGAATTCCCAGCACTCTTGCACACACTACTGGAACGTAAAGCATCCGCTTGAAGCAGAGCGGGTTAGTGGGCTCTGACCACACGTCTCGCTTTCCACATCAGTTAACTTCTCCAATCACAGGTGTCAGGAGTGGGACCACAAATCAAGACTGTAAATCAAAGCATTGGCTGTAAAGGCACACATTGGGATTCTAAGGTTATTATGCCTAATCGTGACATTTCTCGAATCTATCTGCCAGAAGAGAAGCAAAAACTCCAGTCTGCTGCTAAACAAAGCCACCACGTGGTTATTTAGTCAGCGTTTGTTTTTTTTGGGGCACATGTGGCCTAGTGGTAAAGAAATGTGCCTGTTCTCAAAAGGTTTCGGTTCAAATCCTCTGGTAGAAACCACAATTGAAGTGTCCTTGAATAAGACACCATCAGCTCATTCTGCTAAAAAAGTGTAATGTATGAGCAATATGTTTGAGAGAAGATCTGAGTGGATCCATGAGGCTACTTTGAACCTAATGGTCCAGAACATTAGAGAGTGTGAAAAGTTAAGAAGCATGTCAGCAAAATTGAAAAGATGGTTCAAGATGGTGGTGAAACCAGCAATGATGTTGAAAAGTATGGATAGAATCAAGAGTGGGTGAATTAGAAGGACCACTTGTGTTAGATGTTTTGGGGGAAAAAAAGTCAGAGGTCATAAGGACATTGGTTTGGACTCAAGGCTGATGTTGTAGAGCAGTGTTATACCCGGTTTGTGAAGATATGACAATTTACTATTCACAGACATTTTTTTGTGATTTTAGTCAATTTGGATACATTTAGGCAAAATATCCACCAGTATTAATAATAATTTAATAATTTAATTTATAATAACTTAAATTGGTTAACTGACACCAATGAACTTTTCACATTTATGAAAGGAAGAACTGAAAACAATTGCGGTGTTTGTGCCACGTTCTTACATTACAGACCATAATCTTCAGGGTGACAAATCTCGGCCCAAAAATTCACAACAAAGTCAAGTTTGGCCCTTAATATGAACGATTAAGCACCACGTTAAAAGCTCAGGAGAATCAGATGTAGTGAAAGAAAACATGAAGATTGGGGAAAGTGGATGAGTGAAGACAATGCAGAGCGCAGGGTCAGATGGAGGCGGATGATTCTCTGTGGCGACCCCTGAAAGAGAACACCTTGTTTGTTTGGTTAGGGATCCTCTAAAATAGAAATAAAGTCATGAACATTTTCAAAAGCCTTACATCTCACCGTCCTCATTCAGTTCACTTTGCCGACAATACGTCGCTTCTATAAGCATTTGCTTTCCACAAGAGGCTTCTGGGTCGTTGTGGTATTTTTGACATTCCATCGGAGTCATATCAGGTGAAACCATTTTTGAATTATGAATGGCTTATATAAGACCTGCACTTTACCTAAGCTTTTGACTAATAATTCATTTCCTGATTACTAATTCCTGTTGAGTGGGGTTTACTGGATAAAATTGTGAGGGCACGTGTGTGTGGTTTGGCGAGTGCAGAAATTGTGGTTTTAAGAATCAGCAGTCGCCCAGATTATTCAGGTAAGGCTTAAAAGTCTGTAATCTCCAAAATGAAATTGAGGATACTTCTAGAATATTGCTTAAATCACACATTTTTCGTCATTCATAGTCTCTCACTTTTAGAGGGCAATTTTATGTGCAGCCCTGGGATTGAAGGTATTTGTACAAAATGTATATTCAAGGAATGCAATTTTATTCATTATAAAATAATTTTTTGCAAGTACTCTTTAAACACGGGAGATGATCTCACTTGATTTTTTACCCCTGAAAGTACACTTCATGTCTCGCTGAAAAAGTTCCTAAATTGACAATCCAGCCAGCTGATTGGCTACAGTGTGTTTCTCACGGACAATTAAATTGTGGAAACTTGGTCTGGGATTCAAACCTACAACCCTTGGGTCACAACCATCTCCCATTAGGCTTCAACTGCCATTGATTCATACTTTAAATTACTTAATACCAGCCAATCACATTAATCTCAATGTGCAAAAAATGAGTTATGGACTGAACACGTGCCGCTTCCTAATACGTTGTACAGTAGAAATCGCAGATCAATTCAAAGCAACCAGTACGACATCTGAAAAAATTCACCCCAAATGACTTCTGGATATTCTGTTGTTCCGGCACGTCACATCACGCTCCTGACATTTTCTCTTGATACGTTGTTGACTGTTTAGAATGTAATATGAACACCTACAGCTATGAATCAAATGTCAGGTGTGGCGGTGTAGTGGAACTGTATCAATACCGCGTGATGTATGGGCTGCTGGAGGCTTTTTGCAAGGCTAGAATCTGCGATCAGAAGCATCCAGATTATGTGACCGTGACGGAAAGGCCGCCCTGTGAAATGGTACCTTGCTCCTGCGTTACTTTTCTTAAACACTGATTGCTACAAAATGTTGAACTGTTTTTATATATATATAATTGATTTTTCTGGTAAATGTTGGAACATAAAGCAGGACTTTCAGGCTCCCAGGTTTGGCAGCAGATGGAGGAAGTGTTCAAAGGAGACAGGCTGGTTTTGAAGGGATTTTTGGACCGCTGCACAAGGCGCTCTGTCGGGTATCTTCAAGAAAAGCAGAAGTGATGAAGCCGTGATATTCATGGTTGATTGTTTGACCGTTCTCTCTTAAATCCAACGTTGGAACACGGTCCCTTTGTCATGTCGCTTCTTTTGTAGGTAATGGATTGTCCATTTCAGTTTTCCGGCAATATTTGTGGTGTTGTGACATGTACATAAACAGACGCTTATGTATACTGTTCTACCACATTCATTTTTCATCATTGAAAAAAGTACCGTTGTATAATTTTGTAATCAAGGCTTAACAATGAGCTTGTGCTGATTATCTGTTTTTGTCTCTTTCCCAGGCAAACATTTGTAGTCGAATGATTTAATGCTATAATGTTATATTAAATTACAAAATTGATAATGAATGATCAAAGATACTGCATTCACTATCTATGCTATGCGTTTGTAGTAATTCAATTCAAATCAAATATAATCAAATCAATTTTATTGTGAGCGTGTGAGCTGGTGAGGTGCACACTCCAGACAGTGCAGACGTACAGTGCAAAATGCAAATGCATAATCATAATTAGGTTAAGACTGAAGTGTGCAAAGACCTGCAGAATAGATGCTAAACTTAAAAGCACTGCAAAAAAGTTTTTTTTTTTTTACCTCTAAAAAACACTTTCAAAAGGTGAGGTGTGGATTGTTGCAGCCATAGATGGAAACAACTGGAATCTGTTTATCACACGTCTGACTTTATGACTCTTTATGACTCTATGAATTCTGTCAATGAGCTGCACAGAGATGCCGAAATCTGACGATATTTAGCATCTGGTTCACTTTTGCAATGCTGGAAAAAATTGAAAACGGTGTGCAAAGATGGCCATTACCTGAATGTAATTTGTTTCAATGTTTATTTTTTGTTTAATTTTCATACCTCAAAAACATTGTTCTTTCATAGTAGCTGACAATAAATGTTAAATACTGTAAAAAAATACAAAGCTTTCACAAGATCTTTGTTTGTATGTAGTGAGTAATGTATTTGTATGAAATGTAATGATATTGGTGAAAACGATTCACCAATGATTCACCAATATACTATGGGGGGGGGGGCTATACAGTGTATATATTTGTGTGTGTCTATATACAGTGTATATATATATATATATATACATCAGCCGTGTTTCTTGTTTCCTTCACGCTGCCTCGCAGACGTCTATCCTCTCACAGTAATCTTGAGGAGACTTAGAGTATCAGTAACAACCTTCTGAGCAAAACTTCTCACATACTTGTAATGGTGTGTGTGTTTGCATGTGTGTCTGCGTGTGCTTCACACATTTTGCTTTTATTAAATGGTGTTTGAGTAACTGACTAGCATAAAGAACTCGTATGAGGATTTATCAACACCAAATGAAAGTCCCTCTGCTTTATTTTTTCCTGCTACATTTCTTGAAAAAGGGTTGCTTTGAGACAAAGATGCATTACGCATTTTGAGTGTTTCGTAATGCAGCTAAATATTTTTTTCTGGTTAAGACTTGTTGCCAAATATTGAAATCTTAAGGCATGTAAAAATATAAAAAGTAAGTATTGGAAAGTACCTTTTATTTAGCTGTAGATTTTGTCATGGTGTATAAGTATAGATTAGCATAGTTTTCAAAGCCTGTATAAAAGAAAATTGTTTCAATAAATCAAGAAACATAATTGACATGTAGTAAATGTAAAGCAAATTACTGTATATACATAAACATTCACAGGGGCACGACTCTTAACAGAATGGAATGGAATGGAAGCTTTTGTCGGTAAAATATTGTTTATTTAAAAAAAAATAATAATCGTTTTGCACAAAACAATTGGCGACAAGATTGAACAAATACATGTTTTTTTTTACCGCGAGTAGTAAAACGTGTTTGTTCACTTGCTCAGTGGCGGTTCTACGTACATTGAATGACGACCTGGCGAGACTCTCTCTGTCTCTATCTCTATCTTCATTTCTCTCTCTCTATCATTCTCTCGCTCTCTCTCTGTCTCTCTATCATTCTCTCTCTCTCTCTCTCACGCACTCTCTGTCTTTCTCTCACTTTCTCTCGCTCTCTCTCTAACAATGTTTCACTGATACATTTCTTGTCTGTATATTGAACACTTTATTTATTGTCCTTAATTGGTTAAATGGATACAGAGAAAGCTGTTGCATATCTTGAAATTTTGCTCGTTTTCCCCATTTTCTCCTTTTTCTAAATTGTGCAACCGATAACTTCACGATTTCGAATCAACATACCCCCTTTCCGCCGGCTTCGTTTTTTGAGAAACATGAATTTCCATGTGTGCCTCCGTTTTCCACTTCTCTCACATTTTTTGTGCATTACTTCTTCCGTAAACACAAAGAGAGGTGCTGCGAGTACGTAATAGAAAATCGCTTGGTGGACGCACAGATACATTTTTTTTGTCTCGATGCGCTCGTGCCGCCCCCCCACGTTCACTCCCCTTTTGCCGCTCGACCAGAAAGATAAAAAACTAATTTTTTTAATTTGCTTTTGTCACACAAACTAATTTTCTATGTTTTTTTTTAATTATCTGTTATGTAACATGCTTTTTAAATTACATGTATTACCAGTATTTTATAAATTATGAAAACATTTTGTCTGAATTTACGAATCCTTGGAATGGATTAGGTCTTTTACATGCAAAACGCGGTCCACTTAACAAAATGTCCTTTTAACGAAACTGCTGTCGGTATAAATTATAAAATATTTCGTTAAGAGAGGTACCTCTGTACTGTATATATATTTTAACAAAATAACAAAAAAATTTTAAACTGAAGAAGATATATATGTGTGTGTGTGTGTGTGTGTGTGTTCCTACAATAATAATTTATAACAATACTATATATTGCCCTTTACGTGTCACTGAGTTAGGCTGTCACTCATTCATAGGTTAGTCCCAACATTTGCAAGCATCAGCACAGTTTGGGAATAATGACAATGTGTTTTCCTTGGCCTTTCAATCCGCAGGGCTCTCCACAATCAGAAGTGGATTAATGAGCGATTTGTGAATAGCCCTTCTGGTCAGACGAGAACATTTCACTCTCCCCTCCATCTTCCTCTCACTCTCTCTCTCTATTCTCATCATCCATACCTCCCTCTTGTTCATAGCCTCACGATTTCATTCAGGGCAGGTCATGTTATGCTTTTGAAGGAGCCTCTTCCCTGTTCTCTTTATTTGATGCATTATGTATAAAGGCCTGGATATGTGTTTTACCACCCTCTCTGGTGTTATTAAGGCATTTTTCCTCTCATCTGCGCTTTTCTATCTTGACATGAGGGTTAATCAGGACCGATTGATGCTGAGCCTTTAAAACAAGCTCCTACCTAGTCTGCTGATTTTTATTTTATGATCTTTTTTTTGAAAGCCAAGATTGTGCTGCGTCGTGCAAAATTTGAAGTTTGGGACGGTACGGCCACATGGGTTTAGATTATTTAAGAGCATGACTGAATTCGTTATGTTCTCTGGCCCTTCCTGGAGCTCAGATAATACCTTGTTGCGCATAGAGAGAGAAATAAACCCATGCTGGGGAACTATTGTCAATGGTGCCATGATGGCCAGTGACACAGATTGAAGTGATCCGTAAAGCTGCTTTTGTTTCCATATTTGCCCGGTCATTATGATTAAATGGCGTTTCTGGAGCACTTTCTATTGGGCGTCCAACCCTCTAACCTGCTCACAACGCACTTCCTCCCCAGAAGCATCTGTTTTATGGCCACTGAGGTGTGGTTTGTCTATAATAAGATAATGATTCTCACTGCAGGTTTGTAGGCGCACATCTGTTTTAAGACCAGTAAAAAAAAAAAAAAAAAAACACAATGTTGAGCTTATTATGCTAGTGAAAGTGAAATGCATTTTTATTCTTACTTAAATATTATGGATGATTAATGTTGTTGAGCTGAAGGTTTATTTTGGGGCATTTCAGGACACGCCTTTAACGGCATGCTTTCTATTTGTTGGCGAGGATAAAAATTACGTTATCTTGAAGAACGCAGCAGCACTGTTTTTAAAATGTCGTTTTTTTTTTTTTTACATCAGTTGTTACATTAAGTATGCTCTAGTTTAAGTACGCGTCCCAAATAAACGAAACCGTTTCTTGTATTTGCCTTTGAGAGAGACGTTTGCCTTTTTATTTTAAAAAAATCCAGTTGTTTGAATTTGAGTACACAGATGAGATTATTCTTAAATCAGTTCACGTTTCTTCCAAATTGTTCTGATCGCGGTTTCCCCAACATCACACACTTATGTTTCTTTTACTAGATCGGACTCAACTGTTTAACTTCCTGCTTTGAAACTCATTGAGGTTAGTTTATATGACATTTGGAAGTTGCCAATCTTAAGTACGCATCTGCCTGTTAAGTATGCAAAACTAAGCTACTATAAGCTACTGTACTACCATAGGTCAATGGTTCTAATCCAAGGAGAAGCATGACATTGTTTGGTGAAAACTATGCATTGCTTTTGGAAAATATGCATGTCAATCAATAGTGATGCAATGCAGAGACAAGTTAATAGTGTTTTAATTTCCAATTTGATCTGAAAAAGTTTCCGCTGATGCTCCAAATCAGGCCATTGCATTATCAGGGCAGCCTGTTCCACCCCTGCCAAGAATGGAGGTCGTTTGCTTCAGGCCAGACATTTATCGTCATCACCGTTGACTCTGGAGTCAGGATTTTTGCCCATCTCCCGGTTGAGTGACCAACCATTCCCCTACAGAATTATGGGATTTAAATCACCCCCGCCCCCCCGTTGTAAATTTTGCTGGTGTAGGGACTAAAAAATACTTGTGGCAATGTGATTCCTGGCCCAGCCTTGCTGATCTGACTGACGGCTTCCCGCTGCCGGAGCACAATCGTGGTTGGCTGAAATTCTGTCTCGCAGGCTGGCGGGCCATCTGGACCTTCCACACACTAAAAGGTTGGACATGGTTTAAGGCGACACCACAGCGTTCGTTTTGGAGGAGCTGTGGCTTTGTCAGCAGTTTTCTTTCTCCTATTGTTTACAGGGAATGATTCGAAATTGAACTGTGAAACCAAGTGGAATTCCGAGCATCTGGTAGAACTAGCCAGACACAGAGTCCAGCAGAAGACAAGTACATTTCCGTGTCTGCTCCTCTGAGGTTTCCCAAAGCTCCTGGGGCAGATACCAGCAAATATTGATTTTCAAAGAACTCATTCTGAACTGAACTGAAGTGTGGAATATATTATAACCCAACATACTGCTAACCAAAGACACGATGCATGAATTGTTAAATTACTCTATAAAGAAATCGGCATGGCCTCAGTTATTTGCAGAATGTTGGGCTCTGATAAGCCATGGGAGGGACGTTTCTGGAGAAATGAGTCTCACGGTGTATGATTGGATTCTCTCAGACTGTAAAGAGTCATCACAGATGCCTGGTAAGACTTTATAATGCACATGTGATACAGTAGACAGTTCACAAGTGTTTCCCGGTGTGTTCAGAGAGAGAATGTCATTAATGGATTTAGCAGCACCAAATGAAGTTGTCCAGGTTTATTCAAATTAAGCAGGCCATTGTAATGAGAAGAGTAAAAATTCATACCATTTTGCACTTGTGTTAATAGTTCTATAATATCATGTGTACAGGGGTCATGATATCATTGTGGTCCAGTGGATGGGAATTGGACTTGTGTCCAAGACGTTGCAAAAGTTCAAATCCATCTCTGGCTGGTTCTGCAACTGCATGCCACTGCTCCGGGTTTGTGAGTGTTCACCTCACTGTGCCTGTGTAATTTCTCAAAGGTTAAAGGTATTTTGTTTGTCTCTAGTGGCCATATTGACAAGCTCACTCACTTTCTTTCATTTAATTTTCAGTAGAATATGTACTTTCACTATTCTATTTGTATAGTTTATAAAGGTGTAGAATACAGTCTGAATCCGTCTGAAAGTTAAATGTTGGTTGGTTTGAAATTATGTTTGGCTAAAAGCCTTTTTTTTTTTTTTTTTTTTGCAGAACCACAGGAAGAATGTTTAAAGTTATCAGAATTAACCAGGTCAATTTATAGGAGAGACTAAATTATATAATAGTATTTTATTGTTTTGTCTTGGTTTCGGACGGAAGTCAATAATTCATCTGAGCCAAAACAAAAGAATTAGCTGCAGTTTTGGCAAAAACTCTATAATTCTGTTCAGGAGCAGGACGTTCATTTCAAATGTAACCGCATCACAGGAAGGATTTTGAGTTAAATGGAAATTGACAAGGTGAATATATAGAAGGGAGTGAAAATATAAAACAGAATGTATTAATATTTGTATGCATACTGTACAATATTGGCCATGTTTGCAAATGTTTCACTGTTACTTAATTTCCAAACTTAGTTTTAGAGAAATTTTGCTCAAAATGCATGAAAATCTAAGCAGAAAACTCACCTCTCCGCTCCCCCGGGAGAAAAAACCAGAAGAAATGTAGTCATTTTCCACAGTCCATATTCCGTTAACTGTGAAGGGTTTTCTGCAACGCAAAGAGCCTTTCAAAGAATAGATTTCCTGCTCAAGTATCAGTCAAGAGAATTCTGTGTTGACATTTGTGTTCCCAGCACAATATTGACTTCTGACGGCTGCAGTGGTCCTGACATTTTGCATTAAGGAAGAACTAAATGCTGCAAAAACCTGTTCAAATATGTGTTATGACTATCTTTTCATTAAATTTTGATCACATGATGCTTGGGATCTATTTGCAAATGAAAATGATATGATTTGACATCATAGCTAAAGATCATGTCACCAACATTTAGCATATCAGCTAATATTCCTTTGTAGGGCTGCACTATTAACCTTTATCGAATCGATATTTCGGTTTTTACTCCCGCGATTACCAAACCTCCTCTGAGGTTTGAGTGACACGTCTATTAGCCAATCAAAATTGTCGAAACTCTCTTTTCTGGCTTGCTAGAACGACTGCCCAGTGTAAAATGTTTTGACGTGCCATGGCCAGATCTAGAGGAAACACAACTCATTTATATCAGCATTTAAAAAATCACACTAATATTATTATTATTAACATTTATTATTATTATTATTATTATTATTATTATTATTATTATTATTATTAACACATTTTTGTGTGTATAATATGTACTCGTAATTTTATTTCTATGCAGAATATAATATCATGCCAAAAGCTCTATTCACAGTTGAAAC
This sequence comes from Paedocypris sp. Pulau Singkep, assembly GCA_017309775.1. Lineage (NCBI taxonomy): Eukaryota > Metazoa > Chordata > Actinopteri > Cypriniformes > Paedocypris > Paedocypris sp. Pulau Singkep. Next base: position 1,181,790 of record MU204263.1, read on the forward strand.
ATCTCAAAGCAGCTGTTGGAAATGTTCTAGAATGTCTGTAAAATAAAAAGCAGAGTAGTGTTTCCTTAAGTGTAAGCCTTTAGTGTTAGGCTACACTTTAGCCTTAAGTGTAAGTTTAAAGGGCATATAGAAAATACATTTATGTATTTATTTACTTTTTACTGATAGTGTGTTTGATTTTCTAGCCATAGTCTCACAATGCTTTGCAGAATTGTAGACTTTGTACTTTACTGTACTTTACATACCAATAGGAAATGTATTTTGAAATGCATTTTTTATTAAAAAATATAAATTATTCTTGAAAAGGTGCAAATGTCAATGAGCAAGTCGTATATACTGATGTAGAATTACATGCAGGTTTTAAAAGGGGGTTTAATAGAAAACATGGAACGCGTGGAAAAATCGGGAGAATTTACATGATAATGTGATTTCATGAAACTCAAATTGTAAATGGCAAAAGTTGTTTTTTATTTCTTGTTCAACATGTAATATTTTATGGTGTTTGGTTTTTGAAGAAAAAAATGTTTTGTCCTGATTAATATTCAACACAACTCTCTAGCAATGCACCCTAGTCTAGGTTTTTTCTCCTTTTGATATTTCCTTTTCTCCTCTCTTGCTATCTTTTAAGGCATTAGAGTCCTTTTTGAGTGCTCTAAATATTTTATTCCAGCCTTTGATAACTAATTTCAGTCCATTACCTGTGAGAGGTTTTCTCTGTGCAAATCAGTGGGCCATTATTCCGCATTCGGATTTGTGAATACAGATTTATGCTAAAGACTTCATTATTGTGGCATATCCTCAAAAGAAATCAAATGATTTGATTGCCATTAATGGCTAGTGTTGAGGTATGTCTTGTGAAATTTAAAAGCTCATAATGTGCTGTCGGGCCAGACAGCAGCCACACAAATCCGCAAAATCCCATTTCTTTGATTGGGTTGAGTTGATTGTAGATGTATCTCCTGTTATAGTTTTAAATTTTACCTATATATTTTAGTGCTTATTTATACTACCGATGCGTATAATGAAAATGAATTATCTGTGACCATATATCAAGCTATTCAAGACAATGATTGTAGGTGCATTTTTTGAGCGGAGTATTTCACATTTGCAGTATATGTAAATTTCTCAATTTGCCTCTGCGTGCCTTTTCACCTTCAATTTCACCTTCAAGGTGTCAGCAAATTCATAGCAACGCACCTGTCTGGGCGACGCACCCTAGCAACAATAATGGTGACAGAAAACTCCATAGTGACCGTTCGGATGAGCATGAGTCGGCTGCAGTGTGTGTGGAAACCACATTGTGTGGTCTTCAAGATCCTCAAGTCTTCTCTGGTTTTACTGGGAAGGTTTGTTTACTCTCCTGACACAAAAAATGTAATTGTTATGGAACCTCAGCAGCACAATGGGGCTCTTGTAGTGTATTTCAACACATTATTTGTGTATATTAGGGCTGTCATAGTTAACTAGTTAACGCCAGTGCTGTCAAAAGTAGTCACTTTTGTTACTTCATTAGAAGTAGAAATACTAATCAAAAAGTGAAAGTATGTGAAAGTAAAAGTAAAATGCCCAATATTCTACTAAAGCAAAAGTAACTGATGAAACTACATTTAAGTATAAAAGTAAAAGTAATGCTAGGACAAAAAATAGCATTATAGAACTATATTGTTCTATTAAATTGTTGTAATTACATTGAAAATTAATGCATTTTATTACAAAGCTTCTGTGCAATCTGCGTGGCCTCAAGACACTAAATCACACAGAAGGTTGATAAATCTGTAAAAACTTGTAACAAAACAGATTATTTTCAAATACGTACATGTTATGAAATAATGACCTAAATATATACTCTTGTGTTCGAAAATCTAGCTTCAACATTACATTATCTCCTTTATATCTAGTATATGATAAACAGTGTTGTGCAAGTTACTTCAAAATTGTAATACATTACATATTACTTATTACTGTTTGTAAAAAGTAATAAGTTACATTACAATATTACTCTCTCAGAAATGTAATATATCACATTACTTACGTATGTATTACTTTTAAATTACTTTCACCAAGTCGAAATTAACGTCCCTAAATAACAATATTTAGGTGACTCGTAACAAACAATAACGCCAATTTTACTTGTACAGTAATTTGCTACATCCAGTAGAAGGCATAGTTATGTGGCCTATAACGACTGTGGCCTGTCCAAGCAATAATACATAGTCTATAATTGTAGGGTGGCCATATATATATATATATATATATATTTATATATATATATATATATATATATATTGATTTCCAAAAAATATATATATACACATATATATATTGTTACGATCCGGGACGGGTGAAGGTGACGAGACGAAGAGCCAGGGATCGAGGTGACATCAAACGGACATTTAATGACGAAACAGGACGATAAACTCACAGATGACAGCAGGACAGACGAAGTGCAACGTTAATGACTGACGAAGAACTAAGGCACGGGTGAAGACTTAAATAATAAGACAGATGAAGAACAGGTGGAACTGATAACAGATGAGGATGACACCAGACGCGAACAGAAACACAGGAACATGGGAAGTGAAGTCCATATTTGCGACATATATATAACATGTATATGTGTAAAATGTAAAATTGTAAAAATATGTAAAAACTTAAATATGTAACAATTTTAGTCTGACTTTTTTCCACAATAAATACATTAATAATATGAAATGAAGTTCTAAATATCAACTCTTTTGTTGGAAAATCCAGCTTCAACAATATATCTAATAATAACTATAATGTCTCTATTAGTGAACAATATTAGCAGGCACGTTTTTATTTGACAGATAATTTAATAATATAGAAAGTTTCACGTGTAATGGTTCTTTGAAAAATATGGAAAACCGGACATTATCGTGAATTTATAAAATCTGCCCGGATGTCTGGGGAAAAGACGCTTGGCAACACTAATAATTAACATTAATAAGTGGTAAAAGTATGATAGACATAAAATGATTTTCCTCCAAAGTCTGTGAATAACTCAGGTATATTTTATATCAGACACAACATGACTATGTAAAGTTCAGTGCGTTTTATTCATTTTGAATGACTTACCACACAATACTGTCCTGCTTTCTGGCCATAAAGTGTAGACGACAGTGTCGTTGCTGTTTTCTTTCTCTTAGTCGAGCGGTCTAATGGCGCAGCTCCAGGTGTTTTTAATGGCTAGTGCTCTTTTTTTATGTCGACCATTGTTTTGCGTTTACACAGAGGTTGCATTTCACCACAATGTTTTTTACAAAACTGAAATAATGCGCATAAGACCATCTCGCGAATGTACCTTCGGATTTGCCGCGAGTTCGCGACCCACCCTGTGACGTGGGCAGCCGCAGTTACGCAACCCAGACGGATCCAAAAGCAGCACACCTCGAGCTCAGAGCCAATAGCCGCACACCTCGAGCTCAGTGCAGCGATACAAAATACAATGCTCCACCAGCGAATGACTTACGCGTCTATTTATGAAAAAACGCCTTACAATTGCTCAGAACTTGAACTTGAGCTTTACACACGGTCACTGCGCCTCACACTTTTCGCGTCTGTTCTAACGGTGTTGGCGTGTCCATAAAGCCGAATCCATAAAGCCGCTTCTCCTCTCCGTCATTCTTTCGCCGACAAAGCGCAATGCGCATGTGTGACGGACCTTACGAAAACCAATAGGGTGTCGGAATGATACGTGTTTATACGCCTCATACAACCACAATCATTTACCGGCGTGATTTGTCCGGATGTTTTTTTTTATATCGATTCAACACGGAAAGAAAAAACTAACCGGTAACGCGGCTGGTTTTGAAGAAGTAACGAATAGAAAGTACCGATATTTGCTTTAAAAAATAAGAAGTAGAAGTAGGCGGTAAAATAAATACTCTAGAAAAGTAAAAGTAAGCCAGATTTCTACATTCGTTAGGACACCTCTGGTTAACGCACGCGATTAATTTTAAGTGCTTAATCGAGTTAATTTTTTTTTAACGCCATTAATCACAGTTGCAGTTTTTTTCACTTTCGGTTTGGTGAAAATGCAATGAATAGACCCACAGAGCCGAGCTAGTGTCACCCAGGTGTGGCTCATTATGATCAGAAGCTCAGAGTGATTACTTTGCGCCTAAATAGCAGCAGGTAAAAGTGTTTAATGACAGACACTTTGGCTCATCGATCTCCGGGTGTTTTAAATGTTCTTGAATGGACTTGTTAAAACTGAGACTCGGCCTTATTTAGACTTTTCAACTACAAATACGTAACTTATTCGTCAGATTCAAATGTCTGTTCAACAAGCCTCCACTGTAGATTCATAGGGATTAGATAAAGACAATACTTTAGTTACTTACACTTATATTTAAAAACAGACATTCTAAGCTTTATGTAATTTCTTTATGTACATTCTAAGACATATGTTTCATGTTAGAGTGATAAGCATTAATTACGTTATTTTGTTTTCAGCTGACAAAAAGAAGGCAAAACGTGCTTCAAGTTTTAGTTTTATTATTATTATTTTGACTTTAGGAAATCTATTTGCATTTTTTTCTCAGCTGGCAGAGTTTCTCCATGTCATTTTGAATAAGCTCAACGTGGCTGAATGAAGACTCTTTCTACTATTTGCAGCTTCCAAGACGTACATCTGTTTTCTCCCTTTGAGGGTGACACCTCAGAAGTTATAATTATTGTCTGGCACTGGAGCAGATTGTACGTCTACATGTGTGTGTTTTAGGAAAATTTGACTCTCTAAGTCCCTAATTGCCGCAAACAGCAACATAACACCATCAAATGCTGAGGTCACGCGGGTTGGCGAACAGCTGTACGTGGCGAGATGGGCTGAAGACCGTCTGCTGAATTGTAAAGCCTGTGATGGGAGCGGTGTCTCAGCCTAGCCTCACCTCTGAGCTCCGAGCGACGGACAGATGGTCCATTTGAGATGCCACTGAACTAATCACACTGTTCCATTAGTGAAAGTGTCTGCGATAAACGGCTGACCACAAGCTCGCCCGTGGACTCGTCTCCATCCAATTATTCTGCTGATGGCCGATGTTTTGACACAAATTAATTGGGTCACCGTGTTGGTGTGAGGGGGAATAAATGCTGAAGGGAAGCATGTGATTATGAGACTGCAAAGCAATCTGCAGCTTTTAAATTCATAGTATTTAAAGCAATCGGCGTGACAGACAAACAAATGCACATTTTTACAGGGTGAACTGTATGTTAGTGTATGTGCGCCTTGGGAATCAGACCACTCAGAACACACTTTTCAGTTTGAATTTTTAAAATAAAATACATCATTAAATTAGAATATATTACATTATGATATCAATTGTAGTCAATGTAATCAGGGTACAGTAATTCTGTTGTGTACAGTTTAGAACTTTTACACATAGTATATAAAGTTGGTTCACTAAGGGCAAGGCAAAATGGCAAAAAAAGTTTATGAAAAAACGATAAATATGATCTTTTTGTTGTTCAACTTGAAAAGCAGATTTAAACCTCTGAAAAAATAAGCTTGTTTCAGAATTTCAATTCTTTCAACTAAAAGTTATACAATATCGGTTTGTATTTATGTACTTGTTTGTTTATTAGTTTGTTTGGATAAAAAACATGACACATATGTACTAAACAAGTGATTGAGGAAGAATAAGAAAAAATGTAATACAAAGTTATTTACAAGTAAATACATACAAATGAATGTGTTTGTACATATATGAATATATAAATATTATACTGTATATGCATTCATGTAAATATGTAAAAAGTACAAACTATATAACATATTACACTTGTAAATTCTGAGTGAACATTTGTAAACTCTTGTCTACAGTTATATAAAAAAATGAACTTTATTATATTTCAAATGCTGAGAATTGACTGTAAATGCAGACTAAAACTGCTTTGTGCGCTTTTAAACCAACAGAACAGACAATCACATTTTTTATTTTATTTATGTAACTTTTTTTTTTTAACAATTGTTACGGAACACTTTTTAATGTGTTGTTTGGAAGTGTATGGATCTGTAACACTTTGGGTGATGGTGTGTTGCAGGAGTTTGCGGATGCGATCTTTCACCTGGTCCGGGAGAAATACAGCGAGCTGGCCGGCTGCTCATCACTGCTGCACGCGCGTCACAAAGGCCTGGCGGGGATCGTCATGACCAGAGGTAATGCAACATTTCAGTCCGCCTGTGAATTATTGAAGCAGTTCAATATAGAGAGAGGTTGCGCTTGTTTGTCTCAGTGAGGCGTCTGAATGTGAAGCTTTGTATGAAATATTTAGTGCTTTATCACCTGTGAAAAGACAGCCGGGAACAACGGGGATGCACAAATAAAATGAAAGTTCTTTGTGTGAGCGCAAACAGTTTGGTGTGGGTGTATGTGTGTGTGTCTTTATATATCTGATCAAAACCAATTAAGTGACATGCCTAGTGTTCACCAAAGTAAATTGAGACAATCTTTACGTAACAAAATGTCATGAGAACTTTTATTGTTTGAAGAACGCAACACTATGTAGTCATCGTCGTTCTGTGTAGAGTCGAACAACAGACGAACACTACATAGAGTCGAACATCGGAAGAACACCTCCACAAAACACCACACAGTCGAATGCCAGAAGAACTTTACACAGTGGAACGCCAGAAGAACACTACACAGAGTAGAGCAGCAGAAGAACACCACACAGCACCACACAGAGTCGAATGCCAGAAGAACAATACACAGTCGAATGACAGAGGAACACTTCATGGAGGCAAACAAAAGAAGAACACTATGCAAGTCGAACAAAAGAAGAACACTACACAGAGTCGAATGTCGGAAGAACACTGCAAACACTAAGAACTGTTCTTCTGATGAAACACAAAGTGTGGCAAGAGTATTCTCCACCACCTTTTCTACATACTTAAACAAGTCTAGATTCTTGTAATCAAGTTTGATTAGGGACTTTGTTTTCTTTAATTTATTTTGTGTACCAATTGTGAAATTCTTACTCAATCATCGACATGAGAGAGAGAGAGAGAGAGAGAGAAAGAACAAGACTCTTGCTGCACTATCAGTATCAAGTCTCTTTTAAACACCACAGCTCATCAATTTAAACTTCAGTGAGATCTGACCTAATCCCTTTCCTCACTTTTCTCTCTCTCTCTCTCTCTCTCTCTCTCTCTCTGTCTCTCTCTATCATTTCTTCTCCGCTCGCCTCAGAGTAATTGCAGAGCTTGTTTATTAAGACTGTTATCTTCAAAGATGCAGACATTGGTGCCCAAGAATTTGGGGCAGACACACAGACTTGACAAACACTGGGGGTTCTGTTCACTGCTCTTTGAGCATCTATTGAATCTTTTAGTCTGGCACGGGCACCGCTAGAATATTAATGCAGGTCCAACTTTGAACCGCGGGCCTTTCGCCAAGGGAGACGTAACCTGAGCGTTGAGTGCTCCTCATAGGACGCTTATTGGATTATTTCATCCGCTAACACAAACGAAACAGACTGCGCTTGAGTCTGATGGTGTGAATAATCTCATTTCAGCCACGCGGCTGCTGGATATTGGGTTTGAAACATCACATGCACCGATAAAGGCCCGGCAGAGGGAGCAGAACGCTTCACTCCTCACAACAAAATGTTTAAGACAAATCTTCAGGAACTATAGGTGTCTACGTTCCCACCCTTCGCCGGTTAAATGCTGAGATTATGTTGACGTTTTTTTATTGAAATTGTTCTTTTACTTCTGTTTCCGTAAGGAAATAATGAGGTGTTGATAAAACCGGTTATATTACATTTTTATAATAGAATATTTGAATATATATATATTATCATTTGTCTGTCTGTCTCTCTCTCTCTCTCTCTATCTCTCCATCTGTAGTTCTGTCTGTGATTATATTTTTCTGTCAGTCTACCTGTCTGTCCGTAATTCCGTCTCGTTCATTTTTAAATCGTTCTTCTTTAAATCTAATTTTTAGAACAACAGATGATATCAGATCATCATACAAATCAGAATCTATAAATTATCTCTAGCACCCAAATCCTTGTTTTTATAAATCCGAGCATTTCTCTCTCTCCGTCCTGCGGGTTAAGGTCACAGCGTTCGCAGGTTTTATTTGGAAATGATCGGTACCACGCAGTATATTAACAGCGATGATTGCTGCCGTTTTGACCTTGTTTAATATTCAAACGTTTCAAAATTCGAGAACAACCTGAAATGGATGAATTTATGGGCTTCCTTTTCCTTAATGGCATGTAAATGACTCAGAAAGTTGATGACCTCGGCCATTTGCTCTACTACTGAGGGAAAAAACTTGAATACAATATTCGAAACAAAATGACTCTCTCTCTCTCTTTCTTGCTCTCCGTGTTTTCCTCTCTGTTCATATGAAGCATCTTTACCAGCCGGTCCAGTTTGGTCTCGTGTAAAGCTGTAAAAGCGCAGGATGCGTGGAGCCCCATCTAATGATTCCTTATGATTTTATGGTGTCATAAAGAAGCTGATGAAGTGCATTCTCTTCTTGTTTGGCGAAACAAAAGCGATTTAGTAAATGCAGGGGCAATGATGCCTATTAGGCTCTTGGAGCATATGGGCCTCGACTGGATAGACCACCCTGCTGAAGAACGGTCTGTACAGGCGACGCACTTCACAATGAAGTGCTAATTTGTCAAGTGCTCTGGAATATCTGAAAAAGCTGTTTAAATACGAACACAGTTATATTTAATCTGAAATCAAAGCCTGACAAACAGACATAATTATATACTGGAAAAGTGTTTATTTGTGTAACAAATTGGATAACTTTTATTAAATTAGGTTTATTTAATAAAAGGTTTTTATGTTTTTATTAATTTAGGTTTAAATTTTTAAGGTTTATTTTGTGGACATATAAATCTATATAGTGAAAGGTAAATTATATAAAAAATACATTATTTACATCGTATTAATTATTACAAAATTATATGTAATGTTTCATTTTGTGAATAATTTATACAAAATGATTTGTGTTGATCAGGTAATGAAGTCTGATGTATGAGTCTATTATTATACTGTTATAATTGCAGATTAGTTTCAATATTGTACAATTGTTAATTGAATGTCTTGAGATGTTATTTTTCATTATGTCAAAAACCTGTATTTGTTATTTGTGATGAAGAAAGATTTTGTACTATAGTACTATAAACACACACACACACACAAATCTACAAAATTACAACAAAAGTGGATATATTGTTTTATGCATATAAGATATACATTTTTTAGGTCCCCGAAACCATGTAATAGGGCTTTAATTGTTCCACTATATATTTATTTATATGTATCAAAGTTGTTTGTCTTTATTAATTTAAGTAATCACTATTTATTGCTTTTCTGCAATAAATTGGTTTCGTTGCACTTGTGCCATCAACAGGATTCCATTACCAGTTCTTTATACCCGGTCTTCACGAGGGTAAGAAGCTCAGCAGACATCTTCGGGTCCAGCTGTGCTGCTCTGTACCCGGCCGACTGGCACAGTGTTGCTGATGATTATTACTCTACTAAAAGCAGCGGCCCCCCATACTGAGAGAAGACCCCTGTCTATAATTCCATGCCAATATAGAGAAAGATTACTACACACGCTTGTTTTGTGCCCTCCTTCATCGCTGGGCTGATCTAAACGGTTATTAAATGAAAAAGCTTGGAGAGAATCGAAGAGGAGTGACTTGAGCTTTTAACTAGTTTTCTTCTCCACAAGTGCTTGCTTTTGAATAGTGTTGAATACAGTAAAGATACTTAATATGGATGTCCATCCGTGCGGCACGCTGGGAGAGATCAAGCCGGGCTGGAGATGGGTCGCTGTGTTCTCTGTGTTCATCTCCAGTACATTTAAAGCATTTTAACCTCCGTGATGGATGAGAAGGTGGACCTCAAGTAATAGTGTGGAAACTAGACCATTACTCAGAGTGATGACTGTGCGGGGCGTTCTCGCTTCGTTCTAGTTGGAATTAGCTTTAGCTCGCCACGGAGCACGCCGAGGCAGTGCTGTCGGGATTTTTTTTTAAATGCTAAATTTGATGTAATTCAATAGTGCCAACCTTTCATAATACGGGGTCAGACTGTGGATTTAGCGGCTCACAACATTTTCAAAGATCCAATAGAAATATTTTAAAAAATTAATAAATGCGGCAACTACAAAATAAATGAAACTGGATCATTTTCCAACTCCGCATCCGATTATCCGACTAACTTTTATTAGTGCGACGCCTGCAGTTTCTGAATGTTTAGGTTGAGATTTGGCACACTGATTCTTAAACAGAATGGTATGTAAGGTGAGAACGTGACCCATGTCATTTCATTTAACTTCATTAAGGTCTGAATATGACATTTTCTTGTTGAAAAATCCAAATTGATGTAGTTTGAATTAAAGGCATTTGTGAACCATCGGTACTATTGCGTGTATGTGTGTGTACTGTATGTTAAGTGTGTACATGGATGTTCTTGAGCCGGACCCCAAGTTAGTGTTTCTCCGCCTGGTATTTCATCCGTCTCTCTTCTCACACAGATCTGCAGACAGTGAAGAAGGGATTCTGAGTCCAGGCCTTTAACCCTTCCTCAATATTAGTTTTTATTATTGCTGATGACAGTGAGTGCGGCTGGAGGCCAGTGCATGGCATGCAATTCCACCTGGGCCTTGACTGATAAAAGCTCATATGTTCCGTTCTAGCCCGCGGGTTTAAGTTTACATTCAGCACGCGCGCACACACACACACACACACAGACACGCGCGGCTTAATGGTTCAGCATGCTGAGGCGTCAGCGTAGACTTTTGCTCTGCAGATGTCCTGTATCTCTTGGTGCTAGGCCGATGCAGGTGGGCTGGTTCAGGTGCTCATTGCAGGTGGGGCATTTGTGCCGGTGTTGTGATTTTCATCTTGCTGTGACCGAGGAAATTGTCTCAGAAAAGCTTCTAACCTGCTTGACCACTATAAGTTCCGAGTCACTGTTCTAACAGCATCAGCAAAGGAAAGATTTACTGTCCAATGTTGTGTTACAGGAGTGAGTGAGTGAGTGAGTGTTGGTTCTAAGACCCGTGGTTTGTTCCCAATTGCACACACAAGTTAGGAATTTGAAGTAAACTCCACAGTTCGACCGTTTCGGTTGGAACTAACACAATCCATACAAGTGAATTTCTAATAGTCAAAAGCAATCCTGTCCTGTAGCTATTCCGAACGTTGGACTAAAGAAGAACACAAGCTCTCTTCTTTACACACACTCACCTTGAATGGAAATGTCAACATTCAGTCCCTTATTTACCTTTCATGAACCTGTTTCCCAAGTAAAAGCCTATGCATTGTTCTTTTTGCACTTTTCATGCATTTCAGGCATATAATATCTTAAAATTTCTAATATATTATACATATCTTAAAATAATATCTATCAGTGAGAAAGAGAGAGAGATAGACAGACTGATACAAAAAAGAGACAGAGTGAGACAAATCAAGATAATTAGAGACAGGCGGATAGAGAAAGTAAAAGTGAGTGCGGGAGAGACAGAGAGAGAAAGAAAAAATTAGTTTGTAAGCGAGAGGAAGAGACCTTGAGAGAAAGACACCAAGTTAGAGAGAGAGAGATAGATACTGAGTAGGACGGCGAGAAAGAGACCGATTGAGATGGACAACGAGAGAAAAGAGAGAAAGACAGCAAGAGAGACAAGAGAGTGAACTAGATATAGAGTGAGTGAGTGAGTGAGTGAGTGATTGAGAGAGAAAGAGAGCTGGTGCACGTGTGTGTGCGCACATTTTATTCAGAATTTTCTCCTGAATTGTGCCTAGGTCTGGATGTGCGACAGGGCCAAGTGGTGGCGCTATCGACCGGCACTAAGTGCATTATTGGAGAGTATATCAGTGACCAGGGCCTGGTTGTCAACGACTGCCACGCAGAGATCACGACCAGACGCGCCCTGCTACGCTTCCTGTACTCCCAGCTGGAGCTGCACCTCAGGTAACCACAGGCTAAAGCTATGCTAATCTCCCATCATTCAAGTGAGATGCTTCCGCGTAATTAAGCAGAACGAGACACGACCGAATGACACGTGCACATTTTGTTCCAGTGACTGTGGTTTTCTTTGTTTAAAGACAAAGCTCCAGTCACTTCCCCTGCTTCAATTCCTTTTTTTACATAATTATCAACTTTTATTCAGGGCTAATCAGCTGCTTACCACAGACGCTAGCCGACCACTATTGAATGCTAATAATGCTTTAGCGGAAACTTGGGCAGGATTGTGTTGTTTGTGGAGCTACAGCGTTATTAGCATTCAATAGCATTTCTAGCGAAGGACTCGTGTCCTTTCAAATGTGTTAATTTAGCTTCTTTGTCCATACAGAAGTCTCTTTATCTTCCGGGTCTGGTATCGGAGCTGTTATTGTGTGGCATTAAAGACTCTAAATGTCTTCCTTGATGTAGCAGATTGCCGTGCAGAAAAGCCTCCTGTAATGTCATATTTGCATACAAGTCTTCCAGGAGTGCATTATCCGCGGCTAAATGGGCCGGTTTTCTGGGTCTGGAGTCTAGTTTGGAAGATAAGTCATTATGCCTTGCACATCTCCTGCTTCCTCTACAGGCTGTTCTAGAACAACACTGCTCAACTCATGACTTCACAGGTCGCGTAATTAGCTTTAGCCGTAATGAGCTTTTTCTACAATTAGTGCCAACAATGTTTGTGCACCTCGAGAAATTTTCAGGCATGGTTAGCTGCTAACGCTAATCTCAACGATGCGTGAAAGGACTCTTCCTTCTATCTGAGTTAAAGATGTACAACCTGTCATTGTCTTCGCCATTTATTATCTCCTTGTTCCGACAGAGTAATGACTTGAGAGTGGTGTATATGTGAGGCAAAGCTAGCGAGAAGGATGACAGTGAGCGAGCTAGCCTTGGTCATGCCGAGGCCAAGATTTGTCTTTGTTTCTCTGGTCCATTAATAGCTTGGAAATGCGAATGGCTTTTTGAGATGTGGTTGTTTCTCTGCTTTTCTTCTTGCCTGGGGTCCGCTCTGAAGCAAGAGGAAAGAGGACTGGGAACAATCGATCTTCGTACGCCACAAAGATTCTTGCTTGAGACTGAGAGAGAACGTACACTTCCACATGTACATCAGCACTTCGCCCTGCGGGGACGCCCGCGTCAACTCGCCTTACGAAATCACTTCCGATTGTAAGAGTCTCTGCTTTTCTCTTTCATTTTTTAAGGTGCTTAAAGTTGCATGAAGTTAAGATGAAGAAAATACATGTCTCATAAACATTAAAATAGCAATTTTTTCTAGCAGGGGTGTGATGTTGGCTACACTAAAGCAGTGAGTTTTAGGATTCAATATCAGGATTTTATTTGACATCTGTTTTCAGTGCTCAGTAAAAAGCACCTGGTGAAGAAGTTCCACAGCCACCTGCGGACAAAGATTGAGTCAGGGGAAGGTACGGTGCCCGTGAAGTCCACCTGTCCCGTTCAGACCTGGGACGGAGTTCTTCAAGGAGAACATCTCATCACAATGTCATGCACGGACAAGATTTCCAGGTATGTTTCCATCATTATCCAGTGTCTCATTCTTAGTTTTATTTTTACTTTCTATTAGAGGTTCAAGACTGCGTGGTGCAAGTGAACACATTTTATATCTCCAGTGGTCAAATTTATATCTTATATCGCCACATTCATTTTAGTGTCAATTATAATCTTACATATGTAAAGTTTACTAAAACTTATAATGCTTGAGGTGCAAGTCATAGAACAAAGAAATTGTGTCAGATTACTGTATAATCCCATACAACCTAATGTACCCAGAATGAGGCAAAGCAATTTTACTGAACCAGAAAAAAAAATGGTTTGTTTTGTCAGCAGCCAATCAAATTATTGTTTTTAGGAACACATAGGAACACGTACAAAATAAAAGCTTTGAAACACAGTACAAAAACATTTTTAAAAATAAAACTATTTAAATATTTTAAACAAGTAGCGGCTAAATCAGAATCTCAAGATTCTAAGTGTAGCTTTACCGCTAAGTTTCATTTAGCTGAAAAAATCTAGTTGAGCATTATTTCTGCAATAGGAAATGAAGCCCACATCTAATGTTTTGGTTCTGATTTTAAACGATTGAACACCATCAGGAAGTGGATTTGTTCTTCTATATGAGTGTGTGCAGATGGTTTGAGTGCCGTACAGAGGATTGATTGAAGGTTTATCTTTATTAGAGGATTAGCTTTGGCAAGGCCGAGTTCTACTTTTAAACTGGGTGACTTTCCACGGCATTTAATGGCGGAAGGAAAGGTTGATCTGATATTTGTTTTGAAGGAAGAGTTTGAGCTAAACCTGAAAGCTGAATGAGCATCGCAGTTATCAGCAGACTCCTACAAAGTCTGCAAAGATTGTTGAACAGCTTTAAAAATGCACATATATATTTGAATATATAATATCTGGACATTAGTAAAGTATACTAATTTAGTCAAATAACTTTCTAGTCCAAACCCAATCATGTCCTCGAGAAGATCACAATCATGAGGACGAGCTGATGTGATTGTAAGCGTCAGTCTGCTATCATATGACAAAAACACACGTCCGTTAATACAGTAAGGCGTTATTAATTTCCATATCATTGTCATCCAAGGGAATTCCATAGGCGGATCTGAATCCCATTAGCTGAATGAGATTCTGAATAAATTTACAGAAAAATCATTGTGTATTTTAATCCATCGATTGTTCAGCTCCAAATGTAGTAACTGGACGTTTGGCTGGACGCGGCAGCAGTCACTGCAAGGTGAAGCTCTTTCCCTTTAGCCATTCATTTGGCCAATCAGATTGCATTGCCTGAGACCACAAGGGTCTGATTCTATCGGTGTAGGTCATTGTGTGGGTTAAAGTAATTACTTTCTAAAAAACAGACCCACACCCACAGAAAATAAGACTGAATAGAGTATCCACCCTCCCAAACCGTCCATGCTTTTCCATTTTATTTCCAGCCGTGTTATCCCTTACTCTTTTGTTAAGCACACAACTGCTGAATCAAGGTCACTATCAAGAGGAGGCTGGAAAACAGGTTTAAATTCAGTTTAGGCCGACTCCATTCATCTCCTCTGAGCTCAGCCGACTCACTCTGTCATTTTTAGTCCCACACATTTTTTCTCATCCTTTCGTCATCTTCTCTGACCTCTCATCATTATCCTCCATCTCCCCTGCTGCCTCTGCTCGGCCACCGGAAAGCTGCTCTGTGGTAATGTGATGCCTTTCACAAATCGATTCCTACCATTTTCTTGGGGAATTTTGAAGAAACTCACACACACACACACACACACACACACACACACACACATATATCAAGTGTTATGATGAGTCACAATCATTGTGGTTTATAAAACTAATTTAGGGAGTTGACAACTGTTGTAAAAGGAATTCATTTCAAAACCAGGACAAATATAAATACGCATTTATTGTACACACTATTTATTTGTAAACATTCATTAACATATTATCTATCTATCTATCTATCTATCTATCTATCTATCTATCTATCTATCTATCTATCTATATATATGTGTAATCTATATATTTTACTCAAACAGTAAAGGGAACGATTCTTTTTGAGTCATTCGTTATTTTTATTACTGAATGCGGTGCTGTGCGTTTGAACAAGTTGCGAATGATTCGTCTGAGTTTGAGTGGCTCGGCTTGTGACAAACAAATTGTTCACGGAGGAGACTCGTTCATACCGAGTCATATAAAAAATTTGATCATTTTGAATGAATTATTCACGAAAGACACATGATGGATCCGTTTGTAAAAGGAAAGAGAAAAGGCAATAAAGTCGGGACAGACTCACGCAAGCCATTCACAATTTAAATTCAGAAAATATAACGAAGCATATCTTCCTCTTGGCTTCACTGTTAATGTGATTTGTGAGGAGGAAAGACCAATGTGTATCATTGCCTTACAACCCTGGTAGCAGACACCATGACACACGCAAAATTAAGAAGACACATTGAGACGCAAGTGATGTAGGTGGTTTTTTTTTCCACTGCAAGTGGTTCAAATTAAAAAAAAAAAAGCATTGATTCATTAATATGCGTAGTAGTGAAATATTTGGTAGTCTGATGAGAATTGTTTTTTGCGTTTGTGTGGGTGTGTTGGGGATGGGGGGTCCATGGTTTAAAGGGGGGCCCGACCAAACCACTGGTGTATAATGGGAATCCTTTCTAGCAGGCACAATGTCTCACTGGGACGCCTGATGGATTCCTGAACCGCACGATCTTCCGTCTGATTCAGAGATATGATCATTGTTATTATCGTTCCGAGCTAGTGAGGCTTTCTGAACGGAGTGGATGTTTAACTAAGTTGATAACTGCTTTAATTGAAGGCATAAATGGCATGTATGTGAATATGATCCATCACATTGCAGTTGAGTTTTATGTAGATGAACGCATTACTTTAATGGCCCGCCACTTAGTACAGCTAGAAACGGGGGAGGGCGCAATGTAGAGTGTGAGGGGGGCGAGGAGGGCATGAGGGAGGGTCTCCGCAGAACGTTTTTTACAGCGAGCCAGATGGCGGTCTTTTCTTGCATGAGATTAAAAGATGTTTCTAATTCACTGCTTTGCGTCTTGGGTAAATCAATATTGCAAGGCCAAATTGTTTTGGTTTTAGTAGAATCTGTGTGTGTGTGTGCGTGTGTGTGTGTGTGTGTGTGTGTGTGACAGAGAGTATTGTCTAAATAAGAGGGAAATGATAAGCAGACTGTTGTTCAGGTACACAGATAGTTTAGGTGCTGAGCGGCAGCTCTCGATTAGCGGCCTGTGTGATTCCATTGCTTGCTGGAAAAAAAGCTATAATGGATTATTAAGTGAGGCTAAAAGAGAGAGAGAGAGAGAGAGAGAGAGTGAGTGACAGTGTGTGTGTGTGTGTGTGTGTGAGAGAGAGAGAGAGAGAGCGCGCGAGAGAGAAAATGAGTGAATGAGTGTGTGTGT
>MU204265.1:14239-28099 GCA_017309775.1 Paedocypris sp. Pulau Singkep
AAGGCTGGCTACAAACACAGACAAACTGGCATCGAAACAAGGTGAAAGTCAAACTTAAATACATTGGCTGATGAACTAATAATTACAAAACACAGAACAGCTGATCACAACATAAACGGTGGGTCAAGATGGCGGTGACGTGGCGAGGTTCAAAATAAGAGTCCAAACGTGAATCAAAATAAAAGTCCATGACGTCACGCGCCGAGACCCGTGACAGGAGCAACAGAAAGTATCGTTAACCTAATGGTGGAGACAGAGAAAAACGTGACTGTTGTAATATTTACGTTAACATAAACCGAGCTCAGTCGGCTTTACTCTAGCTTTTTTTAGCGCAAAGGCTCATGGCAACCGGTGAGCAGCAAAGCATGATGGGAGGTGTAGTTCCAATTGCTAGAATAGATTATTGTTTTATTATTTTTAAGTAAAATAACATTGATGTGATACGAGTCACAAGTTTGTTAGATAAAGAAAAAAAATGTATTTCAAAGAGAAAATTAACGTAATTTAGAACAGAAAAACAAATGTAGGGGGAGGGGGGTGCTTATATTCGCGTAAATACGGTATTTTAGCAAGCAAACTATATGTAAACATATCCTATTTAAGACAGGCTTTTCTTGAGTGTCGTAGTGTTGTGGTCACCTGTATCTCTCCATGTCCACTTTATTGCCCAAGAGGAAGATGGGCGCTTCCGGCTGCAGGCCTTTGGTGTGTAAATACTGCTGACCGGTGTTCTGAAAATTCCTCCTACAGCTCAGAAGTTCCTACACTTATGTCACGGTTCAGCTGTTCACGTCAATGTAAATATATATAAATATAATATAAATAAGTACAATATTGTGTGTACTGTTATAAGTGTCCATGTTCATTTAGTGCATTTATCGCGGAACCTTCCAGAACTGACCTGGTCAGCCGTGTCCATCACTTTGATCACCACTAGGTGTCTTCTGGAGAGAGAATAGTTGATTGTTGTTTGTTTTAAAAATATCTATTTTGATATCTATTTGTGAAACAGATATATCTGAAATCTAGTTTTTCATCATCTACTATGATCTGAATCTGTTTTTCCATTTACTATTTTTACATGTAAATGGTTGGACTGTAATAATTAATGCTTGTAATTCTAAAACTATATTTATTACTGCATATTAAAGATGCTATAATTTCATTGTACGATGGATGAGAGGCATTTCAGATGCATTTCTCAGTGAGCGAACCACGAGATTGTTGCTGGCAATTTTCATTTTTTGCAATTTGCAAAAGAATTGAATTTTAATTTGAAAAAATTCTCCTAGTGAATTAATAAAGTCCATTGATCTATCGAAAACAACGTATTTGCTCTGTTTGTTTCGTACAGCTGCTTTGCGACGGTCCGCACCTCTGGACAGCGCTTAATAAATACAACTAAACTTAATAACGTGACTTTTTTACAAGACAACCGGGCCCAGAGACGTCTTTTATCGGAGCCTCGGTCTCATCTTTCATGCTGTAAAGCTTCTCCGCTTCCTCAGTTTTGAGCTCATAAGCATTCCTTTCTGTTCCAACTTGCCATGTGTGTGTTTTATAAAATCTCTTTAAAGAATTTCAGGATACGTTTCAACAAAACAAAAGCGTGAGATGCCAACAAAGGGCAGTTGGAACTAATCAATCGCCTGGTGCCACGAGAGGAGCGGACGACGAAAAAGCTGAACCGCTTTAGTCCTCAACTTTTCATCTTCTGCCAAAGAAAAAGAGACAGAGGTGAGAAAAGGAGTGAAGAACTTGGGGTCTCCAAGTGAAAGCCTGTAATAACAGGAGGCGAGATGAATCTTCGCTTGGTCCACAGGAAACACTCACCCAGGTTGGGATGATATTCGCTGATGAAACGCTTGGTGAGGAACTTCCCTGTAAGAGCTGCGGAGGACAGACGGACTCTGCTCCCTTAGAATAATACACTCCAATACTCTAACACTAAAAATGGAATCACTTTTGTTCTTTGTGGAAAGTTTGTTTTTTACAATTTACAATAAAATAATTGAATCAAATGCAAACACATACAATTAATATCTGCCATATGTCTATCCGTTTATCTATATGTCTGTCAGTATATCAGTCTATCTGTCTGTCTATCCATTCATTCATCCATTCATCCATCCATCTATCTATCTGTCTCTGCCTGTCCAAATGTCCATCCATCTATTTATCTGTGTGTTCGTTTGTCCAATCATTCATCCATCCATTCATTTTACCAATCTATCTGTCATCCATCCATCCATCCATCCATCCGTTTCCCTCTGCCTGTCCAAATGTCCGTCCATCCATCCATTTATGTATCTGTCTGTTCATCCATTCATTCCTCCATCCATTTTTCAATCTTCCATACAGTATGTGTTCTCTGTTTCTCATTATTTATGTCACTAGTGGTCGTTTTAGCAATTGAATTTCCCCCAGGGATCAATAAAGTTTATTCTTTCATTCATTCATTCAGTTCGTTCATTATTCATTCATTCCGATAATGGTCGGTGTAGTTTCGGCTGCAGTGCTTCATTTTGCAGAAGATGAGGTGTTTTGTAGTTTGGGACTGTGGTTCTGTACATTATTTAGTTCTGTTCATAAAACAACAGCATGTTTGCATTCAAAACATAAAGGTCCGTGCGTGCGTGCGTGCGTCCGAGCGTGCGTGCGTCACGTGCGTGCGTGGTAAAAACAAGAGAACAGTTTGCAGCTTGTAGGAGGGTTCTGGAGTAAAACAGTTTTATTTTAACTCTATCACAACAACGCTTGTTTACGAATCAGACAACCCCTGTGTGTGTGTTTCTTTCGTTGTGTATTTGTTGCCGTAGAAACTCGAAAGACGTCAATGATCAATGAACCAATCAGATCGCTCGTCCTCAGCGCGAGCGCCAATTAGCTTCTAGCCAGCGAAGTTTAAACCTGTTCATAGCGGCTCAACGTTTTCCAGGTGAGGTAAGACTGTCTCCATCTCCACAATTTCTTCTTTCAAGAACCGTTCATCTGCTGCTGTGGGGTAATTGATGTTTCTATTTTGTTGTGATGTATTTCAGGGAAACATTTTACGCCCAGATTTCAAATCGCGAATGATTTAGTCAGTTGAATTGCGTCAGGCCTCTCAGAAAACGTTTAGTACGCCATGATTTGTTCATACTGTACGTAATAATGTCTTAATATCTCGGATACATGTGAAGTTATTATCCGTAATAACGCTCCTGTAATGTTCTCGTGTTAAATTGATCTCTTGGCTTTTTCAGTCTCACTCGTCCCAAACGGTCTCTCGTCTGCCGATGTCCAGTCGCAAAATTGACCAGAACCAATGTGTTTCTGCATTAACATCGCGCCATTTAGATTAAAGGTGTCTCGATGCGATAAAGCCTTCTAATCGTGCAGCTCCACAGGACACACGTTGCTCTTTCCTCCTCACGAGCACATTAACGGTGAAGCTGAGGAGAGAAAGATCCCTTCAGATGAACGCCTGCCTGCGTGGTTCCTCATCTGTTACAAACGCATCCGTCGATCCATCTCAAACAGCCGTTCGTGAATGATTCGTTCAAAAAGAACAAGATGCTTTATATGACTCGAAATGAACGATGTGTCTCGTAATGATAGGAGACCATTACATGTCTCCTCAGCGAACGATTTGTTTAATCACGTGAGTCGCGCCGGCTCGCAGAATGATTTCTGATCTTTTCTGTAAAAAATTAACAAACGACTCGAAATGATTACAGTTTGAGAGTTAAAGATCCGAGTCAGTTAAAAGAACACGCTGTCCACAAATGTTTGTTTACAGTTTTTTCCCTTAGAGATAAAGAAGATCATGTGTACATTTGAAGCAAGATTTTCGAACATAATACTTTAATTATGTTAATAACAGTTAATAATTAGGTCATTATTTCACACTATTTATTTGAAAATAATCTAAGACTATTGCTTTGTTTTTACAGAAATATTGGCCAGTTACTTTGACTTCTACAGAAGTACTTTTTAACTGCAGTATCTATATTTCTTACTTAAGTAAGGAAGGTGACTACTTTTGCCAGCACAGGTGATACTCCATCAAGCTTTCAGGCGCCGTGGACATTATGACGCTTGTAACACTTGTTAGTTAGTGGGTATAAAAGACGACGAGCTGTTGAACTATGTTGGGTGAGGCTTTGGGCGAATAAACCACTTGTTATCAATTAACACTTTGTTCTGGTCATTCTGGTCCAGAGAGACACACGCTGATTGTGTGTGAGAGTGAATTTGTGTGTCTCTAGGTGTCGTTTGTGTGTGTTTGTTTTTTAATTAATGTTTTTGTGTGACAAACAGATGGCTAACTACAGAGACGTCTACACGGAAACGAAGGCACTTAAAATGGGGACATTTGGAATCAGTTTGGTCAAGAATGCCGATGGGAAGGAATTTGCCAGTAAAGTGTTGGTAGTTCCAAAGGTGAGATGCTTTAGTGACAATATATGTGATCTGATTTGATTTGTCATCAGAAGTGTCTGTGTCTCATAGTCACGTGTGTTTTTCTAACGTAGGAGCCAGGAGATTCCTGTGGCAACCAAATACTGGAAGTCCTGATGGGGATCAAGCACCCCTATGTGGTCCAGTACCACGACCTTATTGCGGATGGTAAGTTTCTGGGTTTTTTGGGGGGTGAATTTCTTCATGAAATTTTGCCTTTTATATAATCTTTTTTCATGTTGTTTCTCCATGTACCCCATGTAGGCCAGCAGCTAACGATTGTTTTTTTTATCGATTAATCTATCGATTATTATGATTTGTTTATTTCTATTTATTGATGTTATTATTTTTTTCGATGAATCGAATATTTTTTTCTATATTTTGTTCTACGTCGTCCTTCCTGAAGCCAAAACGTGTCCTGACGACAGAGACCTCCATCTTCCTTTATTGTTTCACACACTTTTGAAAACAACAAGCGACGGATCAAAGCTCGTGTTTTTGCGTCGACAACTCGTCGCAGCTTTAACTCCGTGTCACGTGTAATATCCGGACATATCAAAAAAACTATTATTTTTTTATGTTGCAAACTTTGGAAACGCCACTGATTTACCTACATCTAAATTCCTGCTGATAAAGTAAAAACACTTGTGCATCAGAAATGCTCTTTACACCCTGATTATTCTCCATCCTCACACTGACGCCGTCACTGTTCTTCACCGCTTTATTCTCTGTCTGAATCGTCTTCAGTTAGTAGTAGCAGTAGTAGTAGTTTATTGTCATTACAGCATTGGGGCACAACATTGTAACGAAATTACGAGAGAGGGCCGCAGCACATTCAGCGCGCCGCCACTATCTTCTTGGAAGAAAACTGAGCGAGAGCAGAGCATTCCAGACAAACAGTTGCAGACATACAAGGTTACATTTGACTACGTTACGCACAGGTCACGTGCGCTGGAAACTTTTTCCTGGAGACACATGAGGAATTTGACAGAAAAGACAATGTTGAGAGCAGGCGTGTGAGTGCACTTATCAGTATTTGTCAAATGTTGCAGTCAGTCTCCTAACAGACATAACAGACTGTCAGGATGGCCTTGAAGAGAAGCCCCAGCTGATCCTGCGTTCTCCAGCCACGGTTGGGGTGGGGGTGGGGGGAGGATTACAGACAATTCAAAGCCAATAAAAAACAATTTCAGATTCATGGTTAATTTCAGAATCATAATCAATCATGAGTCACTGAGGGCAATCACTCCTGACAATGTGGAGAAGTGTGGACATCTCCTGTAGTCCTGCAGAAAAAGTCCAACCGTCAGAGCCAGCAGACGCTCACTCTGCTTCCCGATGTTGTCCGTACGTCTCCGTTCTTCCTCGCCGTGGCTAAGATGTTACTATTTAGTCCATCGGCCCGAGCCAAACCGCTGATGTCATCCCGATGTCCGCACAATCAGCACCTCCAGGGTCTTCTGTAGATCCGTGTTCGGCCGGACAGCCAATGATGCCTCCCACAGCTTTTCCCAATCTTCTGATACACCAGAGTGATACCTCCGCCAATCTGTATCAGTCCGGTGAAAAGCCAAAACATAAATTGATCTTCCGCGTCCTCAGAGGACAACGATTCCAGGCAGCTCGAGCGCTGAGTCTCGGACGCACCCAGCAGCGAGTGTCCCGTGAGGTCAGGTCGGTTCCCCGTAAGGTTCCTTCTTTGGGGAAAACATTTTCCAAAAGCGCTCAGTGACCAATTTAAAAACTTCATATTCCTTTGAAAGCAAAACCAGCAGAGCTTCGGAAAAAAAAAGACAATAACAGATAGCAGAGCCGGAGAGAGTGAAAGACACGTCTGCTCGTGTCGACAGCCGGAAGAGGATCTTACTGTCTGTATTTCACTCAACTGATGGAGAATGAGCTTGTCTGATGTCGTTCTTTTTGACTGCAGAACACAACAGGCTCATCATCATCATGGGCTATTATCCGGTAAGCCTGGCGGACCAGATCCAGAGCCAGAACAAGTTTCTAGAGCAGCAGGTACGAGATCTTCTCTTGTGTCGTTTAGTGAAGAATATTAGTCCAGATTCATCACAGGATAAATAAATAAATAAATAAATAAATAAATAAAATGCTAAAAAACTTCCAAAATCACAGCATTCATCCTGACCCTACTGACCCGTTCCCAAAAACGCTCGTCTCCCCTAAACTGACTGGATTCTCAGGAATTTTCCTGGAGCAAAAAAACAATGATCTGAACTTCAATGAGACCAGCGGTAAAGAACTGTACAGAGCATGCGTGAAGTGACCATCCGGGCCATGTTGCACATACATATATATATATATATATATTTTTTTTTATATTATACACATATTGTAAAGCTAGATACATTTGTATAAATATACTAGATGATAACAGCAACAGTATTTGAAGTCGTGTCAGGAACTCACCTCGGAGTTGAGAGAGAGCTGCTGGGAAGTGGGACCTTCAACAACAAGAGACTCGGGTGGAGTGGCAGGGCGTGGGGCAGGAGAAGGGGTCTCTGTCTCAGGAAAGACGGTGGGGCGTCGTCACCATCAACGATGCCCTGGTCCTTTTCATTCTCCTGGTCACATCGTGATGGCAGCGGCCTCCTCGTCAGGAACATCAGGATCCACATCACCGCTTTCCAAGACCCTGCCCGTCTGCTGGTACAGGAACTCCACCCCAATGAGTTCACCTGTCGACATTAAGATGGGACAAAAGGGTTCGTTTCAATTCATTAGTTTCTGTAAAAACCTCTTTCCAAACAGACACACACCAGTGTACTGGGCAGGCCTTGTGAAGTCCTGAACCAGCTGATAGACAAGCACGCTTTGGCTGTTCTGGTTGAGTGCATGCTTGAGACGACCATCGTATGAGCAGAGACCACCTGATCCACCTGACCAGTCCCTCCATTAAGAAAGCCTGAGGGTGGAGCGCATCTGGCTTGTGTCCCTGAGGAAGAAACAGACCAAACGTGATTTCACTGCAGGAGATGAAAGTCACATCAGAGTTCAGATGGAAGTTAATCACCAGCTGTGAACAAGTAGCTGGTATGAACCGGTGGAGGTGGAGGTGGAGGTGGAAGGATCCTCCGGTAGACTGACGCCGCCCTTTGTCAGGCTTCCTGTCTGAGTGTACAGCTGCACACCAGGAGGCTCCTGTCCAGCGAGGGGATGTCCAGGGTGTGGCGTCCTGCCGGTCCATTGAAGGTGTCCGGGAGGTTCTGGATCAGAATGGCAGACTCCTCCGCTGCCACTCTTTCCCGCTCACCTTCTCGGTCACCTCGGCGTCAGTCAGACGCACAACACCCCGCGATTCTCCTGGACCGGACGGCGTGCGTCTCGTGAAGCCGGAGCGCAGCTCGTGGTGCTCGGTGGTGGCACCAGCCGCAAAGCGTCCAGCCGAACCACAAGATGATCCCACTCCCGCGACGGTCACAGGGAGAAGCACTAGAGCAGGTGCGCAACACATTCGTCACACTCGTCACGTCTCGCACCTGAAACAAGGCAGCCGTCTCCAGCAGCAGTCACGCTCCACGCACACGAGCCAAAGTCAAAAATAGCTTTTACCACCTGAGAAACATTTCTAAAGTAAGGAAAATGTTGTCAAAGGCGGATCTCAAAATGGTTATTCATGCTTTTATTTCGTCTCGCATTGACTATTGTAACTCTGTTTTTACCTGTTGTAACAAGTCAACCTTACACCGTCTCCAGACTGTCCAGAATGCTGCTGCAAGGCTCTTAACAGGCACTTCCAGAACTGCCCATATCACTCCAGTCCTATTTTATCTCCACTGGCTTCCAGTCCAGTATAGGATTGATTTTAAAATCTTAGTGATAACTTTTAGAGCACTAGACGGTCAGGCTCCTCAATATATTACTGATCTTTTAACCCCCTACTCCTCTAACCGTGCTCTCCGTTCCTGCGGTCAGTCCCTCCTGAAAAACCCCAAAACTCGGCTGAAGACCCGGGGAGACGTGTCTTTTCAGGCCGTAGCTCCCAGACTGTGGAACGCCTTGCCTCTCTCATTACGGAGAATGCATTCGGTTGATGGTTTTAAAAAAACAGCTGAAGACACATTTATTTAAGCAGGCTTTTAGCTGACAGCGTTTTAAGGCTCTGACTGTTTTTTTATGATCTTTTATTTCTTCTGTAGTTTTATACTGTTTGGGTTTTATCTTGTTGATTTTATGATTTTACTGTCTTTTGTCTCTTACACCCTGTAAAGCACTTTGTGATTCTGTCTGAGAAAAATGCTATATAAATAAAATGTACTCACTTACTTACTTACGAGCCGCGGAGGAGGCACCTTGGCCAGTGGATACCGCCTCATCGGTCATCAGGGACAGACCCTCGGTGGCCTCGGAGCAGGTGCGGACGCTGTCGAGGACCTGCCCGTGCTCGTCACCCACGCCGGTGGCCCAGGCGGCCGTGTCCGAGGCGGTACACGCAAGCTTCTTTGTCACCTGGAAACAAGAGATTTGAAAAGAGTCAGGACGGGCGAGCGCACTCCGCATCAGGCACGTGTGTCATCAAACCTTCTTTGTTGACTCCATCTTCACGTCGGAGCCAGAGGTGGACGTGATCCCGGCGACAGAACGTGGTGACCGTAGACGCTCAGCAGCCACGCGGGTGATGGAAAGGCTGGCACGGGAGGAGGTGAGGAAACTCGCACGGTGGACGAGGCCAGGAACTGCTTGCGCACGCCCACGTGACGGTTCGCCCTCCGCATCCAGGCATCAGAGTGTGAGGAAACTCGAAGATCCACACATACGTTCGCAACAGTTATAGTTCTCTTCCTTGTATGCGAGTGTGGCCGGAAACAGGAAGCTGTGGCAGGACGGCGGCTGTCTGATGACGCCCGTGGACCACGCCGCGACCTTCTTCTTGCACCTGGAACACTCCAGGTATTCGGTGGCCATGAGGTACCGGTCCGCAACGTCCAACACTCTCCAGACGCTCTTGTACAGCCCAGCCTCGGTCACGGACCCCGAACACGAAGGCCCCGTTCCACACGCGGAGAGGCGGCCGCAGAAAGAGGCGCGTGTGAAGAAGGGCTCGGGGGAGGCAGGAGGCTGGCGATAGATGGGCCGGGGCACTGACGAGACGCGAGCGGTGAAGAGCGTCTGGCCGATCCACCTCTGCTCCTCGAGCGTCAGTACTGCCCCGAGCTGGAGTGTGAACGAAACACAGGAGAAATCAAAACCACGATACTGTGAGGATGCGACAGGCTTACCTCAGCACTGTCAGCAGGTCGAGAGGACAGGGAAGCAGGAGACTCCACCACAGTGGGGACCGGTAACGCAGCCGGAGCACACACAGCGTCGCTCTCCTGTGACGCCTCCAGCAGCTGCTCAGCTGGCGAAGAAACGGATAAAGAACGAGGCATCCAATAATTCCATTCTCGAGAAGTTAGCAGGAGGAGCGAGTGACCCGTGTCAAC
The DNA here is from genome assembly GCA_017309775.1 of Paedocypris sp. Pulau Singkep. NCBI lineage: Eukaryota > Metazoa > Chordata > Actinopteri > Cypriniformes > Paedocypris > Paedocypris sp. Pulau Singkep. The sequence continues at coordinate 24,130 of MU204265.1, forward strand.
AGCAGCGAAGCAGCCGGGGTGAACGCATCACTACAGTACGGGAGAGCAGAGGGTGATTGTGATCAGGCTAGTGAAAAAGGATCAACATGAAAGTGAGCGAGGCGGCAACTAAAGACAGCAACAAGCAGTTAAACAACGACGTCAATCTACAAATGAATAAAATAATTGTACAAACATGTGTAGTGAGTCCATTAGTGAAACGTCCTCCGGTTGATTAGTGATTGAGGACCGTCGTTAGATAAACATGATAGCGAGCGAGGCAGCAAATAAAGACAGCGACAAGTAGTCGATAATCTACTAATAATTAAAATAAATGATGGGGGAAAAAAAAAAAGTGTAGTGAGCCCATTCGTGAAACATCTACAGGTGATTAGTGGGGACCAGATTCGTCACAATCGTTTACTCCAAACTCACCAGGTCGGTTCCCGTCCTTTGCATTTCAAAAACAATTGTCAAAACCAAAACGACAACAACATTAGTCAGTTTGACATTATGACATTTTTGGTGGACACAGATAATGCCCCACCGACTGTTTATTTGTACTTACACTCCTCAATGGCGGCCGTCACCAACTCGTCATCCGTGGGCTCCTTGGGAGAAGGACACGCAGTCCTGACGGAGGCTGTGATGACACGTGATGCAAAAAGAACCATCAGAATGTGCTGATCATTCAGATCATTCGCCTGGCGCTGCTCACTTGAAGGCTTGGGGTCCAGCAGCTTCCTGATGGTGGCCACATCAGGTCGAGAACGCCGTCCAGACACGTAAGAGGACAGAGACCGGACAGAGTCAGGGTACGCGGAGGAGTAGCGGGCAAAGCCGTCCTGCGATCACACAGACAGACAGACAGACAGACAGACAGACAGACGTTTACTCTGCCATCAAACCTCCTTTGGTGTGTTTGGAGTGTTCGGTTGGGCCCTTGTTGGCGATGAGCAGAGACTGAGACCCTGTCTTCTTCCGCTCCTCCTGGTGCGTGGCGGCCAGGTTGACGGCATAGCCCACGTCCTTCTCCAGAAGCCAGTGAAAGCTCTTCCCCTGCTACTTTCCGAACTGGACCTTCCACCTGCTGAGAACGAGAGTGGCATTACCCGGGTCACCTCCCTCAGACGCCACGACAGCCCGGGCCTCGGCCTCCACCTGCTCCTGGGGTTCGGCTCAGTAAGCCTGGCGATCACCGGGATCCTTAAGACTATAAGCCTGAGCCTCGCTCGAGACCTTCAGGATCAGGGTCCCGTTGTCGGCTCTTCTGAACGTGGGGTGATCCATCTATATACAATACAGTAACACAGGTGGTAAAATCTTACACAGAAAAAACACAACTCATTTTACTCATTTAAGGAGTTTTTCCAGGAATACATTAACTGATTATGCTTACATTTAATCAGTATTATTAAGCTGGAATATTTCTTAAATTCAAGCAATAAACAGTTTGTAGTACATTGTTTCAAGCATTTTATTAACACTCATGAGTTGATTTTTTTTCAGTGACATGTCCTGTTCACTGATTACTAATTACTTACAGTTAAACAGCCCATACTAGTTGCAAAAACAATCTGTAAAGAAATAAAACCTTTGTAAGGAAAGATCAGTCAACTTCTGCTTCACACACTTCTGACAGAGCAGAAAGAAAGATCTGAACGAACACACACACACACACACACACACACACACACACACACACACACACACACACACACACACACAGAGTCGAGCTGAAGTGAACGAATAAAGCAAAGAAAACGATGAGTACAGTCTCTACATAATATGTACGGCTTTTTAAAAAAATATTGTAGATTAAATATGCGTTTTAATATTCGAAGCTTGTTATTCGGTCGGACTTGCAGACATGAAAACCTTCGCCACGCGGATGAACTGCAACCAACGAATAAAACACTAAAACACGTCGAATAAACTCTGTGCGTAATGTTTACTGCATGCCATGATTAATGTCGTATTTTAACGTGTTCTCCTTGTTACACACTCGTTATTCGCTCAGATTAATACACATTTAAGCGTCGCCGCGCCGTGACGAGCGAAAATCAACAAATAAAACAGTGAAACACGGCGAATAAATTATGTGCACGACGTACAAACACGGGAAATAAAGCATGTTTACTGCTATCGAACTTTACTTTGCTGTTTCGAATGTTTAAGCTCGTTATTCGCTCAACTTTGCCGATTCTCGCGCCGTGATCTGCCGCTCGTCAGCAAACAAAGTGGAAAGTGCGTGCAAAAACGACAAAAGAAATATGGCCATGCATGTATTTTAACGCTGTAAACTTGTTTAAAATCAAATTAATCTACTTGCCAAATGTCTCGCTCGATCTCCAGACGCTGCGCGTGCACTGAGTGAACGGGATGTCTGACACGCCTCTAGAAGAATCGGCCCGAATCCGCGGCTCCCATTGGACGCCTCGAAGTTGGCCCTCGCCCGCGCTGTGATTGGAGGAACGCACGCAGGGACAACGCCATTGGCGGCTTTTGGAGAATTGGACCCAAATTGGCCCGGAGAAGAACTGAGCAGTGAGCACACGCTTCCCTTCCTCCTGGACATACAGTATATGATCAGTGTTGGCAACGCTCCTGTCTAAAGTTAGGTAGAAATTAAAGCGTTATACGGAGCTGATGAGATAGCCTAATAGCTGAATATTTAACATTTCAAAAAATGTCCTCAATTCCGTTTTTGAAGACAAACGAAGTAAAACTAGCATACAACATTGCATATATTATGTTCTGAACTGCAAACGGTGTATACCAGTTGTAACGCGTCGGCCACGGGTGTCCGCAAAATAACAACGGCGGAGGATAGGAAGCTCACCAAACAACTTTAATGGGCAGTTTCCGTTCGGGCACCCGGTGGAGATGGTTACAACACATTTAAATAAACAAACAAGAACCAAAGATGTAGCCAACACGGCGCTGGAGCCACACGCTCGTCCGAGTTGGTTTTCGGTCTGACGTGACGTCACCCTCGACGTCAGTACGTCACTACGGCTACCTTGCACGTTGCCGTTCCGGCCGTTACACAGTATGTAGTAATTTCATCATTTGATTTGGAATATATTGCTGTTTTTGTTTTAAAAACCACAAGCAAACACAGGTAGTTTAATTTGTGTTAAAATAATCTTTAATGGGGTTGTCTCCACAGTAATTTAGTTCGTCATATCTGTTCATAAATGAGATCACTTTTATTGAATTTCGTTTTTATGAGTCTGTCGTTATAGTGGCAGGCCCACAAGCTAAAGTTTAGGCATTAATATGAAATGTTGTTTTGACTTATTCGAGTTGTTCAGCCTTTGGTCGTGCAATCTATAGTGGTGATATACTTGTTGAAGTTATGAAAGTAGAATATATAACTAATATCTTAGAAGATAAGATTATATAGTATATATTTTTATACACATATATAAAACTAAAAGAAACCCTAAGAAAAACTAATTTGGTCAACTAAATAAAATAGGTTAAACAAAAAGAAAGGAAGGAAGAAAAGACAGAAAAAAGAAAGCAGCTACAGCTGACACGGGGGTCACGGCTCTGAGGCGTTGAACCCACATGCACAGAAGGAGATGAAGCAGCAGGTAATAATCCACAAGGCTTTAATCAGAGGTCTGGCAGGCAAATAGGTTGACAACGGCAATCGGTACAGCAGAGGCAGGGCACAGGGAGAATCCAAAAACAGGCAAGAAGGTCGGCAACGATAAATCCAAACGATCCAAAAGACGGCAGGCAGAGAACGAGAGTCGGGGAAACAGGAAACGAGGTCGGCAACAAGACTTAGACGGGACTTGGAAAAACGCTGGTAAGGCTGGCTACAAACACAGACAAACTGGCATCGAAACAAGGTGAAAGTCAAACTTAAATACATTGGCTGATGAACTAATAATTACAAAACACAGAACAGCTGATCACAACATAAACGGTGGGTCAAGATGGCGGTGACGTGGCGAGGTTCAAAATAAGAGTCCAA
>MU204265.1:28145-41227 GCA_017309775.1 Paedocypris sp. Pulau Singkep
GAACTGTGTTGAACTGAAAGTTTGGTTTGGCAAGAAGAGTCTGATGTTTTGTTGTGATGTAGCTTGAAAATTGGGGTTTGTGTTTAGAGAAAAAGAGCTGCGGTCAAAAAAATGTGTCTTAGCGATTGAGTAAAACTGTAATTTTCAGGTGGTGAAGTTTGTGCTGTTTTCTGACACCATGTTGAGAGGCACAACATCCATGACATCACAAAAGACCATGTTTGTTGGTTTATTTAGACACTTCAGCACCTTCCAGATGAAGTATCTGGTGCACGGCTGTGTATTAATAAACGCAGAAGCAACACAAAAGTACCAGCGTATGTAACCGGTCTTAATCCTTCACTTTTCATGTAGTTTATCGCTGATCCATGATTCCAATCGGTCACAAAGCCTGATCAACACAAACTGTTGTTCCCTGCTAAGGAAAGATCAGCTGTTGTGTTTCTGCATTCACTCTAGATAAGCGTCTGAGGAAACTGTTTTAGTCTCTCTACTGACACTGGATTATACTGTAACACTTATCTCTTCGCTTGAGTTGACACTATAATCAAAGGTGTAAGTACCTGAAAACCACTTGAGTAAAAGTACAAATGCCTTACTGTATTACAAGCTACTAGTCACCAATTACAAGATTTGAGTAAAAGTCGTTAAGTAAAAGTATTCAAGTATTTGACTCATACTGAATTTAGGCTAAAAACAAACCAAGAAACAAATCACATGCTTGTTAAAAAATATTTATTTATATATAATTTTTTTTAAAGAATATAATTAGAATATAATTTAGGTAATTTAGCTATCTAATACAATTTTATATGTTTAATTTGTACATAATATGTGACTTAAGAGAACATTTTGATCACCGCAAGACAGCAAACGGTACAGAAATGAAAGCATAGTTATAAACGCTAAATGGATTTCAGAAAAGAAAAATGCATTTACAAGCTTGTCTTCATAGAAACTATTCATTTCCTCTTTCACTTTTAATTCTTCTTCAATTTCGGGAAAGAAAAATTAGGTCAGAGAAAGGCTGGCATGTGCACTATGCAGTTTAAAAAGCAATCCCCCGCAATATATGAACACTTTAAAAAAGGTTGCTGGTAAAGTTTTAAATGGATTAAATCATTATAAACTATCTGGGGGAAAAAACTACCTGTTTGTTCTTTAATTCTTTTGATCACGTGATGCTGTTTAAAAGACAACTTTTTCACTAATTGCGCCAATTGTCCAGTAGGGGTCGCCAATTGCCTATGCTGTGACTTAGTCTCGTTCAAATTGCAGTTTTAAAATGCGGCTAAATATGTTCATTTCCTAAATTTTTTTTTTCGAAAACTAGATTTGTATTTGTAAAACCGGATTATTTTTCGTAGTACAGCATAAATATGACCCTAATTTGTGTACAATATGTGACTGATTTGAATAACAGATTGACCAATCACGGCAGGAGATCACAGTTCAGATTCCGAAAGGTTATCTTTGTCTCTTGTAATGCTCTTTTTTTTCCTATGGATTTAAATTTTTACTTGCTTATTTACCTGCTATATTTATACTTTTTATAAGGTTAAAAGACCATTTAAAATAATTACATCAATTAATACTAAATACAAAAACATTAGTGTAGTTTTAAGCACAGTATGAAAAACTATGAATTTAATTATTGTCACTTTAATTTAATTAATATTACAGGGAATCTCTTTATCTAACCCTGCGAATCTTGAATTTACAGTTTTATGCGGGAATATATGCCTCAACCTCATTCTACCCCCCTTTTTACACCTCAATCCTATACATTAACACCTTAATCCTACATTCTGGGAACCTTTTGTTGATTTTTATTGATTTTATTATTGATTTTTATTTTTTTAACATTTCATGTCTCGTACACTGGTATGGAAATGAATAACCAATTGTTGACCAAATAAATATAAACTGTAGTAGATATGTATAGATTTTCATTAGCATATAGTGGGACGGCATTAGAGTCTTAGGTTATAGGCTTTTATTTCAGCTTGCACGTTCTCCTGGTGATTGCGTTTCTTCTAGGTCTCCTGTTTCACCCAACAGTTCGAAAACAAATGCAATGGTAGACACACACACTAACCCGGAGCAGTGGGCCACCATTGAACATACTACTACCATAAAAAAAATCAAACCCCACAATGTCTGCTTGCAGCTGTATTTTTAAAGAGTCATTTTTTGTGTGCGGAGCATCTTCTGAGATGCGAAATTGATGTTGCCTCCTTAAAACGTCCTCAATAATGTCTCAGACACGGAAACGCAGCCAGTTCCCCGAGGCTTGTGAGGAAATATCTAATGAGTTGAGATGGTAGATTTATGTTTCTGCAGCGAGATCTGTTTTCGGAGGACACTTTCCCTCTCTCGACAGCTCTTACGACACGCACAACATCTGCTTCCAGCGCTCAAGCCCTCTTGAGAAACACTTTAATGCTCAAGCTCATCTGTACACAGATGCCACAGCTCTTCAAAACACACTGAACTGGACCACCGCGGTGGAATCACGACAACCACTGACCGAGATGTCAGTGGTGTACAGTGCTTGAGTAAATGGACTTTACTTACTTTACTTAAGTATTTTTGGCTACTGTTCTTGTAATGAGGAACAAAAACATAAGCCATTTTTATTCTCTACTAAGACTACATTTTTGATTGAGTATGTCTTTTTACTCCACTACATCTGAAAGGACACTTACGTTACTTGCTACATTGTGATTGAGTGTCTGTACATTTTACTCCACTAAATTTGAATGGACACTTACCGTTTCTAGTTACATTGTGACAAGTCGGCATCTTTTCCTACAGCGGTTAATTTCTTGTAGAAATGAGGTGATATCGACATCTGCAGGATATTGAAGGTACCGGATGCAAAAAAAAAAACTGCAATGCAAAATGTTAATGTTTTGGTTTGGTTTACAAAATGTAAATGTTTTGGTTGTTTTTATGCAAAAGGTGGAATATTTCATTGTATGCTTTAGCATTGGGTGTTGTGCATTGCATTTCTCAAAAGTAGGTCAGTCAGGTCCCTAACATTGGCCCAAATGCGTTTCTGTGAGCTGATTGGACGATCGAGCTGTCAGTCTCGAGCCCCGACTCAGGTTTGCACCAGGTGTTTAATTGGGGATTCCACAACCTGTGAATGGAGAGAGTAATTCCTGTGCTGTTCCTGGGATTCCTGTGCGGGTTAATACTGCAAACTTTGGATTTAACCTTCTCAAAGGACATATTTTGAAAGATCACTTTTGAAAGCCTTGTACGATCAGCTTTGAGACTAAGGTAAGGAAGCTTACAATTTTGATTTTGATGTTGATTTTGTGATTCAATAACTTGTGGAGCAAACACCAATAAACCACAACTGGTGTAGAAAATGCTTTGAGTTATTTCCACACAAAACTTAAAATTGATCAGCCTCTGGTTGGGCAACACAAGGCAAAACAGCAGGAGAACTTGACACATGTCAACGTCAATTAGTGGTTGCACATTTTTGCACATTTGAGTTTGACTAAGACTGACTTTTTGTTCCTTTTTTAATGTATTTTGTTCGGCCATTTGGAACATCGAGGTGTTATTGATAATTTCTGTATTGGGGAAAAAACCCTCATTTCTTGTTTTCACATTTCTTTGTGTTTTTTGAGCATGAACTCAGGACGAGTAAAATACTTAAGTTATTTTAAAATTGGATACTTTACGACTTTTACTCAAGTCTTCTTGGAATTGTTCATTTGTAATAGAGTAATTTGTACAGTATATTTGTACTCGGTACTCTTTACAACTCAGCTAACCGTGCGTCTTAGCTTATAATGTCGAAATGAACGTATTAGAAGAGTAAAGCCCAGTGGGACGAGATATTTTTAAGCTGAAATTCTATAATAGATCGGAGAGGCGCATAATTGTATTTGCCGGGAAAAATACAGCTAGATTTGTTCAGTTTTTAAAAAGTGAGTAAAAGCACATCAAGGCACTGGTCCTTGAAATTAAATCATTGTCTTTGCTGCACTACGGGGACGAACGGGGAAAATTAATTTCCCCTCCGTTACAGTGTTTGTGATTAAAAGTTTATAATCGCGTGGAATTCATCGCCGCCTGGCATAATTAGCATTTCTTTTCTGTGTTCACACCTGTCTGCGAGCCGGAGAAGATCAGGTCTGATGTGTGTCTGGGTTTAATTATTTCTGGAGCAACAACAGGCCGAGCGCGCGACGGTTTTGACAAACCCAGCAGGAGGAGAAGCTCCGTCCTTAACAATCAGCCACATGCCACATAAAACTGTCATCTCTCTCTTAACGTTCCTCTCTTTTCCGTTCTTTTTTTCCACGTTTCATCTGCTCCCCCACGGGGCTGGTGGAATATGGATGGATTCATGCTAGCAAAAACAAAAATAACCGAAAAGATCGGTGAGGAAAAGATGCTTTACAGACCTTCTCGTCGCAGCTTACTGACATTTTACTACAGCTCAGGAATCTATTATCCATGAAGTCGTTGCTCACAGGTGACAGGCAGAGGATGCCGAATCTGAGGGCTTTTCTGCCGGAAGAACTTAGATTATAAACAATTCATTTCTATGGAGATCAATCATTCATAGCTGTGAAAGTATTACAGGGTGACTCCACACAGATTCTCTGTAGAAAGGTCTGGGTTTCAGAGTTTGGCCACTTTTATGGTCACGGCATGAACGTCTCCAAATGGAAGTTCCTCAAGATGAATGTTCAGGCAGGAGTATTTTACAAATATTAATTATCTATGTGCTTTATCAACTGTCAGCGTTCTTTTTAATGAAAATGTTTGTGGTCACGTGAACATGTTTGTTCTTCGGTTGGCTTTGTGGGACTTTTTTTTTTTTTTTTTTTTTTTTTTTTTTTGAGTAAATGAGTAGCCTACATTATTCAATGTGAGGTGATAATTCCAATTTATTATGATAGAAGTTTTATCTTTAGTGAAAAAAGTTGTAGCTAATTCGTTTTTGCCATCAGTAGGTGTTTGGTACACCAGATCAAGGGTTCGATTCACATGGAAAGCAAGAAGTTGTTGTGTTGTAAAGACTGTAATGACTAGTGAGTCGCTTTGGATAAATGCGTCTGAAGATACTAACAGGTAAATGGCTTTAAAGTGACTTAGGTGTGGACAGTAAACCGGTATGAAAGTGACAACCGGTATTGAGATGAGCCACGCCATGGATTTTGCAATACCGTGGATACGTCACACATTCATGAATTACATTTTCATGCACCTATTTAAACACTTTAACACAGCATAACACGTTTGTTTTGTCACAACTTCTTATGACACAATGACATTGCTAATCTAACACAGAAAGCGTTGCAACAGGCTGAATTAATAGATCACCGATGTCTGTGTAATGTGTCTTTGACAGCTGCTCTACTAAGAAAGAGATACGTAAATACGCGCGCACAGCGCTGTTTCTGTTCATTATTTTTTTTTTTATTTTATATATATATATATATTTTTTAAGTCGTTTGTAAACGTTGATTTGACATTAGCGTCAGGCTTTGTCACGGAGAGAAAGAAAGCTTGACTCGTTGGAAATTGTGACAACATTTACAAACGAGTAGCAGAAACAAAGTTGCCGCTTCTCTCTCTCTCTCTGTATCAAAATACCTAACAAGTTTAAATATTTACTTAAATAAAATTAGAACACACATTTTGTCTACCAATAATGTTATTAAAGTCTACTAAAATTACTAAATTATACCCCCATACCGTGATGTGAATTTTCACTCATACCATATCAGTCTTTGCGTTGGCCTCGGACTAAGAAAAGTGCTATAAAAATGAAGTGAACTTGAACTTGAACTTTAACCACCAATTTGCTCATATAATTACATTTTCTTCACAATACTTACGATTTACAATATACAACTTTACTTTCTGTTGCTCCACCACTGCAGAAACACAAGACAAATAAAGTGTTTTTTGATGAAGAACTGAGACGGCAATTAGACGTAGAAACCGCCATTGCTTCCTTCTGACTCCAGCCTTGCAAAATCTCAGCATTTATTGGCATTCAAAGTTACTAATCATCAATCAGATAAAATGTACCTATTTTAAACAATGAATATTATGAAAAATGTCTTTCAGAGAAGATACACGCCCATTTTTCAACACAACCTAAATGCATCGTATAGTCGAACGATAAAAAAAACAACGACCATAATAGTCATTTTAAGAAACAAGCTGTGGGCCAATAGAGGGGCTTCTATTAAACAGTGCAGCACGAGAGACGTGAAGTAATATTTGTTGCCACAGTGATGGATGTGAGCGTGCAGAAGCTGTGATTACCGCGGTCCGGAGGCTTTAAGCACACATCCATTAGCCCGTGGTTTAGACCCTTAGTGCTCCGGTCGGCCCCTCCATCAGCCACAGAAGGTGTTTATCACACAGAGGTCTCGTGCTTCCTCCTGTGGTCCCCATGGAAACCGCTCTGTTATCGCTTTTGTTCTGAGATACGAAAAATGATTTTTCACGTGGGTGATTATTACAGGCACAATCTTCTTTATCCCTCGTTCTGCGGAGCAATCATCCAGCGTAACCTTTCTGCAGATACACATCCGACCCACTGCTCGCTGGGTACCACACGCCCTCGTCTCCAGTGCAGGAACAGTCGGGCTTCGCTGCTCACAAAGTTTCAATAATTCCCTCTCGCTTTCGGGATGTCGATAGCTCAATATTGGCATAATCCTGGTGGCAATGGAATCCGTTTGGCAGTGGAGTTCACCTTTAAATCGCACAATGGATGGAGCAGAAAGTCTGTGGCGTCCCCAGCTGATCTCTGCTGAAGTCGTGGTGGGAATGAAGTAGCTATTATGGGATGGAAGAGGCGAGAGATAGGACAGGCGGATTTATCAGTCGAGATGTCCTTTCAGAAGTCATTTTGAATGGGGAACTTTATCAAATGGGGCAAAATTTATCAGCGAGTCCCAGAAAGTTAAAGCTCGTCGTGTAAGTGGGTTCAACCTTTCTGGTTTTTATAACCGAAGTGATGGACATGAAGAGCGTGAGACTGAAACAGAGTGAGGATAGACCCACACACTCCATTATCTCCAGTCGGAGTGACCCACCTGTCTGATAAAGTAATAGACTGTGAAAGAGGGATTAAGCTGTTTGGAGAAAGACATTTCAAAGTGCAAAGTAGCTTGAGACTTACACGGACGAGAATGAATGACATTTCTGGCGCTTTACTTTCAGCTGATACATTCTGGCCTGTTGGATTTAAAACATTAGAAATAGCTTTACAGTATTTTACAGCTGAAGATGTTGGGAGTGTAATGATGACTTAAACTTCACTGTTGTTTATTTTTTGCCACTGAATCCCACTCGCTTTAATCCATCTATCCATTTTTGAGCGGCTTTTGTTTATTCGTGGACAATCAGCACAAAAACAAACACACACAAACACACACACACACACACACACACACACACACACACACACACACACGCACGCACACACACACACACACACATCTGCTTTTCAATTTTAGGTCACAGGAGCTGTAGCCAATCCCAGCAACTCTAGACTTTACAGAGCGGGACACACAGACACACACATTTATACTATCACTCGCACTTGAACAATTGAAGACATATTTTTGGATGGTGGAATACAATTGGAGACCTAGAGAAATATAGAAATATTTTTATATTTCTATTATTATTTTTGTTCATAATTTTAGGGGAATTTTAACTCTCATAATTGCTCTTCTCCAGGAGTCACATTCTATCATTGTTTTTGCACTTTTATTTTGTTAGATTTGCTCGCTACACAATTCCATCACTTTTAGGGTTTTTTGCATGAATATGAACTTGATTCCATTCATCCATCCTTCCTTCCAACTGTCCGTTCTTCCTTCCAGCCTTTCATCAATCATTTAATAATTCCATCCATCCATCCATTCTTCCTTCCAGCCATCCATCAATCCTTTCATCCTCCCAGACATTCATCCATCCATCCTTCCATCCACCCATTTCTCCATCCATCTATCCATCATTCAATCCATCCATCCTTTCTTCCAGCCATCCATCGATACTTTCATCCTTCCAGCCATCCATTCTTACTTTCATCCTTCCATCTATCCATCCATCCATTCTTCCTTCCAGCCATTCATCAATCCTTTTATCCTTCCAGGCATTCATCCATCCATCCACCCATCCATACTTTCATCCTTTCTATCTATCCATCCATCCATCCATCCATCCATTCATTCTTCCATCCATCCTGAGGCTGCATTAGACACATCCTGAGCTGTGCAGAAGAACAGGAGGGCAAGTTTAATCTCTTTGCCTGCACATCATTATGACAAAGTCTGTAATTTATATGCTAATGCCAAAGGTTAAAAGCATCCTCTGTTTTTGCTTCTTAGATGACCACCAATGATGCTCCACATGCAGTAATAAAAATCCACATTTTAGAAATTATTATAGAAAAAACACTTTGAGACAAGTAGTCATTTATATGGCTGTCGGTTGAATCTGCGTGGTGTGTTATAGCCCAACGCTATTCAGCTCGTCAGAACCACATCCTGTTGCTCTAAAAAAAGGCTGTGGCAATCTGTGAGAATTAAATAGTGTGCGACTCATTGTATTTGTTGTTTGTAATTACAGGTCGCCTTCCACTCCTGCCCTGATGATGAATAAAAGGGTGGCTGCTGGCAGGGGATGAGGAGTAAATAAAGCTTAAGTACTGCTTCAAATAAACCTCTCTCTACCTGAGGAGTAACGCCAAGAAAAACACACACGAGAAACACAGTCACGGCGAGAGATACAAAAACTGAGAGAGAGAGGGAGAGAGAGAGAGAGAGAGAGAGAGAGAGAGAGAGAGAGAGAGAGAGAGGTTTAATTTCTGAAATAGATCAAATCGTTCATCTGTGAGATTTGATTGACTTTGAACTAGATCATTTGTATGCGACTGCCCACTGCTCCGTGCTTGTGTGTTCACTTTACTGTGTGTATACTTCACTGTTTGGATGGGTCTAATGCAGGGCTAAAGTTGTGGTAACGGTCTCACCATTTCTGACTACTTTCCTTTTTAAAAATAGATAGTTAAATTTGGAGCCCCGCAAGTCTCAGTGTTTGGCTCGGTCCTATTGTTGTTACAGCTCAAAATATATTGCCACTTTGAATAAGGAAAATTGAAACATAGTATATAGGCCAGCATAGCCATCAAAGCTGCTCTCACAAATGTCTAGCCTGCTTCTGAAACATATGGTGGGAACATTAACGCTTTGTATCAAATATGGTCTTTTCTACTTGATCTTGGCTGGTTACATATTTGATTAGTCCACACTGAGTTATATGACACGAAAGTTCATTCCACAGGTTCAAATAGTGAATCAATAAGATCATTTTCTGATGGTCATAAATCCCAAGGAGGAACTTTGGCCCGTTCTTTGTCTTCCAAACACCTGATTGAGATTAGAAAGCTTTGTCCTGCTGCGTATTAAAACTACTTTTCTTCTCTTGAAAAAGAACTACAGTACATTCATACTAAATTCTTCACACATGCTTTCACTGTTTGGCAAACATATCTTTCAATCTCAATTTCACACACACACACACACACACACACACACACACACACACACACACACACACACACACACACACACACATTTGCTCCGTGTTCTCCTTATAATCTGTGTCTGTTTATTTTTAAGCAATCACTTAAATTAGTCAGATGAGTGATAGTTGAAGCCAATCAGATTTCTTGAACATTAATATTTACCACCATAGTTTATGAAAATGTACAATAACGCTCAGCATCACTGGAGTCATGACACATTCTGAGATCACTATCTAACAAAAACCACCGATGTTAAATATCTGTCATTCAATTTAGATTTTCAATTTAGACATTCAATTTGCACTGTGGCCATAGCACTTATCATAACCTCAGACAAAATTAATCTTCATCAAATTTCCATGTACAGCACAATTGATGCTTTCTGATTGACCTGACGTGTACTTTAGATGCAAACGAGAGAACGGATATGTCACCAACCATTGAGAGAGCAAGAGATAAGACCAAGTCCCAAGATCTCAGAGAGCACACAGAGGCTCGTGTTTCAGAGAAAAGACGACACAACCAGCTTTTCTCCCAAGAAATGTATCCCAAACTCAGCCCAATCATCCTCAAAGGTTTGCTGACTGCATGGCGGCACACATCTCCAATCCGATTCTTGCATGCTCATATTGATTTTCTTAATCAGGCAACAAATCTAACAAAAAGAGATTTTTCCCTCAAACTTCCTAATGAAAGGACTCAGCACAGCGCACGAAACAGAAACTCGATGAGAGATTGTTGCATCAAATTATCTTCGGACTAATCAGATGTGTTAACAGGCAAGTGAACATGCTTCACAACCAGTTGAACAAAGAATGAACTGACAAACCATACCCTTTATTACAGTTTGTTCAGTATCGTTACAAGGACTTAAATAAAAAAAAATGTAAATCTTGATGAATTCAAAGATACACTTGTAGTACATAATTGAAACACCAGGTGACAGCAATTAACTGATCCATTGCTTTTCCACAGTGACCACTAGGGGAGCCACTCCAAATTTGGAAACACATTTTTTTGTATTTTCATACAATAACTAGTTCTTAAGGTGTAGGGGAGAGAAAGGTAAACATTTCTACTCATTTTTTTAAGTGAAGGGTTGTCTGGTGAGTTTCTTGAATGTGGAGTGGTGAATTTTTGTGATTGAAATTTTAACTCGTTCCTTTAGAGCAGATTGTATCCCAGGAGGAAAAAAATACTGATAAATGGTTTAGTTTGATGAGTAGATTGAGAAAGAAATTCTCCTTTTAAAGAAATTGCTTGTGGATGGCACTTCTGCTAAAACAATAATTGTCTTTCACTCTCTTCCTTGGCCCCAAAGAGACCTTTCCTCCTGTATTACTATGGACAGCGATGGAATCAGTTCTGTATCACTCGGGAGAAGGACAGTGTCACTTCTGAGAACTGTGTAGCTTTGAGATAAAATGTGCTTGAGAAAAAGACAGTGTCACTTCTAGGCTTCTTAGATAATAGATGTCGTCCTCTGGTATTCCCTGACAACAGAACATACAAGACGGTTCAAACTCCAAACCAGACACTGAATCAGAATAAGAATCTTTTGTCTTCACAATTTGAGGACGTAAAGCCTCATAAGATAAAGACTTTGCCATTGATTCGTGCACCAAGTACTTTGTTATCTTCTCATCTTGCTATCAGAGTTATTGTAATTCACTCGATTCTTTGGGTAGAGAAACATCAAAATTATTGTGTGTGTGTGTGTGTGAGGGATTGAAGGGGGATTCCATCATGGTCTTCATAGACTTCAAATGTAAGAGCCTTCTAGCCTCATAACAGAGGGTCAGAAGGTCCCACAGTGGAAGAGCAGGAGTCAGGACTCTGCTCACACTTTCAAATACTGCAGGTAGATTACGCCTCATATTCTGACCACAGAATCTATTCGCTTGGTGCAAAGATGATGGTTCCGTGTCTGCAAGCACCTCTGACACCCTGGGTAGACCACTTTATTAGAAGAAGAGCCTTTTTTATGAAGCTTTGCAGAGACAGTCATGATGCCCCCCTTATTCAGTCCGATGGCAAGTAAAAATTGCAGAGACACAAACCAACAGTTACGTAACTTACTCTTGCTCCTGATGCAGGATGCGATCGTGGCACTATTACTGATCATATCCAAGACTTAAGTTTGGACTCAACAGAAGAAAACATCTCAACAGGGTTTGCATCAGCCCTCAGACACGACTGCAGGATACAGGGAAAGCCGAGTTGCTGCAAAACTGTACAGGGTATTTTCAGAGTAATAAAAATGGTAAAGAAGTCTGACCCTGATGCTTCACCGGCCAAACAAGCTCAGCAGAGTGGAAAATTGAGTTAATCTGAAATAATAAATGCCCCCGTGCACCAAGCCATGACCACTGTTACGCATGTAGGTGCAAACATTACCCTCTTTTCCAGCGACCTTCAGGACTGTCATAGCGCAAGTTAAAGATGGTAATAAAACAGATAAAGATTATGTCAGAGGCATCAGAACCTAGCCAGATCTTCACATCAAAGCTACTACAGCAATAGTTTCAGCAGTGGGTTCTACAGACAGAGCAAAGAGAACAAATAGGTTCAAGTGTTCATGCATCAAAACTCTGACACCTTTGTAATACTCTGATGTCTGAGACAAATGTGGATGAAAGGAGAGTCAAGGGAAAACTTACGCAATAGTAGATCAACATGGTCAAAGATGATCATTCAAGGTACCAACACACTTGTCTCGAAATAGATGCCACACTTTTTGGGTCACCGGAATTCCGTAGAACTGCAAATTTATGTGTTTTTGGGCATAGAACCAACATGGCTACACCTGCCAAAGTTGGTTGAAATTGGCACAGACAATTAGTGAATGGTACTTCAGTGAGGAATATGGATGACAAGGCTGTCTCCAGCAATGGAAGCTTTCATTGAAGATGATAATGGAAGCTGGGGTGACTAGAAACATATTTATTGTCCAATCTCTGCTCTTGTATACACCTACTAGAACACTTAGGTTGTCAAGTATATAAAGGCAAAATTATGGCTTGGGATTCCTTCTGCACTGGTAGACCAGATTTTCTTCTCAGTGACAAAAGATGATCATTCAGGACAAACTGTCTTGGGTGCCTGAGATGTGAGTGGAAGATCTTCACACTCTCTTGGTCAAAAGCGTTTCTATTTAAGCTATTCCAGGACCAGGCCTGTGCATGAGGAGATGGTTGAGCTATTGAGAACATCAGTACATGCTAAAGCTACATTAGGTCAGTTATTCCCCAAGCAAGGTGATTATTCTGTATTCCTTTTGCAGCCAACATCGGTTGTTACCCGTAAATAACATTAGGTTGAGTTTGTTTTTGTTCGTTTGTTTAAAATTCCTTCCGTGCAGAACACACACTTCACACATTTGAGATTTGTTGAACAGTTGTAGTTTTTTACTGATAGTTACGATGAAATGCGCTCAAATGCGTTCAAATGCGGTCAAACTGAAAATACAAATAACTAAATTAGGTTTCATTTA
>MU204265.1:41252-74740 GCA_017309775.1 Paedocypris sp. Pulau Singkep
GTTCAAACCTAAAATTGTTCTCCTTAACGCAAGAGACAGGTCAACACGCACAGTACATGTCCTTGGTACTACCGTCACAACTCATACAAACTACATCTACCAACCTCTTCCAACCTTTCTAACCCCTTGCACAGTCAAAATGGCCTGGCTTTTAAAGGCCAGTTTTCCCGCCTAAACAAATTGGGAAAAACCATGTGCTACAGAGGGGGAAAAAGAAATAACTAAACCTTACAAAATCAATCTTAAACAGTAGCACAAGACAAAAAAACCCAAATATAAATAAATCATGAATAAATTAGAATTTAACCAAATCAAGTGACAATACATACATATCCAATGAAACAAGACAAAAACAACCATCACCCACTACTCAAAATGGGCTCATCCTTAAACCTATAAAATGGCGGACAGAAAGGCCACGCCTCTCTTTGCCCAAACACAAAAGTGGTAAGTCTGCGGTGTCTTACATTTTCTAATAAAAGCCGTTAAACAAAAATGTATGAATTCTCTTTTCTGCAATTTGAAAACCTTTAGTGATCTGACAAATAAAATGTTGACTGTAACAAAACAATAGTGGGTAGACCAGTAAAACATTAACCTGTTGCTGTGATGACTCTCATCATCACAGTGACAAAAGATGATCATTCAGGACAAACTGTCTTGGGTGCCTGAGATGTGAGTGGAAGATCTTCACACTCTCTTGGTCAAAAGCGTTTCTATTTAAGCTATTCCAGGACCAGGCCTGTGCATGAGGAGATGGTTGAGCTATTGAGAACATCAGTACATGCTAAAGCTACATTAGGTCAGTTATTCCCCAAGGAAGGTGATTGTTCTGTATTCCTGTTGCAGCCAACATCGGTGATTTATTACTTTACATATTTTCAGAGAATTGTGAAGCATCTTGACATTTGTAGTGGCCACGTTCCAGCCATACTTGCCCCATATCTTGTTAGCTCTGGGCTACTTAGCTCTGCCGTACGAATGGAAGGCCTGGCAAACTGCCGAGAGTAAAGCAGTAGTGTTCAGCTGGGTCAGATACCTGACAAGAGCTGGGTAGAGCTGAGGTAGGTTAAAGTCAATTCAGGGAAGTGCACAGGTATTACACGTCCATTTGTGCAATGTTGAAGGAGTAAAACGAAAATTAATGTTTCAGGATGGTACTGCTGTGACAGTTGTGGTCCAGTGGTTATATGGAATAACTGCAGAGCACCAATATCGATATTGCCCCTAGTGGCCACATTGACAATCACACACACTTGACTTTACAGAGCATCATTTTAATACATGCCCCTAGTGGCCACATTGACAAGCAGACCGAGCTGTTAAGCATTTTTGTCTATAAATAAGCGTGAAGTTGAAGGCTACAGTTTCTAAAATTGTTCATTAGAATGTCTTTGAACACCTTTGAAAGTCTTACACAGCGCAACAGTAATAAAACCACGGGGAAACCGAACACAAATCTGTTTTGTACATTTATTCCAACCATGTTTTCAAGATTCCATAAAATCACAGGATTTAACAGACCAATAACGGCTCCGATTAAGATTGACATTTTGATTCAAAGAATAGAACACTAAAAAACAAGAGTTTTCGCATAGGATAGAAGAATATATTGTGTATGAATATTGTGCTATTTTATATGTAACCATAATAGATCAGCGTTGCAGTTAGGAGGCTGTATGGATGGATAGATGGACAGACAGACAGATAGATAGATATTTCCCACACGACAGGAATTGATGTATATGTTCATTTACATGTCCACACTCAGGTTTCCCACTCTATGGTCCAAAAAGCAATCCAGACATTCAGAACTATAAATACAAATGACAAAAACATCTTGAGAGCAGCAACTAGAAGAATAGAGGTCTGTGTGGTAGAAAAGTAATGTCTTCACCGGCTGTCTGAGCGCGGTGTAACTCTAGAAGCTGAGGCCGAGGTTTGGAGCTGAACATGTCGTGAGTCTGTGGAGTTCCTCTCTTCCATTCTGACCTGGAGAACATGTTCTGACTGACAGCCTCTTCCATCAGGAAACGGCTCCTCGTGTGATCTCACCACAGACTGATGAGCTTACCAGATCATCTAGAAGCCATCACCACATGCCCTTTGACCTCTATGTTTAACAGCTCATATATGAAGACGGAACAGTCCGGCAGTGAAGAACGAGTGGAAAACGGATCCGGCTGAGATGCTGCAGATAGATTAGCAGGCGTAGAAATGGCCCCTGCGGGAGCATAGAGGGCTTCTCAATGGGGATATATGATTATGTTTGCACAGCTTGTTTAAGTGGTTTAGGTTTGAAAGGATCATAGCAAAATCACCAAAGCTCAGTCACATTTCAAGAGAACTTAATCTCTGACTCCCAGCATTCTCGGCAGTGAATGAGTGTGTGTGTGTGTGTGTGTGTGTGTGTGTGTGAGCGCTCACTCTGTGCGTGTGCTCAAGCCTGTTGGCAAAAGTGTGGAGTAATAAATCCCAAAGTTAAACATCCATGATTTAATCCACATCCTGTGTTTGTTCTCAGTACATTCAAATTCAAATCCCATTTACCAGTTTCGCTCAAATGCTTCATCAAATGTAGATTCGAAGCCAATCAAGTTCAGCTTCATAATTCTACAATTTCGGAACGATGCGAGTAAAATACACACATTTTCGGAACCATGTTTCCATTTCTGGGTCACATGGAGTCAATCACAGCAACTCTGGACCAGAAGGCGGGACACTCCTTGGAGCGTAGGCCAACCAATCACAGAGCGGGATACATACACACAGGCGATTTTCGACACTCCCATTTCCTCACTTTTAGCCGAATTGGGCAAACTGGAGACCCAGAGGAAACCCACGCAAGACTCCACCCGGGTCTCAAACTTGCGTCTGAAGGGGTCTTTACTGCTCCGAACAGCCCCCTACGCCCCAATGCAATTAAAACTTTAACGTAATTGCAATTTAGTGCTTCCGAGCAAAAGACTAATGCGATTTCAGCAGGAAATGGTGGTAGAAACCCAGCAGACCTGTCAGATAATTGTTCGCTTCAGCTCGAATAAATTCAAAGCAACTTTATCGTAAAGCACTTGGGCTGCGAGGGATTCGCCAGCGAGCTATTTAGCCAATGACACGGCTGCTCGCTTCAACCCAACCTGTTGAACCACAACACCCCCCCACCCCCCACCACGCCAGACATCAAAGACCCCCATCAACAAATGGAAGTGCAAAAGACTTACATGAAAGCTTGATTGTAGATGAAGCAGCTGATTATAATTGCATTTTGGATTCAATGGTTTTTTTTCCCCCTCTCTTTCCTTTCTAATCGGGCGGAGCGCCAGCGTTTCTCTCCATCGTTTGCTAATGCGCGAGAGCTTTCTCATTAGGATTCAAGCACGACGCTCGCTAACTTAATTAAGCATAAGATAGACATGCGTATAGATCCAGTCTGATCTCAATGTGTGCCAGCCCACGTTTGGCCTCTCTTCAAGGGTTTGCCATGATGGCGTGACAGTAGGATGTCTTGTCAGCTCCGACTATTTCTGTGCCACTTACTGAGGAACGTAGATGTTGTACAGAAGAGCAGAAGCGGAGGAAGATGCTTTTATTTTGCTTTTCTGTCTGGTTTTCATCGTCCGTCATCTCTAAGTGTGGCTATTATATCCGTGCGGCAATATTTCTGCCGCTCTCAATGACTAAACATGACAAATGCTCATTTATTAAGAAAGAACTGTGTTTACCTGACACCGTGGGATTTAAAGAATTGTAGAAAGCGTCTGTTATAATCGTGTTAACTTCACTGTGAAGAAAAAGCTGAATGTGGAGGAGTTGATGGATGTGTGAGTGTCCATCCGTGAAATTTGGCTCTGGACAGTTTTATCTGGCAACCCTGATTGAAGCTTTTTATAAATCGGCCCACGAGTCTGGTAAAAGCCTTGTCAGATGCAAACTAGGTAAACGTTCTGTATTGACCTGTAAGTCTTTACTTTGAGGACAACGCTTCCCAAGCTTTACAAGTTTGTGCTTTTAATATGGACATCACATTTAAATCACTGTTGAGCCTTTTCCAGAAGGCCAAATTCCCAAAATGGTGGATGAAATATGCTCATCAGACACGCACGCACACACACACACACACACACACACACACACACACACACAGGATTACTTTGTGCGACTGGTCTAGGATTCGAACCTGTGACCTTTTTGTTGGAGCCACATTAGGTGACAATTGCACCGTATCTTCAGTTCCTTCTAGAAAATAAAGCCCATTCATTCAATGCATTTTCTTGTGTATCATTTATATAACGTGACATTGATTTAATTGTTTTTATTTTCATTGTTTTCTCAAGCGGAGAAAAAAAATCAGTTTCTGAACAAAAACATAAACTGACTTGGAATTTAGATTTTAATTAAGATATTTAGTGCGTTTATCAAGCCAATTCTCTCAGTGGATCTTGTCTGCTCCCCTATTCCACCTATTCCAGATGCTTCTCTCCCTCCGGGTATTTTCCGCCCTCTCAATTTAGACAAAAACCGTTACAACGGCCAATAAATCAGCAATAAATCCGCAAGGGGTCGCTGTTGCTTTGCATTGACTCCTGTCTACACATGCTATAGTTATCGCTCATTATTAAATGATTAAAGGCATGTAAATTACCTTTTGTCGTTAAATATTTATTGTATTTTTGTCGAAAAAAAAAATAGGCTGTACCGAGATTCGATTGTCTACCTTAAAATAACAACAGCAGCATTAAAACATATCACAAGCGTTTTTCCCGTTATTTCTGTAAACACTACGCAACGGAGGTGAATGTTTTCCTGAAGTGAGATCTTCAGGACAGTAGGATCTGTGGATCAGTGTGATTGCTCTGCCTGAGGTGATGCTTTAACCCCGATCCTCACTTTGGGCTTTTCAGTTTGTGCGCTGGAGTGGAGAGGAGGAGAGGAGAGGGAAGGAGAGGAGAGGTGGGCGCAGAAACTGACTCCAAACCTCTGGCACCAATTACCTGACCGAGAACATCAGAAGATCCGGAAAACCAAGCGCTTTCTTTCCATCCCGAGACGCGTAGAGATGGAGTGAGAGCGCGAGTCGCGTAAGTCGTGCGCCTCGGCAACTTTTGGGATGCGCCGGATGGTTCCGTTATAAAGGATGCGGCTGCGGATGCGGAGGAAACCGAGATCCTGCTTTACGCACCGGGCTGGAGGAGCTGACGGAAACGCCTTCAGACCAAGCAGACTTTACGAGAGAGAGTAGGAAATTAATCCGACTGCGGACTAATGTATGACGGTGTGTCCAGGGTCCGTCGCGCAACGGCAACCCGATTCCGCATGATGCATCGCGGGATGTCCGGACTGCCAAGTCGTTTGACCTGAAAGTAAAGTAAGCCGACCCTTAGGTGAAGAGAAGACCAGCCATGATGAATGCCTCTGGATGCCGGCCAAGAAAAATAATGGAACTTCGCCGCGTAATTGTGTGATCATCCGTCCGCGCGCAGAGGGATCCCGTTGTTTTTTCGCTGCCCTTTCGCGCCAAACGAGAAGATGGAAGTTCCTCACAAGATGAGGACGAACATGTTGCGTCTTCACGCGCTTCACTTTCTATTACTGCTTCTCAAAGGTGAGTTGGCTTGTTAATTGTTTTTACACACACGGCTTTGGATTTCTTAATTAAGTACGAAAGTGGTATGGACGATTAAAAACGCCATGTCTGTATGTTAATCCTACACGTGTAGATTTTTGAGAACTTTGTTGGTATATGACAAGTGTTTTTTGATTGGCACGCAGACGTGCATCTGGTATGGTTTTATTGATATGAAAATGAAGATCATTGGAGGTGACTTTTATTTTGTATTCACTTTGAGGTTTAATGTTCTCAGTGATGGTTAATCTACTCAGTGTTGGGGTTTAATTTACTCAAAAGAAATGCGATGAGTGGTGGTTTCCACATTGCCTGGAATAAGCTGAGGATTTGACATGGGCCTTGTTCCTTGGGCTGGTGAATAAGGTGGTTCTTTAGTATTCAAAGGTTGTGGATAAACGTACTCATTTTGCTGATGGGGTTCGAGGAATCGCAGAATCCATTATAACTCAATAAGAATGTGTTTGGACTGCATTTGTTTTCCAGTATGGACAGAAATAAGTGAACATGCATTTGAAAAATTTCATTTTTCTCTTATTGCTACTTGAGAAAAATGAATGTTTTAATTGGATAAATTACAGATTTTACCTATTGGTTAAATTGCAATTCATTTTTCAATACAATACTGTAATATGATGTTTGGCCTGCTCTTTATTCCACTGTTCCCTTCATTGCTTTTGGTATTTTCTGGTGAAATGACCATGGAATGTGGATTTTTAAACCTGATGTACACCAGGGCCACACAACATCCATAGTTTTATATGTAAAAAATAACTAACTAAATGTTTAAGGAAAGTTTTGGTTTAGTAGTACAGAGTAGTGCAAGATTAAATCCTGGTCCAGTAGGTACTAGAACTGAGTGTCCTTGAGACACTGACAGCCACAAGCCTGATGCCACTAACTGACTAACTGACTAACGGACTAACGGACTAACAGACTAACTAGCTAACAAACTAACGAACTAAGTAACTAACTAAACAACAAACAAAATAACTAACTAACGACTAACTAACAGACAATATCCAACAAACAATTAACCAGCACACTAGTCTACTATCTCACTAACTAACTAACCTAACCAGAAATGTAAAACTAAATAACTAACTGAATAATTAAACCAGTTAACCAATCCACCAATCTACAGTGAACAAACATACTGACTAACTAGCCATGCAAATGACCAATCTAACCAACTAAATGCTAAACTAACCAATGAACTAACCAAACTTGGTAAATAAATGATATTGTTTCTAAACTAACGTCCAGATTGATTGTACGGCATGTTTTAAAAGTCATTATTTGAGAGATTTGACTGAGGCACATGAGTGACACGTTTAGCGTTTAATGCGAATCGGATTATTTGGCTCGAGAGCTTTTGTGATAAAAGATTTCTTGGTGTGTGTAGCAGACATCACACACTTGTCTTGAGCATTAGAGACACGGACGACCCTCGTGACCAGAAAGACTCAGTTAACGTGAGACTCGCAGTGATGCATGAGCATGAATGGCGGCGTTAACCATCACACTTGTCTCGCCATTAGTTTATTATTTCTCTGGAGAAGAAGACGCTTTTCTCAGGCTTTTATGGCACGTGTGTATCGATGCCATTTAGCATGAAGTGTCATTATTCAGCCACTGAAAAGCTATTTCTTGTTCATTTAGACATTGATTTTTGCTTCATCTCCACCATGTGATTATTTTTGTTGTCGTGTTTGAAGTGACCAAAAATAAAACATGGATATAAAAATATCATTGGCAATCTGTGTACTTGAATGAGCTGCTTTATCTCCAGATGAAAACATCTGACGAAAACAAAGGGTTTTTGAAAGCGACGTTTGCATGTACAGAAGCTGATCCAACAACCTTGCACTTGTTGCGTCTCTTGTTAGTTTCTTCCAGCTTTTTCGTGGCTGTCAACATGGACGCTGCAAGAAATCGTTGAAAATGGCCCGGCGTTAAAGCAGCGCTGTATTGATGAAACGCTGGAAGTGTTAAAAGATTTCACAGTCGATAGTATGTGCGCAGCAAAAAGCACCGGGTCGGCATAATGTCTGCCAAACCGAAAAAACGAGAAGGCCTCCTTGACAACTTGTTAAAAAAAGAACTCCATTATGTATGAGCTTGTCGTTTTCCCCTTTTTTTCCCTCAAATTGGAGTTGCTTTTAGCTGTTGCGTTGACCACCATCTTGCAAAGTGCTGTTGGAAAGTCTGTAAGGCGACGTGGTGACGGTTTTAAATGTATCTGTTGATGCAGAAACTGTAAACCAAAAGAAAGTTGACGTTATTGATCAAACACCTTAAAGAATCTTTCATTCCTCCATCGGATTCTGTTTTTCCATTTTTTTCCATTTCTGTGTCACCGAGAACTAGGCCAATCCCTGCAACTCTAGACTTGAAGGCGGGACTTACCCTGGGATGGTGGCCAATCACAGAGTGGGACAGACATTTATATCGGCCAACCAATAACTTCAGACTGGTCTCTCCCATACGGGCAAAAGGGTGGATTCTGGGTGATGGAGTCGAGACCACAGTGACGTGACAATAGGCAAATGGCCAGACTCTAATTAGCCTGTTATTCTCCAAACAAAACGCAATAACAGTAAATGCGATATGAATACAATATGAATGTAATAAAGATGTGGAATGGAATAAAAGAACAATAGAAAAACAATAAAAAAGACCAAATAATAAAATACAATGAGGTAGAAGTACTTGTAGAAGTACATTAACTTAAGTAAGAAGTGTAGAAGTATGATTAACAAAAATGTTTAAAATGCCACGTTTTCTGACTAAATAGCAGAATCAGCAAGGAAAATGATGTGTGTGTGTGTGTGTGTGTGTCGCTGACTCCAGGCTGCTTCGCTGTGTGTGCTGAGCGATGTAAAAGCAGCACAATCTGTAGCTGTGTTTGTAATACGCCAGAAAGTCAGCATTCTCACTTTAAACAACCTGTTTGTTCCGATAATGTTGCGTCGTTCCAAGAGCAATTTCCCGGCGCGGTCCAGACGTACTGAAGCATGTAAGCTGTAGTTTTATACAGTGAAAAGCATGTTCAGCGCTTCAGCAATCGTCTCACCCGGGACTGAAACCCACCGACTGCTTCATTAGCCCACAGCGCCAACACTGCCCGCTGAGATTACACGCCATTCCAGCGCTGAGACGCGTGTGCTGCTTGATGGAGTGTCAGGTGCTGGTGCCGCTTCCGCTTCGCTGTCCAATAATGTGGCGGCCAAAACTGTTGGATCGGTAAAGTTTCCAAGAGAGCTGTGCCGTCATTTAGCAGACTTCATCCAACTAAATATCTTTTTACAAATCACCATTTATTAACTCTCTCTATTATTTTCCAGTCAAATTGACCCGTGTTAAAAGTAAAAAAAAAAAGTAAGTATTCTTACACTTTGAAACTTCTCCTGCTTGTCTTAGTTAGTGTAATCCACATATAAACATAAAATGGTTCCGTTGACATATTTGTAACGCCCGCTACATGTTTTTGTTACAAAGATAATGTTGCAAAGACAAAATGGAAGGTAAAAAGAGTCAGAAAGATTACAATTGTGCTCTTTGCAACAATGAGACATAATATACCACTGTATTGTACACACACACACACACACACACACACACACACACACACACACACACACACACACACACACACACACACACACACACACACACACACACACACACACACACACACACACACACACACACACAAGCACACATCTTTGTAATATAAACATGTAGCATGGCGTTACATATACGTGAACTGAATCATTATATTTTTTAAATGATTACACCAAATAAGACAAGCAGGTGAAGTTTCAAAGTGAAAAAAAAAAAACACTTAAGTATTTTCAAAACGAGTCAATTTGACCTGAACATAATAGAAAGATTAAATAACGTGCCTGGGTTTCGCTTCTAGCTTTCAGGGAGTGTCAAATAAGCAAGAAATATATATTGTTCACAGAGATGCTTGCTTCCAAAATACAAAATAAGTGGGTCTTGTTCCCGAATGGCACTTTTCTTCTCTTATTTCCTCAAGCACATTAGTGTGTGTGTGTGTGTGTGTGTGTGTTTGCTTGTATGATCCACCATTCTCCAACAAATATCTCTTCTCCGTGCCTCCGGAAGCCCAAGGTGAGAGTGTGAATGAGCGTGTCCGTGTGCTGCTCTGTGATTGGTTGTAAATCCAGGGTATGTCCCGCCTTTGTTCTCAGAGTTGCTGGGATTGGCTCCAGCTCCCAGTGGAAGCTGAAAAATCGGAAAAATGGACTGATGGTTTGTTGGCAAATTCCAAAATGTACGATTATTTTATGTACAAAATAAGTTTCTGGACGTTGCAGCGGGTTTGGGGGAAGCTGTTTATTGGGTAGCTGGTTAAACTAGTTGATTTAAATGGTTCTTAGATGTTCCATTGATGCAGAAGTCATCTGGCAAAGGGAACATGTCTCTATCGGAGCGGAGCAGCCTGCTCGCCGGGGATTGTGGAATTGACTTTGCCGTGGAACAAGCAATGGAGGGTTCAAACAGTTGAGAAATGTTCAACTTTATGCAAATGGAGCAGTGAGAAAGGGCCAGCAGAAGCTAATCGCTTCACCATCCCGGCTGGAGCTATTTTTTGTTTCATTTGGAATGGAACCATCCGTATGGATAATTTCACATCGCGCTTACAAAACTGCAAATGAAGCGATCAAATTGATGCGCGTGTCTCCGCTTTTTGGCGGGATTATGTTAAATTGTGCAGATGGAAGGCTTCTCTGCTTCTTGATGGTGCAGCCATGATGTGACACAAGTTCAAGAGGCGTTTTGAGGCTCGGTCGGGCCGATCTGAGTGGACTTGGCTTGTTCTTCTCAGCTTAGCGTGGGTTTCCTCCCACAGTCCACAAACACCATCAAGCCAATGGTGAAGTTCTGGGGTTATCTCCAGGTCTCTGCAGGGGTTAGAAGTCTCTGTTTGGACCGTTCATGTTAGACTTCTGCTAAATAATTCAATTTGCAGAGTGAGCAGGGAATTGTTTTAGCGCTTCGGGTTGGACGGAGGAAAGCGGTTGAACGTGGTTGATTACTCAGATGAAGGAGCGTTATAATAGAAGTTGTTACACTTGACAGTGTGAATTTGATCCTGGTCCAGCTGGAATTACTGGAGCAGAACCGTCGGGAGAGGAAATAAAGTGGCTTACCGTGGGAACGGTGATTTAATCACCGGTGCCGGAGAATTCGCTGATTCAGAAGGTTTGAAGTCTCCGCTTAATAATCATTCAGGGAGGCATTTACAAGTAATTATAGTAAATTAGTATGATCAATAAAAGGTCCTTCACCTAACTGAGGAAACTAACTCGCTCGATCACAAACTCTAATCGTAGCCGGGACATTCTCATAGGAAGACAGTTTTTGGTAATAAAGGGCCGTTTTGTTTTCAGGAACGTGTCTCGATGATAAAACGAGCAGTTGCTATTAATACGATCAAATGAAGGGCTAAAAAAACAAGTTCAAGTTCCAGTTTATTTATTATGGGTTTTTCTTAGTTCCAGACCAACACAATGTCGCTGTTTCCAAAAATATTTGGAATAAACAGGAGTAAAAAAAAAAATATTAGTATGATGAAAAACATGTTTCATTTATTCATGTACTTATTTTCATTTGACACAAAGCAGCATAAATACAACCCAAAATAGCACAAAGAACAAACTAACTAGTTCCAAACTCCACAAAGCAATCATTATACATCTTAATTATGATTTATGTCATTTTTTGTGGCTAGCTTTGCCTTTGTTGTAGGGACTTGCAAGATTCAGGTTCGAATCCCAGACCCTTAAGTTTAATTTTTTTGTAGTGCAATTGTTTTAATTTTTCAATTTAGTACTCAGTGTTTTACAGTGATTGTCTCCATCTAGTGAAAGAAAAAAACACGTTTGTCTTTACACTCTGGTCATGTTTTAAAACGCATGAAGGTCAGAGAAATTTGAATTGTTTAATATGTAACAAGGGAATGGTTCTGTTCCCAAAGACGTTGTTTTCAGGACGGAAAAGGAAATGATGGATTGCAAATGAAATCATAAACATGTTCGCTTTTAAACTTTCACAACTTTCTTTTGAATTAAAGCAAGAAAACTTTCATGTCGGGCGCCATTTCCTTCTCTTGGGGGAGTGTTGGGGGTCTTTTCCGACTCATCAACACTGTTTGTTTTTATAACAAAGTTCACAACGATGTTTGTTCAAAACTGTTTTTTTCTCCTTGTTTATTTCCTCTTTAATTGATTGAGTTCCCTCACCTGTCTTGCTCGTTACCTCTGTTAACTTCTGTTTTCGTCTGGATTTCTTTACAGATCTGTTAAGTAAAGCGCTAATGCTAATGCTAAGTTAATGCTAATATTATTATCCTTTCATTAAATGTCTTTTTTTGGTTTCGTTTGAGTCTTGTATTTGTTTAAGTTTTTTTTGTTTTGGACCATTGTCTGTTTTATTTTGTACGTTTGAAAGAATTTGCTTTGTAGATTTTGCTCTTGTGGCTATTTTGGATTTGCCCCTGTGGTATTTTGGATTTGCATTTTGCAAAATAAAAGCCCTTGTTGTAATTGGTCCCCCCGGAAGTGGAAATTGACTCTATATTACAAAATCTAATTGCACAAACCTTCTAATTGCACCAACATGTTTTTTTTACAAAAGGATTACAAACAATTTTTAATAAAGCTTAACTTTGTTCTCAGCTCTTGAAAGTTCTTCAGCAAATGATTATTCTCAAAGGGTTTCCAGTTTCCTTTTATTGAGTATAACGCAGAAATACAATACAACTTTAGAACTTTATGACCATTTGTTTTCAGAGTAAATGTTTGATGGATTTGCTTAATAAAAGTCTTATTAGGGTTGTTTCACTCGCTTTAGCTATTTTTAGACAGAGCCGTAATGAACAGGAAAAAAGATGGAGTTTCTCCCTGCGGAGGATTGTCTGTCCTCATTTGGTCCGTTTCTTTGCTACAGTGCATAACCGTAAACATGAGCTAATGTGTTTTTTAATGAAGTACAGTAGCGGGAAAGAAACTTTTTCTGCTGATTCTGTCTAAGGTTTCCTCTTAATATTGAAACAATATCATAGTTCTGGCTGAGCACATTTGCATTAACAGCTCTTCTGGAATATTGAGTAGCTATGCTGAAATGTAATATTTGGCTTCTTTTGTTTTTGCAAAAAGACCTAATTTTATCTGCGCCACCTAACCGAATAACATTTTTGTAATGCTATTTTTACCCTGTGTTATTTTAGAATAAAAACTATTCAGAGCAATAAAAGCACCGGTAGCAAAACCTATCACAATTATTTATAATACTGTGATAAATTATTTAGGGGATTTTTATTTTTTCAATGTTTCAAACACACACATCTAATAATAGATAGTTAGCTACCAATTAATAAAGCTACATCATTCTTTTTTTTTTTTCTTTTGCTCTTTGTAAAAACTATTTTGTAGGGGGACTAATAATTTTGATCTCAACTGTATGTGTGTAGGTGTGTGTGTGTGTGTGTGCGTGCATGCGTGCGTGTGTGTTTTGTTTTATTTTTTTTACTATACTAATTTTTGTATCCAAAATGTATTAATAATGTATAATAAATGTCCTATCATTTTAATACAATTACCTTTTAGTGTGTACGACCAAACCACCATTATTTTCTTAATTATTTAGATTTATTTCCCCTCTTTTCCATTTTAAGTACTTTTCCCATTGTGGCAGTTTTTCAAAGAAAGGCGAAACATTGATTTAAAAGTTGGCACGGCAGTCAACCTCACATCACTGCTTCCAATCTGCGACGCGTCCGCAGTCCCCGCTTTGCAATATGTAAAGTGCTTTAATTTGTTTTTAGCAGCAAATTAAGAAATGCATTTGGAGGGAAAGCCATCAACCAAAATGAGGATATAAGAAGCCAAATCAGAGCGAGTCTGATGAGTGTTCTGCAGTCGGCGATGGGCTTTTCAGAACAATGTAGGTAGGTAAAGCGAGCTGCATGTTGAGCGATTTCACCGCAGACGTCACGTAATGGAAGTGAAATGTGTTGACTGGGAGAATGTCGCTTGTGTTGGAATTCAGACGCCGCTCACTGGTTCAGTAATGAGTTTGATTAGAGCGTGAAGGGTCATAATCAATCAGTGTTTATTAAAGCTGAAACCAGCCACTTCTCATCACTTAATCATTCCTGCTTTCACACTTCCAGCGTCTCATCCTTCAATCACGGAAAGCCCACATGACCGGCACAATCACTGCGCCAGGGGCATGTAAATGGATGGCACACCGTTCTGTCTTGGCGTTTGTGCCATCGCTCTTTCATCACGACCTTGTGGTGGTGTAGACCAGAGCCTTGGAGTAATGGCGTCGGAATAAGAATCCAATTGGGGAAAATGTTGCTTGCCCACACAAATAAAGACTTGACGGATTTTCCCATCTGTCCATTTTCGGAACCTCTTTTTCATTTCGGTGTCATTGGGAGCTGGAGCCAATCTCGACCAATCTGGGCCTGAAATACGGACACACCCCTGGATTAAGTGGGTGAGTTTATCATTATGGCCACTAGGGATTGAATTGTGCTCTGCATCTAACCATCAATGTTTTTTGCTCAAGAACATTTGTAGAACCTGCAACCTCTTGGACCAAAGTCCAATTTCGTACAAAACCAACCAATCAAACTGTCACTCTCACTCATGCTTATGGGCATTTCTCCAGATATTGATTCTCCTCAGCATGTTTTCGGACTGTTGGAGACAGTGGGAAACCGGAGACCCAGAAGAAACGTTCGCAAGCATTAGGAGAATATGATAAACTGAGTCTTGAACGAGTCTTGGTTCTTCTCGCTGTGAGTCGACTCTTCTACCCACTACGCCACCTCGCCAACATGGATCTGAAAAGAAATGAACAATTCTGAAAATCTGAATGGCCGTCAGTGGACGTCAATAGAAATGAATTAATTATACTTGGATCCGAATGGCGCATTGTGCTTTGCTCTGCTCGTCTCCTAGTGCTTGTGTAAAAGAGCATTTAAGATGAAGGACAGCGATATCAACGTCATTGTGAGATCAACGGTTTCTGAGTGTCAACGTCGACTCGCTTTAAAGCAAGACACAAAACGGATGGTTGTTAGACATTTGCGTTTCTAGGTGGGAATTCTGATTCTATCAATTAATCCATCTTGTAATTACATCATGAACATGACACCCTAAGATCGATGGGTTTGGAGCTGGACTAACCGATGCTGCGGCGAATAACGTAACAATCTGACGGCACTTGCTAAGGATTTTCTCGGACCCAACAGGTTTCCTCTTAAACGCGCTTGAGTAAATGGATCTCCTGGGGCCCATTACGCTCAGTTTATGTGAGGGCCACAGCTACACACGTTGCTACCTGCATTATTCAAAGTGTCAGGCTGGTCGGAGTTGGTTTAATCAGATGGCAGGTTCAGACTCGAGACTGGTGTGTGGTTTTGGCCGTGTGCGGAGCCATTGACTGGTTTTGGGCCGAGATGAGTCAATAACAACAAATTTGGCTTTGAAACGGAGTAAGAGCAATATTCAATAGCAGCGTTTCAAGGCTAGCCATGCTAAAGATAGCAAACACTGTTTTTTTTTAAAGTAGACGGCTAAGTACACTAGAGAATATTTGTTACTTTATACATTATACTTGGTGACAGCAAAAGTCGAAATGTTGCGAGTCAATCACTAGTCAGTCTGAAGTCCATCACTAGTCAGTCTGAAGTCCATCACTAGTCAGTCAGAAGTCCATCACTAGTCAGTCTGAAGTCCATCACTAGTCAGTCTGAAGTCCATCACTAGTTAGTCAGAAGTCAGTCACTAGTTAGTCACTAGTCAGTCAGAAGTCCATCACTAGTTAGACAGAAGTCAGTCACTTGTCAATCAGAAGTAAGTCACTAGTTAGTCAGAAGTCCATCACTGGTCAGTCAGAAGTCATTCACTGGTCTGTCAGAAGTCAGTCGCTAGTCAGTTGCTAGTTAGTCAGAAGTCAGTCACTAGTGAGTCACTAATCTGTCAGAAGTCCATCACTAGTTACAGTAGTCCAAAGTTAGTCACTGGTCAGTAAGTCACTAGTTAGTCACTAATCAGTCAGAAGGCCATCAATAGTTAGTCAGAAGTTAGTCACTGTTCAGTTAGAAGTCAGTCAAAACGTTTTATAATTTTTTTCAAGTCCAAATCTTTGTTTTTTAAGAATATCTGAAAATGGAGCAACACAATGTGGTGTAGTTGGCTGCTTCACATTAAGAAGACTGTGTGTTTTTGAGGGGCATTTTGCATTCTCCCAGATCAGAAACCTGCATGCTCGTGAAATGGAGTCTGGAAATTGTCAATAGGTCTGATTGACAGTGTAAGTGTGTGTCCTGCTCTGTGATTGGTTGGCCACTAATCCAGGGTGTGTCCCGCCCTCAGGCCTAGAGCTGCTGAGATTGACTCCAGCTCCCCATGACCCAGAAATAGAAAGACAATTTTGAAAACGTATGGATGTCAGAAAATTATTCACTTAATCAATCATCACATTGAGAAATTGATTATGAGTTAATGAGGCATTAATGTGATTATGCCCATTTTTTTTTTTTTTTTTTGATTAATGGATTTAATTGTTACCCTAGCATCAAGCTAACGGTCTGGTGCACTTTTCCTGCTGTAATAACATCAATCACAGATTTGTTTTTACATGTTTTTATTATTTTGTAGTTTCTTGTTAGTTCAAGTTCACTTTTTTAATTAAGTGCGTTTCACTGTTGAAGAATTTTTAATAGCAGCAGTCAAACTAAAAAGGTATCCATTTGTCAACGGCAAAAATCTTTAAAGAAAAAAAAAAGCTTGTGTCATTTAGATTTTTTAATGTACGTATAAAAATATTGACAATGAAATTTTGTAGAAAACAGGCTGCTTCAGCAAGAGAATATCCCAGAAAGAAAAACCAATTCTAAACATAATCACAATTTAAACTTAAATATGTTTAAAAAGGCTAAACTAAAATGATCTGTAAAGTAACCTGCTTGCCGAGCTTTAGAAAGTATTCAAAAGCCACTTACAAGCTACTGAAGTCATCATTTTTCATTACATTATTGATGCTGTTGTAGGTTTGTGTCTAGCACGCCATGTTCAGAGAAAAAAACCTTCTCTGTACAAGCTAATAATAAATATTGATTCAACATGCTTGTCTAAAATGCTTTTGACCTAATGCTGATACTGGTTTTGCTCTGATTAAGATGGCGATGGTTGATGAATGATTCGTAGATCAACCACATTCGTGGCTTCAAGCAACATTTAAAAAAACATTTCTATCCCTTATGAATAAAAAATGATTATGAATTATAACAGTCTTCCAGATTAATAATTTTGCAGTATGGGCATAAGTTAATTCTCTGGCCTAGGAATGCTTTTCTGGTAATTGTTCTGGGACTTTTCCAAATCTCTGTGTGTGTGTGTGTGTGTGTGTGTGTGTGTGTGTGTGTGTGTGTGTGTGTATAGGAGTTTAGCACAAAGTGGGGATCTATGGGCACCTGTGTCTGGTTCCCACCACTTTGAAGGCCTTTTTGAGGGTCAAGTTGGGATTGTAGGGATGAAGTTACAATTGTGTTTTGG
Organism: Paedocypris sp. Pulau Singkep; assembly: GCA_017309775.1. Lineage (NCBI taxonomy): Eukaryota > Metazoa > Chordata > Actinopteri > Cypriniformes > Paedocypris > Paedocypris sp. Pulau Singkep. The sequence goes on from MU204265.1 coordinate 58,482, forward strand.
TTAATGTGTGTGTGTGTGTGTGTGTGTGTGTGTGTGTGTGTGTGTGTGTGTGTGTTTTCTGTGATGTGAATGAGCCTAATTTTATATATAAACGTGTGTGTGTGTGTGTTTGCCAGGCTACAATAAAAACTTTTCTCTTCCGCGTGGAAAGGGAATGTTTTAAGTGTCACCGTCGAACGCGTGCGAGAACAGATGTAAAGAATTACCAATTATTTTCCCATTCCTAATCTGACCTTGAGGAACGCTGTTTCCAATCTCGGCTTTCTCTCCGCCAACTAATTGTGTTTTGCACTGCATTAATGACGGGGTTTGTGAGGGAGAAATGGCTGAGGGAACGGCTTTGATATACGCAGCGTTGCAGCATGAATAACCCGCTGTGCTGCAGGCGGCTCGGTCCTGTGGAAGTGACTAAAAGCACAGAGATTTTCTCCAGCACTTCTGTCAGCATGTGCTGAGACGTATGTTTATGGAAATAAATGGTAGTCGACACATTCCAAGTGTCCGTTTGGCTTAAGAGGCCGAGAGCCGGAGATGCGGGGCACTGCAGTGGGTGTATTTCACTGATGCGTACGGCAGGATTTACTGGCTTTACTTCTGCCTTTTCTAATAAAGCTTTGAAACGCCACCCGGACTGGCAGCTCGGCTTTATTAGACTTTTAACAAACAAAGGCTAATGTATCTCTGCTGCTGGGTGAATTTCTCCTCACGCTTTGGCCTTTTTTAAACTTTCCCTCTGGCCAATGGCTGTGGCTGCGAGTCCATCCCGGGATTTTTTTTTTACATTCAATTTGGAAACATTTTAAAGAATTTCCATCTGTTTGCACACTTTGGGAATTTTTGTACATTTTGTAAATATACAATATGTATGCATATGTGTAATGCAATTGATTATACTAAACACAGTACGACAAATGTGTAAAGAAACTGAAAAAAGTACTTTAGACATTAAAACACTGCGAATAGTATTTGTACTTGTATTAGTACTTGTACTTTATGGATTGCGTGAATTTTTTGGAACTGTGTGGAATTAATAGTCGCTTGTATTTTTGATACTCAGTACAAGTACAAAGCATCCAAAAATACCTAGAAGTAAAAAAAAAAAAAAACATTTACAATATTTACAAAATTTACAATAATTCCTGAAGTGTACTCAAGTACTTTAGAAGGGGGCTGGGATTCTGACACTGCCCAAAATGCCAGATCTTCACATTGTGGGATTGAGTTTTGTTCGCTTCCCCTAGTGTGTTATCGCAGCTCATAATGAAAGTGTTAGACGCCCTAATGTATTTAGTTTATCTACTTTCATCCCTTTTTTCATCCAGTAATGTTAACAGGCAAAAATGTGAGCAAAACACACTTTTCTTTTTAACAGTACATTACTCACTTTTCTATATGATTGAAATGTAAACGTATCTACTGGGCATTTACTGTACTTGAGTATATTCATTGTGTGTGTTGATTTTTAGAACTCCATTTTATGTATAAGAATCCCTTAAACCCCTAAAAAAATTGTCAACAATTTTTTTTTTAATTTTTTTTTTTTTAAATGAAAGCTTCTAGTCTCGCATTGCCTCATGGGGAAAAAGACGAAATTCTTGTAGCGGCTCGTACAGAATCTCAGGAGATGCCGTAAACCATCTGCACGGAAGCCGTGGCCTTCTGCTGCTTCATTTTAAGACAGTTATTGATACAATAACACACTTGAATCTAAGGTTTATTCAAACATTCTGTCGGAATTATAGTGACTGGTGAAGGGTACAGGGATTCTGACAGTGCCCAAAATACCAGTATCTATAAAATTAGAGATGGCTTTTGTTAGTGTGTGTGTGACTTTCTTGGTTTCCCCTTGTGTGTTTTGATTAGAACTCAAGCTTGAAGGGCTAAAAGTCCTATTGCTCACGTACAATTTGTGCTTTCATCTTAAGTGCAGTTAGGTTTACAGGAAAGAAAGGAAAAACGTGTGTTTACCTCTGTAACTCATAAGCTGTGAGTCGTACCGCCAAGTTATTTATATGTCTTGATTTGTAGGCCAAATAAAAAATAAAGTTTCAAGTGTCTTGATTTCCGACTTTGTGAAACAAATCAGGTTCAGATGAATTTTTGGAATTTCATTATCAATATTTCTCAAAAAGAAAATTTAAAGTGACTGATTTTCTGTTCTAATAGGCTTAACTATGTGTATCAGACATTGTCTTATTTCTATTCAACTGCGCAAACAGTTTGAATAGAAATAGTTAATTCATTAGCAGGTAAATTAACGTAATTTAGACAGAATCAATTTTTCTTTTTAGAATTTTTTTTTTGTGTCTGTAGGGGTGCTTATATTAGCGTAAATACAGTAATAAAATCCTTGAAAAGAATCCTAAAAAGTCCTTGAGAACCAGAACAAAGTTCCGAGGTACGGAAGTGTTTACCTGTGGGCTCGGTCTGTGGACGTGTCATCACGCGTCGACCAATAGCATTGCAGATGCAAACGATAGGACTCAGTGTATGCGCAAATGTTTTTTTTTTTTGTTTGTTCGAAAACAAACAAAATAAATAGTGTATACCACTTTTTTTTTATCTTGCTAAAAGTAATGATGTGAGATTAGCCGTTGCTAATCAGGCTAATCTGCAGCATCACATCAGTAAGTGCATTAGAAAGTTAGGACGTGATATTTGCCGCTTCCTTCCTTCTTTCTAGCTGTTGTTCTTGATACGGTTGAGCCGTCTGAATGTGTTAGCCACACACTTGAGAAGCAATTTGCGCGAGGACTTATTAGCTCAGCGACACTGAAGTGAGGAAGTGTTTGTGATGAAGACGACAGCATGAGCTTCTGCTTCCACATAAACAAAATGAGATTAGGAGGGTGGAACAGCTCAGCAGAGATCCTTATAGGCTGGAAACGCTAGTACTTTACCGCAGGAGTGTGTGTGTGTGTGTCTACATGCACAATAGGAGAGTTGAATGAGTGTTAAAGCTCTGCAAAGATTATTATATTTGGGGAAAATAAGTACTTTTACCACTTGTGTGTGTGTGTGTGTGTGTGGGTGTGTGTGTGTGTGTGTGTGCGCACGCTTGCATACATGTGAAAGAAAAAAGGAGAATGGGTGCAAATCTCTGCAAAGATTAATATATGTTGGAAAAATGAAATTGAGTGTGTGTGCGTGCGTGTGTGTGTGCGCGCGCAGAGATGTGTGTTTTTGCACATCCTTAAATATGAAAAAAGGAAAGGAAAAGGAAAGAGCAAAACGTGAGCAAAAATTAATACAGTACAGTATATGTTGGAAAAATTAAAAACCAATACTTTAACTACAAATGTGTGTATGTGTGTGTGTGGGGGGGGGTGCACAAAGTGCGCGTGCATGCATTGCATAAACATGAAAAATAAGAGTACAATGGGTGTAAAAGCTTTGTAAAGATTATTTGTAAATTTAATTAAGTTTAAATTGGTAAAATATAATATTTGGCAACTTGAGTGTGGGTAGGTGTGTGTGTGTGTGTGTGTGTGTGTGTGTGTGTGTGTCCTCAATATGCAAGAAAACACAAGTAGAATGGGTGTAAAAGCTATGAAAGTAATATCTTATGTTAAATATGTTTACCGCAGGAGTGTGTGTGTGTGTGTGTGTGTGTGTGTACATACTCAAGAAGACACAAGTAGAATGGGTGTGAAAGCCGAGAAAATATATAAATAGAACATGTGTAGAAGCTCTGCAGAGATTATTACATATTGGTAACTTCAATATATTAGTGTGTGTGTGCGTGTGTGTGTGTGTGTGCGTGTGCGCGGCCACTGACTAGCTGGAATCACTCATCAGATCTTCTCTTGCTGATGGGACTCGGTCCTCTTCTTTATATGATCATCTAACTCAAAGCGTCTCAGGCTGAGGAAACTCCATCAGCTTCAAACCGACGCTTCTAATAAACCAGCAGCAACACACTCCGTTTGTTCCTCGCGTCAAACCAAAGAAAACACACTTCCTGTCTCATCTCCACGACAAGCAGAAAACAAAGCGCTTTTATTGGCAGTGAAAGAGAAGAACTTGTTTGTGTTGCTTCTGGTCCAGGATCCAGGTGTTTCTTCTCCGTGACCTACATCCCGCTGACATCTGGAGTTCTTCACTGTTTTTATCAGTGATAATTCCAATAGGAGTTTTGTGCACGAATGCAATAAACAAACATCTGGGGCGCGACACACTTTTGTTTTCTTATCATTTCATTCCGTCAGCTTTAAGTCGCATTAGCATTAGCATTAGCACAGCCTCTCAGTCCTTCTCATGCTCTCTTTCCTCTCAGTCTCACTTTCTCTCACTAACTCACTCACTCACTCACTCTCTTTCAGTCTTTCTCTCTCTCTCTCTCTCTCTCTCTCTCTCTCTCTCTCTCAGTCTCACTCTCACAATCTCTCTGTTTCACTCTCTATAATACTCTCTCTCACTCCTGACTCTCTCAATCTTTCCTTTAGTCTCTCTCTCTCTCTCTCTCTTTCTCAATCACTGTCTCTATTTCACTCTATATCTTTGACTCTCTCTCTTTCAGTCTTTTCATCTCTCTTTCTCTATCTCTCTCTTTCACTTTTACCATCTTTACGCTAGTATCTACAATCTTTGTCTTTCACTCTCACTCCCCCTTTTACTCTCTCTCTCTCACTTTCTTTTTCACTCTCTCACTGCCTCTATTACTATCTCCCTCTTACTTTTTATATCACTATTTTTCTCTTAACTTTCTCTTTTACACTCCTTTTTACATCTTTCTCTCTCAATCAATAATTCTCACTCTCGTTTTTCTTCCTCTCACTTTTACTGTCTCATTTTCTCTCTCGCTCTCACTCCCTTGCTCACATTATCTTATACAGACACTACTTCTTACTCAATCACCGTTCTTCAATAAATCACTCTCTCTATTCCACTCAATCAATCAATCTCTATTCCACTCTCAACCTGTCTTTTTTAGTCTCACCTTTTTTCTCTCTCATTTTTTCACCTCTTTCTCTCTCTCTCTTTCTCTCTCTCTCTCTCTCTCTCTCTCTCTCTCTCTCTCGCAAATATATTTAGCACTGATACACAATCATGTTCTAAAGCAGTTAGGGAAAATCATAAATACTATTAGGTTTTATCATGATTAATAGTGTTATGGCATATAGAGCAAACAACAGATGGACATTTTTGGATTAGAACAAACCGTTTGGTCAATGCTAATTTATGACACTATAATACAAGACGACGTTAGAACTCTCTGGAAAAACAAAAAAGTGCATTACTGAGAATAAATAAAAAAAATAATCAATAAAATAATAATTTTTTGAATGGCTAAAATATAAACAGTGTTGAGTTCCATACTAAAGCATTTAGGTAATACATTGGAAAATAATTGTCATTAAGTGCACATTTATTGAGAAATTAAGGTTGTAATTTATTGTTATTGTAGTTTAGTAGTGGCAATTTTTCATATAAAGGGTTGGAAAAGTTCCTTCTGGATTTCTCGTGCGCTTGTGGTGGCACATCACAGGCAGCATCTCATCCACTGTAAACTTCTGGAACATTCTCCCCTCGGGCGTCAACATCGCACATGATTGTTCTACAATGCAGATATTCTGTTGCACAATTTGCTCCTGCTTTCAAAGGTTATCAGTGTTTTGGGCTTTTTAAACCAGGATCTTAAAAAGCCACAATGCTGCGATTAAAATCCGTCTTTTGTTTGCTTTACGTTTTTGTTTTCTATGATTTTCATAACTTTACAATGTTGGTGTTGAACAAGAAGTGCGCACGTTGAAGGTGAGATTGTCAATATGGCCACTAAGAGCAAAATTTACATTGTGTTCTGCCTTTTACCATCTAGTGGGTTTCACATGTTCAGATGTTCTGAAAAATATTCTGACAAATATTCTGTGGTGAATTAGTTCAACTTTTGACATTCGAAAGCACATTTGTATTACATAAATTGATTCCAGTTGTTTACTTTCACCTCCTGATTTTTGTGTGAGGAGTAGATAAGGAAATAGTTTAAAAACCTTTTCAGTTACTGTATGTGGTATATCTCAGAGAGAGAGAGACTTTCAATTTTAAAAACCTTTTTATTTCAGGTGTAAAAAAAGTAACAAGTAATTGTAACAAGAACATTTTTAAAACCAATAAAATCCATAATAAAAAAGCCAAATTCTGTTTGATTAAACGTTCAAGTTTAAGTTTAATCACAGGGGTTAGGAAAACAAACCTGTCAGATTCTAGAATTTGAGAATTTGAGAAAGTTTTTGAGAGATAGAGAACAAAGAGATAGAGAATAATTGGGTGCTTGAGTGTGTGTCTTTGAGTCGGTCTGTGTGTGTGTCCACGTACTGTCTTAGGGTCTGTGTGTGTGTGTGTGTGTGTGTAACTCAATCCTAGGCCTAGCTATACATTCCATGGCCTTTTTACATCATGCATTGTTTGTGCATTGTGTTATTTCCAGCGTGTGGTAAACACTGTGGTTTGCCGAACAAGGTCAGCGACACGTTGTGTTGTTTACCGTGGGCTGTGTGTGCGCGTGCAGTCTGTCTGCGGCGGGTGTATAAATAATTGTTTAACACTTCATCTAAGATACTCTGACTAAGCAGCACGCTGTCGTCTTAATCCCCGCTGCCTGCACCAGGAGCAGAGCGCGAGAACACACACACACACACACACACACACACACACACACCTACTGAAGGCCTGATAAGACCTGACAGACTGAGGTGTGTGTGATGCCGCCTGTCGTTTCCTTTGCTCTGTTTGTTCTGTCTTCCTCCTCGTTTCTTCTCAGAGACTGTAGGTCACTACGATGGAAACGCAGTGTAGACGTAAAGCAGGAGTAATGGAATGTTAGAGGACGCGTGGTGTGGGGAACGCCGAGATGAAAAACTCCAACAGCTTATTAAGTTTCAAAGGTGTGTGTGTGTGTGTGTGTGCGCTTGAAGAAGAATGTGTTAGATTTTGGCATTCATGTTGTGTTGAGACATACGGTACGCTTATTTTCATATGAGGATTTTTGTTATGGAGCATCGTCAAGGTTCACTGATTTAAGACATACAGTACAGTACGTTTGATTTAAGACACTGATTTAAGACATACAGTACACTTGATTTAACACACTGATTTAAGACATACAGTACAGTACACTTGATTTAAGACACTGATTTAAGACATACAGTACAGTACACTTGATTTAAGACACTGATTTAAGACATACAGTACACTTGATTTAAGACACTGATTTAAGACATACAGTAAGTTTGATTTAAGACACTGATTTAAGACATACAGTAAGTTTGATTTAAGACACTGATTTAAAACATACAGTACATAAGACATACAGTAAGTTTGATTTAAGACACTGATTTAAAACATACAGTACATAAGACATACAGTACGCTTATTTTCATATGAGGTTTATTTTTGGAGCGTCGTTAAGGTTAAAAAATGAAATTGACAATATATATTAGAATAATATAATTATAATATTTATTAATGAAGCATTAGCATTTACTACATTTTTTGGCAAATGGTTGGATGTGTGGTTGGATATATATATATCCAACCTATATATATATATATAATTCTTTCTTCTCTGCTTTGGATTTGTTTAATGTAATTTCCCCGCTGTGGGACAAATACAGGTATTTGTATTCATTCATTTAATATTAATTTAATATTATATTAGACATTCTTTTTAGGTGAGACATAATAATAATGCGACTTTATATTTCATTATAAAAAATATATTTAGATTAGATTCAACTCTCTTGTCAATAATATGAGTGATATTGGAGTTGTTTATTTAACCTATGACATTGTGTTAAATTAATTTGTTCTGATAATGTTTATCTGATTAATTAACTACTGGCTCAATATAAGCCCACCATCTTGTTTTATATATGGGAAATATTTTGGTTTCATGTTTTTTTTTCTTTCACTTGTTGTAAAAAATTAAATTCACATTAAAACTTAATAAAGGAATAAAATATAATAATAATTACAAATACAAATTATTATCATCAACAACAACAACAACAACAATAATAAAATAAAAACATTTTTCAAGCCACTTTTCCATTTCTGGGTACCGAGGAGCTGGAACCAATCCCAGCAACCCTAGGCTTGAAGATAGGACACACACACACACACACACACACACACACACACACACACTGACAAACCAATCACAAAGCAGGACACACACACATACACTCTCACTCCCACCAGTTTTCCTAGACTCTGTTCTCCAGCCAGTTTTTGGAGTGTGGAAGGAAAGCGAAGACCTAGAGGAAACCCACAGAAGCATCTGGAGAACATACTAAGACCCCGACCACAAACTCTGAGCTTTGAACATCTCCACTTTGTGTTATAAAAATGTTCACATCAGCAGCAGGTCTGGTCCTTCATCTCCTGCCCTTTCTCCATCCCTATCATCAGATGAAGCTTGTTCGCGTTCTCCCGCCGTGTCAGATCACCTCAGGACGCGTGGATTGGCAAAACCCCCAATAAAGTTTTCTGATGAAATGAGCTGAAAGCCGTGTTGTAATTGTAAAAGGCGTCCTCCTTGTGGAGCTCCTGAAAGTTGCTTATTTTCATGCTGTGACTGCGTGAGCTTCTGGGAGTGTGTGGAGGTGTCTCAGCTAACAGCGCTGGAGATAAAGCGCCAGGCTTTAATGTTCCTCCTCAGCAGCGCGTGTGAATGTGTATGTTCCTCCCGCTGTGATTTATTGTGAGAGCGCTTGCTGATGGATGAAAGCAGCCGTGTGCGGATCCTCTGGCCCACATTGTTGGGCGCTGTGAAGCCTCCAGCTACTTCCTGTTTGTCTGGCTTCTGCCTTTAGCCGCTCAGCTTTGGGGTCGTTTCTTCTGAATCTCCATGACTCTTCAAAAACCCTCCTCTTCCTCCGTCGCCCTGACGCACTCTTCCCTCCGAACGTCTTTCGTCTCGCAGTTAATCCATCTGTCGGCTTCTCTTTTTTGTACTTTTTCTTTTTATTCTTTTTATTTATTTCCTTTTTCTGGCTGTTATTTAAGAATTGTTTGAATACGTCGTTCGGTAATAGCAAAAGGATTTTAAATCTTGTTCTCTGGATCTGGTTCTCTTGATCTGTCTGTCTGTCCATCTATGTTTCCGTCCATCCATCTATCCATCCATCTGTCTATCTATGAATTCATCCATCCTTCCATCCACTCGTCTGTCTGTCTATCTATCTATTTATCCATCCATCCATCCATCCATCTGTCCGTCCATCCATTTGTCTGTCTGTCTGTCTGTTTATCTATTTATTTAACTATTCATCCATTCGTCTATCTATTCATCCATCCATTCATCCATCCAAAACCATCCAACAAAACACATTTTTTTGTTTTTAACAGTATCCAAAAACTTTATACTATAATCATATGACTTTAAATTGACTTTATATCATTCCAAATATAATAATATTTTATATTTTTATAGATTTTGCACAAATTCTACTGTTTTTATTTGTTTAATTGTTGCTGCTGTAAACAAAGAAATTTCCCCTAGTGGGATAAATAAAGTCTTCATTCATTCATTCATTCATTACTGTTGCTGATGATTTCCAATAAAAAGACTTATGGTTGTTTATTTTTCTAATGGCTCAAACTTGAGTAATTAAACCCAAGTACTTGCTATTGCAACATCACGAAATGCTTAAAATAAACACTGTGAAAGCATTTTATTATTGCAGAACTTAAACAAAAATCTCTGCTGAACGCAGAACAGTAAATCAGTTGATTCCAAATCAACATTTTCTATTAATAAAGTTAAAAGAAATCACTTTTTTCCCCTATTGTTTTTGTTTCGTTTCCACGTCGTGTCCAACTTGAGAGAACCGAGATTGTTCTCACAGGCTCTATTTATAGCTCTTGTCATTCTGCTTATAAAAAAAAGGTAAAATAAAACGAATAGTGTAGAAAGAACGACAAGAGGAAACTTCTGGAGGGTGAGCACCAGGCTTTCATCTGGTTCAGCCTGAGATATTGGAAAAGAAAAGTGAAGAGAAAGAAAGGACGACTGGAGAGAATTGGGTTTCTCTTTGTTGTTTTTGAGAGGGAGAATGTCACATTGGAATTGAACAACTTGTGACAGATAGTGGCTGTACGGTGTGTGTGATCATTCGCTCGAGAGCCTGACCTTCATCCCAACTATCACTGTAGCGCATTTGTCTCCAGACGTGTGCGTGCAAACTGCTGCCGTGGGTTTCCTCAGGGTCTCCGGTTTCCTCCCACAGTCCAAACACATGCAGTCTGGAAAATATAGGTGTGAGTGAGAGTGTGTGTGTGTGTGTGTGCTGCTCTGTGATTGGCCACAAAGCCAGGTGGAGCTAAAAGTAGCTGGGATTGGCTACAAATCCCCGTGACCAGTATTGGGTAAGTTACTTTTAAAAATTAATGAATTACTAAGTACTAGCTACTTTTTTAGTATTACAATTTTGTATTTAAAATACTTTTCTAATTACTGTCTGAAAAGTTAACTTAGTTACTCAAAAAGTAACTTACCTGAATACTTAAAAATGCCTATAAACTTGTCATGGGTTCTGGTTCATAACCGTCAAACTTTTAGATTGAAATTAGTCACAGACTCTGGTTTCACTTTTAATTTGAAACTTCCTGTTTAGTTTGTTTACTTCCTGGCTCTCAGCTGTATTCCAGCTGTAGTCTATTTGCTCATGCTCATGACCAGATCATGCATTTAAACATCACCTTGTCACTCTATTCGCTGCTAGAGCACATGTGCAGAGCAATTGTTTCAAGCTCAGGCCTGTTTCAAGCTCTCGGTTTATTCCACACCGTGTGAAGAGGAAGGATCATTATCCCCTGTGCAGTGACCGAGCGTTTTGATTGTGTCTATTCCTTGGACTTGTTTTTCTCCTTTCCCGTATTCTTCATTTTTGACTGTTTTGACTCTTTCTTTGACACATTGTGGTCGTGGTTTGTAGACTGTGTTTGTTGTAGATTGTACATAAAGACGGTGTGTTTTCGTTTTATTTGTGATTGTTCCTGACTTGAAATACAAAAAAAGGAGGGCTTATATTTACGCACTTATTCGAAATTGGCGATTTATATTTATTTACATAGCTTATATTGGCGTAAATATGGTCAATAATTTTTACAATTTTTTACAATTACATACAATACAATTACCGTTAACTGTATAAATAACAAATATAATAATAAATGAACAGTATTCAGTTACACTACTTTTTCAGTGGAAAAGTGTTTTATATATAGTAACGTGTTACACCCAACACTGCCCGTGACATAGAAATGGATAAAACTAGGAAATAAATGGATGTATACTTGGTGTACACTTACTCACACTCGCACAGAATAAACATGGCCCAGTGTCGGCTTCGTCGGCAGTGGTCTGCAGCGAAATAAATGTCCCAGAAAGTTTTTTTTTTCCCCCGGACCCCTGGCTTGTGATTTATGTGTGGGACTCGGGCGCGCCTGACGCGGACCGTGCCCTTCGCAATGGATCATTTCATAGCAATCTTTTACAAATGGAACCTTTGCATCTCTGCGCCCTTCTACAGTATTGACTGAAATAAAATGCTTTATTATATCCAACGTTGGCATCCAGCATGGGCGACTTTTTCATTCGGCCAATAAAAACAGCAACGTCCAATTCTGCTAAAAGAAGCCCGGCAATCGTTTTTGGCAATTTGGCGAATGTTGTTTTCGGTTCCTTCTCCATCGTTTTTACTCGCAGAACACCGCGGTGTTGTAGCTCCTCACAAAGGCAGATAATGAGGCTGATGCTGGAATGGTTGTAGGATCTGCCGCCGCTCTTCAGAAGACCCGGAGAGAAAAGGTTTGTCTTTTGAGGTCTCAGATGTGAGGAACAGTCATATTAAGGCACATTGCCCCTTTCCGGATCAAAATAAAAAAAGTGCTTTGTACTTTAAATGTGTTCCGTCTTTATTCTTTACGTTGTTTTCAACTGAATTGTGACTTTTTTTCTTGGAAATGGAGAAAGTTGGTTGGAAGGTGTTTTTTAGAAACGGTTGCTTTTGTGTGTAACTGGAAAGTGGCGCTACTGGAAAAGGTGCAGACACACAAACCTAGAAAGCTCTTCACTTTATACTTGCATTTTCCTCCTTTCCATCCATCCATCCATCCATTTATCTATCTGTCTGTCTGTCTGTCTGTCTGTTGGTCCGTCCATCCATCTCATAAACTGTTGGTGAACTTGTGATTTACAGCAGAGTTGGACTTAAACCAACGGAACTTCACCTATAGGGTGTAATGTAAATGTTTAATTTGCTCTGAACCTAAATGTAAGCATTTTCATAATATAATACATATTTATGTTAACATTTTATTAAAATGAAAAAAAAAAAAAAAAGCTAAAAATGCACACTTGACTTTACTTGACTACCTCAACTAAAGTCTTAAATGTAATACATTAGTGGAAAAATACGTTTTTGTATAATATCAGTAATAAATATACCTTAACCATCCATCCAATCACTTTTCTGGGCCACGAGGAGCTGGAGCCAATCCCAGCCACTCTGGGCCTGAAGGTGGGGCATACACCCCGAATCAGTGGCCAGCCAATCACAGAGCAGGACACCAACAGACACTCGCAATCACACTCATGTGACCCTTTTCCTGCGTGTTAATTTTTAAAATGTGTAAGCAAACCGGTGACCCCAAGGAAACCAACGCACGTATGGGGAGAAATTGCACCAAAAAGACCCCGAACTTGCCTTTTGAGCCCACCTGCCTCACTATACTCCACCCACCTGCACACTGAGAGAGATAAATAGCGCATTTAGCTGTGTAAGCGTGTTCACGCCGCTGGCTCCGACTGATAAAGTGTTTCCGCTCGGTTCAGTGTCTTTAATAATTTCCTGCGCAGAGCCACTTGTTCTGAAACACCGTTCGTCGCTACTTGATGATGATGACACGCGATGTGAAGTGATTTCACACTCTGTTGTTGACTTGATTTCTGTCTAATGGACTAATATGACACGACTGTCAATTCTACTGTTGTTCATTTTCTCGCAATTTTCGTTTGTCGAGAATTGATTTGTTTGGTAGGTTCGCACAATCAAGCTGAAACTTCATTTTGAACTGTCAGCAAAATTAACCTCGTTCTTCAAATTCACCAAATTTCGAATCATGTTGCTTTTAATTTGCTACGAAGTGTAAAAACAGGTCAAACCTTGAAGCCTTGATTCATTACGATTCTATTCAAATTTTATTGGTCACATTATATATATTATACGTGGTACAACATGTAATGAAATGTGGTTTGGTCGTTCCATCATTTTAACATTGGGATGGGGGAAATGCAATAAAATGTGCAAAAGGGAAATACCATAAAAGGATAAAGAATAGAAGTACAATAAAAACAGTAAACATAGGGATACAATATCAAATATGGATAGAGTATAAAATTACTAGGATAAAAATACAATCAAATAACGTAAATAAAGTTAAAATGCAGAAAGCGAGTAAAATTTATGGATGAAATGCGTATTTTTCTGCGTGAACTTCATCTCCACTTTTTTCTCGGAGTGAGACACTTTGTATCCAAATGCTGACATATACTGTATTGAAAAAAACTGACTACAAATCCGACAGGCAAACGTCGGAGGGACAGGACGAATATCCACTTCAGATCAAGGTGGTCCGGAATACCAAATAGATTTTTTAAATTTGATGGCGGTTGTGGAGTAAAGATTGAGATTTGGACTAGACACCAGACTTCAGGCTATCCCAATTTTGTATTTTTATTTTCCTAATAATAATTGCATATTTTTACATATGGGCAGCACGGTGGAGCAGTGGCTAGTGCTTTCGCTTCTCAGCTTCAAATTTGGACTCCAACTCGAGGTATAAAACCCAACGTTCAGAGTTTGCTTGTTCTCCTCCTGCTTGCGTGGGTTTCCTCTGGGTCTCAAAACATTTGAAAAATTGACTGTGTGTGTGAGTGAGACTGTGAATGTGTGTGTCTGTGTGTCCCCGTGACCCACACATGGAGAAAGTGGTAGAACATGGCTCAGAAATGGCAGAAAGATTCTGAAACGGTATAAAAAGGATGAATGAATGGATTTGAATGGATGGTAAAAACTCAACAAAAGTGTAACAACAGTAAAATGTAATCTAATCTCATCCTGAACAGACAAGCATATGTTAGAGCTCTATAATTAAAAAAAGAAAATGCATTCACATGTGACATAAATGAGTTCAGAGTTGGCTACAGCTCCCCAAAACCCAGAAATGGTAAAGCTTTTCAGAAAATGGAGCAAATGCTTTTACACAAAATGAGTGTTAACATCACAGTTATACTGTACACACACACACACACACACACACACACACTCTCTCTCTCTCAAAAGCGACTAAGCGACACTGCTGTATAGATTCCATCGCTGTATAATTTAAACTCATAAGAAGCTAATCATTTAAAATGCATTCTAATGAAATGCATGAGAAGAAATACAAATCTTCCGGATGTAACCTCAGATTTAACCCCTTCACTGTTGGAACGGTGCTCTCCGCTTCTCTGTGATGATTTCTAACACCACTGTCTCCTTTCTCCGTCCTCGCAGAATTTTAATGACTCTTGCTTCCTTGGCAGAGAGAACGTTCGGCCTGAGAACGTCCGAGGTTAAGCCGTGGTTTCAGAGACTCCATCTGGAGATTTCAAAGAATATCCACACAAATAAAACACGCACACACAGTGGCACGCGGAAAAACGGGGGCGGGGTTATCTTTCATCAGTTTGGCTGTATGTGCGTTTCATATTGCCTTTGTGTTTAAAATAAAAGACAGTGGTAATTAAAAACCCAATAGCATGTTTATTTATTCGTATGAACAAATAATTGTTTGGGCAAAAAAAAATAACTGTTGAATCAATCGAAAAATTAGTCGATTAATGGAAGAAAAAAAAATATTTGATACATTAGTGGATTAATTGGAAAAAAAAAAACTTTAATTGATTAATCGATAGATTAAACAATAAGAAAATAATCATTAGCTGCTGCCCCAGTTTAAGTAAATATCGCTTTTCTTTTTTTTTCCCAAACCAATTTAACAAACTGGATAATAACGCATGAAAAGTGAACTTATGAAGTAAGTGATTGACATTTAGGACACGGTGCTCTTTCATTGCGTCTGAAATAGAGACGCTTGAGTTGGACGTCCGAGAACGAAAGAACATGTTCCAATTGCGCAAGTTTTTCTTCGTTAGTCTAACGGGGCAAACATGGGTTTTCATCTGCTCCAGAAGGTTGGAGCGGCTCGCATGCAGCCAGGCGTTGCATAGTAATGGAGCTCCTCGATCTTCAGATCAATTACGGTCTCCACCGAGAGCATCAGGAAGATTTTTATAAATGACGCGCTGGAGTTTATCAATAAAGCGGAAGAGTTCCAGGCCTGGATGCAGAAGATCCGTGACCTGTGGATCTGGAGACGAGCGAGTAAATGATAACAGATGATCTGCGGTGGAGACCAGGAGCTGCTGGTCTGCTGGAGAACAGGCCTGTCAGCAACGCTCAAAGTGGAATTTATTACACCTCCAGCCGATGACCTTGAGCAGAACTTCTCCTTCCTACTTCAGCTAGTAACCTGTGATTCAGACCCTCAGGAGGTGTGAAGGTGGTCTCACATCCCCCCGCTCTGACATCTTCTCCTGGAGGTCATTCTAAACACCATTGTTGGTCTGTGGATCCATCGCTCGCCCCTCCAGATGGGCTGGAACGCCGCCAGCGGATTAATAACCGGCTTTGTTCCGGAACTTCTCACTCAAGTCCCGAGGAGTTTGAGAGAGAAAAGAGGAGAAACACACTGTGTTCGGACCCAGAGGTTTGTGATGAAAGACATTGGTGCAGGCGTACGTTTGTCTAGACGCGCACATTCTATAGAAATAGCTGTTATTGAAAGAACGTTTACGTGTGTGTGTGTGTGCGTGTGTGTGTGTGTGTGTGAACCGAGACAAACAACTGTTATTGTCTGAGTGTGTTATTGCTGTTTTTGCTATTTTGTGTAGCAAATAAAAAAAAACTGCTTTTCATGACGAGAGTGGCCTTTCCCTTTCTGGGCCTTTCCCCCCTGTTTCTCTCTCTCTCTCTCTCTCTCTCTCTCTCTCTCCCCCCTTTCCATTTGTCTCTTTCTTTCTCTCTCTCTCTCTCTCTCTCTCTCTCTCTCTCTGTTTCTCTCTCTCTCTCTCTACCCCCCCTTTCCATTTGTCTCTTTCTTTCTCTCTCTTTCTCTCTCTCTCGCTCTCCCTCCCAGTTTCCCCTCCTCTC